>OX401404.1:22197326-22312569 GCA_947846245.1 Cerastoderma edule | reverse complement strand
AACGTGGTTGTGCTGTCAATGTAGAAAACGTGATCAATTCGAGAAGTTTCATTAAAAGCATACTAGCGCTCAAAAAACTGAAAAACTGGGTAATATGAGTTAATACGTATGATAGAATATGTTGAAACATAGCGGTAAATCATGGGATTTTGACAATATAAAGCAAGTACTATTTATAATCTATTTTTCAAAGTGCTAATTTCACAAATGTCCAGCCCACCGTTTTAACTTCGTTGTTTACATTCGGAAAATAACTAAGGTAACAAGGAGTCTTTGTATGAGTGGTTAGATAAGTCACGTGTAACACATAAAAATACTGTCAATTAGTCAATGTTAGCAACATGAATTTTCAAAAATGGAGAGTTTCTTGAGTTTTATTGATTTCTAACGTTTCTCGACTGACCTTGTTTTATCGCTTATTTTGAACAAACCTATAAGTATCCACTCTTTTAAAAAGCATCATGTGAACATGTTACAGTCTCAATTCTTCAGTAAAAGCGAATTTAAAGTACTTTTAAGTTAATTTTCAATTATTCTAGAACTTTCACAATTTGAGTGTAAATGAGGGCAAGTTTGGCTTCAATCAAATTTACAGACCTTACATAGCCCATCCGGTTGAGAACAGAGCTTGAGACTATCTAGGCACTGTTTAAGAACATGTGTGCACAAATATTGAAATAACTTTAGTTAAGTTTTTGTTATCTATCAATTTGTTTTTTCGATTTATATCGCATCAACAATATTGAAGCTACATTTTGATGCTTGACAAAAAAGAAAATGTGATTGATATTCTTTTTTGTTTTTCCTACCTTGCTTTTAAAGAACGAGAAGTATGTTTTACCAACAATAACCATTAATTAGTTATTATTATAATTATGCAACTGCAAACAAGTTAGAATGACATTCTACTTAAACTAGCTGACATCGTTTATTGAAATTTATTGAAATTATGTTATGGTCGGTGAATATCTATAGTGAGCAATCTTCCTAGTCTACAATGATCTTTTGTGTTAAGTGCACTCAAATCGAATCTATTCCAGTATAATCATTATAGATAAGTTTCGGTAAATCTTTGAGATAAAGTTTTCATTATTCAGTATCTTCTGACCTTTTAGAATTAGTCGATTTATGATGAAGTTGTATAGATGTATTCCTTGTTTGGTGCACTTACGGTAAATCGCATTCTGTTTATTTGTAGTATTATGGACAGATCGCCTTTATTCACAGATGAACTAAATCGGAAGTTGAAACATATTTATTGAGGAAGACCCAAGATTGACTGTCCATAAAGCTTTGCCAATCTGGTTAGAACAATCGGTAATTCCTAAGTCAAATGGGAGACCTATTATAAAAAATGTTGTTTACTTCTTCTTGGCACTATACATGTTTATGAAGTATGTAGGGCATTCAAACAATGAAAATGTGTGTAACCAGGTCTAATAGCGTTCCTACGGTTTTGAAATCTATCACATAACGTCTTCGCTAAGATATATTGGCACATGCTGAATCAATGTTTTGGCCCATTACCTATTCATAATTAAATAGTATACCATTATACAAAAACTGTTCTGTTACAACGCATCCTGTTCAGCGGTTTATGTCATCAGTAACGACCGTCCCCTGTATTTCGACGCATCACAAAAGCGTTATATGGCTTTTTGTGTACCTACGCAGCGAGAGAAATAGTTTTTTGAGTATAACCCCAGGAATTGATTGTGACGTGTAATAGCTACAAAACAGGTTAAATTAAAATTTGAATCAATATAGACAATAATTAACAAATTGTTTGAGATTAAATGGCACATAAGGACATTTATAAAAGTAGTTCCCTTACAACAAATCCCGTCGTACATAGGTCAGTGCAAATGCGCACCAACCAAACACAATGGCTTCAACGACATTTTATTCTGACTTGCACATTGTCTCATGTGTGAACAAGCACATTTAAAAGCAAACATGTTAACTTAGTTTAAACTTATTAAGTTTACACCAAGTGTGACAAAAGCGTGAAGCTTATTTAATTCAATCACGGCGAATGCTTCCCGGATTCTACAGCAACAATCGCCCTGCTTCGTGGGTTAGTCCCGGTCATTTTAACCTGGCCTAATGGGACTCGAACCCGGATCCCTTGGTAGAAGAGGCCAACGCTCTATAGCTGCACCAATGAAGCCCACATGCCCAACATGTATAAATGAAAATATTTCTTCCCTAGAAACTGAACAAAGCGTATGTCACACGTACGTGTGATGGGGTACGTGTGTCGAGGGAATAATGGAATAATGGTTTTAACCCTTTCCCAAGCAACACATTTTCGACTGTCCCAAATTGAAAGAGTTTGCAGACGACATTTCAAAATGTTATTAAACTGGAAAATAATCTTCTGATAGGGCAGAAAACATTGTGGGAAAAAGGATAAATTGCTCGTTACGAGCAATTTCTCCTTTCCCCGCAATGTTTTACAAAGTCGTCTGCAACAAAGTGGTCAATTGTCGTTATTGTTTGGGAAAGGGTTAAGCTCGTCTGTGACTGATTTCCTGTATGGGGAAGAAAGGTTAATTCCTTTCTAATATAACTTTCTATATATGGCCATTTTGTCGTTAGTGTGATTGCCTCCAACTGACAACAAAAGCGATTTGTGTTCTCCACCGCACATGATGGCGGTTTTGCATTGAAGCGCTATTGTTGCCGATTTATCATAGTTTTAAAAGGACTACATCACAGATTGGCATTACACTCTTTTCAAAAAAAGAATTTCTTATACGATTGAAATAAAAACAAAGATCCATTGCGTTACAGAAATTTAGATTAACGACGTTCTCGGTAGTTTTATCTGCGCACTTCATCTGCGCATCCAAAGAGATAATAATCTGTAACCGAAGAGGTACTTGCATAACAGTCGGATAAACGATTTTATTCGGATGAAATTTACTGTATGCATTTTTTTTCATAGAATAATCATAATATCCATAAAACTATTAAAGGGTATTACCAGTACCATATATTTCTCATACATATTAAGCCCCCAGCTTCCATTGTTCAAGTTCAAAGTTATTTTAGTCGTTTTTATGAATGTTTTTCAAATACCGTTACCATTGAAACTGTCATTTTACAGAAAAACTAACTTGGCAACGTATACTTTTTTTTCATTTTGTATTTCAAGATTGAATTTCACTTCATATTCTGAAAAATAAGAGAATAAGGAATTTTTAAATATCTCTATCTATTTGTAAAATACATATCAATTTTTATTGTTTTTTTGTTGAATACTAAAATTTGAAAAACTGATTTGGATTACAAAAGAAGTTCAGATTGTAATAAATTAAAATAACCTTGAATAATAAAGTATTGGATGTATAAATTAATGTTTTTTTGAGTTAATAAACCGTCCAGAAGTCATTTTATTACCTTTGAAGATAGTATGGTCATTTTGACATTTTTGCCGAAATGGTTACCACGGAACCTGCTCTTTTACAAAAAAAGGTTACTCGTCGACCTGTGTTTTTGTTGTTTTTTTGCATTTTTGAATTCACAATAAAATTTTAAATGACATATAAAAAATTTAGAAACTTTTATGAAAGGATTATTTTTTTTATAAACTGTACAAAATGTCCTTAATGATATACCTATCATCTTCTTTCATAACCTTGTAGTGAATATATAGTCCATTTAATTTGAACATGTAGATTCAGTAAACCATGTGACTGTTTATTTTGGAAACAATTAACTTTCCTTTTCGCAGTGCAAAATGATTAAAAGTGGTAAGAGTGTCTAAGACCAAGAATAAGAAATGGGCGGACACTAATCAGATAACGCTGACAAAGTGCGCCCGAGAGCAACCCATTACTATCTATAAACCAATTTTTCTTTTCAATCAAAACACTGAAGTTCCTAATACTCGATTCACAATTATTCAATAAACCACAGGGTTTCAACGTCTTGGAGCCTAAAAGGAGATAAATGCTATATCAATTATAGCATTTGGTAAACTTTTGGTCAAGTTCAAATAGTTATCACCAAAAAACACCATCGGCACAACTTAAACGTGAAAGCAATCCAGAAATAACCCAGATTAGCAAGTTTGATAATTCAGATTGTGTGTTTCTTCACCTCTGACCTTGAAATGTGATACACAAACTTTTTAACCGACCAATCATAATTTGTTATTTTGAATATGTAAACAAAGAGGTTGTTGATAAACATGATTGAATTGGAAACAACTTTATTTAAAGCACAAAATAACTTATTTTAAAGGATTCTATCTAATAAGGACTCAATGCGTTTGTAAATTCATTCTCACGACTTTTATGAACATCATAGAATAATTCCATATACGTTTTCAGTGATTGATTTGTACTCATCTCCTTTTATATGCCTTTAACATATTGAAAACGTTCATTTAGCTAGAGATGAAGGTTGTTTAAATCATATTTTTATATTTGTTACTTAATTAAATAACACATTCTGTGAGGTATTCCATCCAATCAAGTAATATACCTGCGTTCGGCATAATGTGTTCTTGGTCCGTGTTCTCGAAACGTACATAATTATCATACCTTACTTAAACTAAACAATCGGTATTTATATTATATTTAAATGAAACACGTCATTGGAATGGTCTACCCAAAACGCTTCCAATATCGCGCCAATTGAAAATATTGCATTTTTGTTCTTTTCTTTCTTATGACAACCATGCCCATCTGTTTTGACTTAGGCACTTGTTTCCCTTAACCCATGGTCAAACAATAACGACATTTGACCGGTTTGTTGCAAACTGCACGAAACGAGCAATTTCTCCATTTCCCACAATGATTACTGTCCTACCAGAAGAGTGTTTTACAATGCCATCACATTTTGAAATGTCGTCTGCAAACACCTTCAATTTGGGAAGATCGAGAATATGGCGTTTGGTAAAGGGTTTAACCCTTTCCCAAACGGCAAATTTTACACTGTCCCAACTTGAAAAAGTTGCAGACGACATCTCAAAATTTGGTGAAATTTGAAAGTAATCTTCTGAAAGGTGAAAAAACTTTGTGGGAAAAGGAGGAATTGCTTGTTTTGAGCAATTTCTCCTTTTCCCACAGTGGTTTTCAGAGTCATCTCCAAAAAAGTGGTCAAATTTCGTTACTGTTTGGTAATGGGTTAAACGTTATTTGGTAAAACACAGCCAGGTTTCCCGCTCTATCGACTCGTGTCAGCATTGTAAATGGCCGACACTGTTGTTGTCGCTTGAAGCAATCCTTTTATCCTCGTTCATCACCATTAGAAAATGTCATCTTTACAAATTAATGGTTTCATCTTCTAGTCCTATAATAGAAATAATCTTTTGAATCCGATTAAGCCACGCGTTCTTATTTTCGACGAGTGCATCTTACCTACAGTCTACAAAAGAGACTTCGTGTGAATACACAGTGGCTTTTCCCGACTCTAAAATTATCGTAAAAACTAATCGATCGTAGAAAGGAAATTTTTGCTAATCTATTGCCTCCTAAAACTTATATTAAGTCATGATTTGAGCCTGTTTCCATATTGTGTAGAGGTTTGTCACAAAATATATCGTTCGAAATGCAATCTGAACACATCGGGTTTATCCAATGAAAACGCTTCTGAGATAATAGGGATGCCGCCATATTGTTTTTCGTGAGACCTACGCCATTGTACTTTCGTTTCTAAACATAGTTCTTAAAGTTAAAATCTAAAAATAGTCATTTACTTTGATGAATGAAACCGTTTTATATATCTCATTTTATAAGGAGACTATAATGTATGAGATACCGATAAAATATTACTTCAAATGATGCTCAATATTTACATATACATTTGACTACTTAACGTGGGCGCTTATAGGAAATGTGCTATATGCCGGGGTCTATTTACCTGAAATATTGTCACCCTACACTTATATCCGAGGTGTATATCTCAGGTTACGTCAATACCCGAGTAGTGCCGATTGTAGAAAATGTTGGGTCATGCGCGTTTTTTTCCTTTTCAAATAAACGATTGTTTAATATGACCAATCACAAGGGTCGTGTCCGAGGCACTCGTCGAATTAAATGTGGTATTTATAAGAAGCCAATACGGGCGGCGAACATGAGAGAAACATATGCAATGGCACTTCCGTTTACGAAATTGCGTAGACAGAATACGAGAACATATTGTAAGACAGGCTATTGAGGGGAGATACCGTTATGTGATTACAGTTGGTCCAACTTGACTAATTGGCGCCATAGGCCAAACACCGATGTCGGTAATAGCCTATCTCCAAGGCACGGTGTGTATGTTGTGTGGCTTTTAAAGGTGCTTGTTCATAGAAGAGAATATTTGTAACTCAGAATAACATGTCATTAAAACAATACAGTGTGTGTATTGACTTTTGGTTTTTCGACTACAACTAACTATTGAAAGCAGATTTGATTAAGGACATTTTCTTCAGTCTTATAAGAAAATAAATCTTTCATAGAATTTTCTATTTTTTGATATGTTATCTTAAATTTTATTGTTAATTCGAAAGTGTAAAAGAAATGCAGGTCGACGAGTTAATTTTTTGTAAAATGACAGTTTCCATGGTAACCCTGTGGGGCAAAAATGTCATAATGACCATACCATCTTCAAAGGTAATACACATAATTTGTGGAAGGTTTATTAACACACAAAAAATGAATTCATACATTCATAATGGTGTAAGGTATACGATCACGTGGGTTATCTATTCGTTCATAATGATGTAAGGTAAACGATCACATTGGCTATCGTTTTGGTCATAACTGTGTAATGAATACGATCACATTAGATATCTACTTGTTCATAATGTTATATTGTATAGGATCAAATTGGATAACTATTTGTTCATGGATATCTATTTGTTCATAAGGATGTATTGTATACGTTCACATTGGTTATCTATTTGTTCAAAATGTCTTAATGTATAAGATTACATTGGATATCTATTTGTTCATAATGATGTAGTGAATACAATCACTTTGTATATCTATTTGTTCATAATGTTGTAATGTATACAATCACATTGGATATCTATTTGTGCACAATGTTGTAATGTATACAATCACATTGGATATCTATTTGTTCATAATGGTACAATGTATACGTGCACATTTGTTATCTATTTGCTCATAATGATATAATGTATATGATCACTTTGGATATCTACTTTTCCTAATGATGTATTGTATACGATCACATTGATTATCTATTTGATCATAATGATTTAATGTATACGATCACATTGGTTATCTATTTGATTATAATGATTTAATGTATACGATCATATTGGATATCTATTTGCTCATAATGTTGTATTGTATACGATCATATTGGATATCTATTTGTTCATAATGATTAACTTATACGATCACATTGGATATCTATTTGCTCATAATGGTGTAGTTTATAAAATCACATTTGATATCTATTTGGCAAATATGATGTAATGTATACGATCACATTGGATTTCCTTTTGTTCATATTGATATAATGTATACGATCGCATTGGATTTCTTTTTGTTCATAATGTTGTAATTCATACGATCACATTGGATAATTATTAGTTTATAATGTGTAATATCTAAAATTGCATTGGATACCTATTTGTTCAAAACGGAGTAATTTATACAATCACATTGGATATCTATTTGATCATTATGGTAAAATAATGGTTTACAATTACATTGGATATCTATTTGTTCAAAATGAAGTAATTTATACAATCACATTGGATATCTATTTGATCTTAATGGTGTAATATATACAATCACATTTGATATCTGTTTGGTCGTAAAGATGTAATGTATATGATCAAACTAAATACCTATTATTTCATAATGATTTATAGTAATTAAATTATCACAGTGGATATATTTTATTGCAAAATGTTTGAATGATATATGATCACATGGTTACCTTTTATTTCAAAATGTTTAAATTTGTACTGAATTGATGATAAACTGTCTATAGTTTAAGTCATTAAAGAATCTTGAATCTTGAATCTTTAAAATTCAATGTTATTTTAAATTATTACAATCTACACATTTTTTTTAATCGAAATTAGTTTTCAAATTTTTGTATTCGACAAAAAACAATGAAAATTGATATGTATATTACAAATAAATAAAGATATTTAAAAATTCCTTTAAAAAAAATTTCAGTATGTGAAGTAGAATTTAATCTTGAAATACAAAATGCAAAGAAAGTATATGCTGACGAGTTAGTTTTTCTGTAAAATGACAGTTTCCATGGTAACCGCATTTAAAAATATATATATAAAACGACTAAAATAACTTTAAATTTCAAAAATAGAAGCTGGGGGCATGAGAAATATATAATTATATTAATAACCTTTTACAGTTTTATGAATGATATGATTATTTTAAAAAAAAATGCATATGTAGTAAATTTCATCCGAAAAACTACGTATATCCAATTACTATGCAAGTACGAATTCGCTAACAGATTATTATCTCCCTTGGATGCGCAGATGGAGCGCGCAGAAAAAAACAACCGAGGACGTCCTTAAAAAGCGTTGATCCATTTATGTATGTAGAGTTTATATGTGGCAGATCTCAAAAACGACGAAACGCTTTTGGGTTGAGATACATGTTAAGTCACTGTATACATGCTTTAAGAAATTAGAAATGATCCAAATTAGCTTCCAATGACTATTCCTCAGTGCGTACTGTCAAAGTTGCATATGTTGTACAGTTTTTAAGGTATGATTTTTAACTTCCAATTTTCTCACATCTATGAACAAGCACCTTTAGGGTCTCCAGCATATTACACAATGTTACATACAAACGTCAAGAAGATTAGTAATTCCACCTAAATGTCGACAGCAATTTATAAGACAACTTGAATATAACGGAGATTCAATTTAACCAGTACGACATGCTTAATCACGCTTTACATCCATATCAAACATAAGTAACATCATAAAAAGAAAGAAATGATAGACAATGGTAATGCATAACCTTCTTACTGGCGCAAAAGTCTTTCCAGAGCAAAACCAAAGCAAAACTGGGTATAATCAGTTGTAAATGATGAAACAACATGTTAAAACAGAGCGGAACACCATATCATCATGGCAAAATAATGCCTGATTGATTATTCATCGATGTTCCAAAGTGCTTTTTTCACGAATTGTGTACCGCACAATTTGACTAAATTGTTTACATCCGAGATATGTCTAAATATAGCGATGATCGCTCGGGAAAACGAGTGGTGGTCACCTGGTTAGAAAAGTCACGTGGTGCACACACAAAAGACTGTCACTTATTCAACACAACAACGCGAATATTCAAAATGTAGAATTTCTATGATTTCATTGGTCTTCGATGTTCTACGAAACGCCGACACTTCTCGGCTGACCTCGTTTTATTACTGAATGTAAACAAACCTTATCGTCTTAGTTCTTTTAAAACACCATATGAACATGTTACCGTATCAGCTACTCTTTAAAAGAGAATTAAACGTAGTTCTATGTAAATTGTCAACTATTCAAAAACTTACACACTTTTACTGTAACTTAACACACGTATTGCTTTAAATATTAGGAGCTTAACACTTTACCACAAAATAACGACATTTCACCAGTCTGTTCCAGACGATTCTGTAAAGCATTGTCGCAAAAGGAAGAAATTGCTCATGACGAACAATGTTTCCTTTTCCCACAATGTGTTCTGGCCTATCGGAAGATTATTTGCAATTTCATCACATTTTGAAATGTCGTCTGGAAACGCTTTCAATTTGGGACATCCGAAAATTTGGCGTTTTGGTAAAGGGTTAATCAATTGCGAGATGAAAATCTCCGGGGCCAACTCCCGATATCAAATTGTGGCGACATCATCAATTAGCGTGCGAAGTTGAGAAAACGGAACTGCCTTCTCCTAAAGGATGGGAGCTAGGTTAAAAATGTCATGCAAAAATAATTTATTTTGTCACACCTTATCTTGTAATTGATGTCGATGGCATTTTGATGAGCTCTACAAGGCATCATTAGCCCTCACCGGCATTGAAATTAGCGTATCATTGTCGTTAGATCGTTGTCATTCTAAAGCGGTGCTGACCATGCTTAACTCTTTATCAAACGTTCGACTGTCCATAATTGGAAGAGTTTGCAGACGACTTTTCAAAAAATGATGATATTGGAAAGTAATACTCTGATAGAGTGAAAACATTGTGGGAAAATAAAGTATAAATATATGTTGTAGTTTGGGTCTCAAGATGTCCAAACCTCAGATTGTTTAAGACTGGAATTAAGACATTTTGGAAGCCAACTGTCTATAGAAGCACGAATACACATGCACATAGACAAATACGCACCCACACTATTCAATTCAAGTTCCTTTATTCCTCTCAGTTCCTTTTACAGAAAACAAAAAGTAATTTAATATGAAACATATATTTAACAGGGCAGTATATAAATCAACTTTGGGAAACATGGTTGGGATTCACACCCACACCCCCACCCCTCACACACACACACACCCACACCCCCAACACTCATCCATACAATTTATTTTTTTTATTTCACTTATTTTCTTTTACAGGAAACAAAAGGTAATTTGATATGTAACATATATTTAACAACGCACTTTATAAAAATATTTCATCGGTTGGTTATCAAAATGTCGCAACCTCAAGGTTGTTTCAGACTGGGATTAAGACATTTCTAAGCCAATCGTCCATATAGGCATGAATACACATGCACAAAGACACATTCGCCCCCATACACCCCCGCACCCATACACTCAGCCCCACATGCAAACAGGCAGTTACACACAAACACAATTACATATAAAACACATACAATAATGGTATATAAGTACTTTAGAAACTGATGAAGATTATTTTGATAACTTTGCATAGAATCTACAGTATAGCTGCTATGCATTTTTCCTACAATTAAAATTCAACTTCTAAATTTTCACATCTCTGATCAAACAGCTATTGATTTGAGCTCACTGAAACAATAAACAGTTTTATCCTGTCACCAATGCTAATTTAAGGACCGATAACAAGGTGTCGTATAACACTTATGAACTGCAGAACTAAACATATAACATGCAGCCATGTGACGAATCATGAGGTCATAAATACTCCATGAGATATGACGTCATGTATACATCATTCTCATCTTGTTTATGGCCGAGTCACATAGCCCGGCTGATGAGATTCCGATGAGCCAGCGATGCGATTTTCACCGAACTCGGCCGAACTCCGGCCGGACACCGGCCGAACATCCGTGGCGTTTGTTGATTAAAACCGCATCGGTGGCTCCATCATCGCAGCTCATACTGGAACATTGCTTGGGCCAGTTCGTGTTCGAGCAGTGTCATTCGAAGTCTCCTCGGTGCAGCCATAGTGATGAACTGACAATGCCAGGTAGGAAGCACCGAATAGCTCGGCACCCAAGTCCGTGTTACATTGGACGAGCATCGGCCGGTCATTGTTCAAAGCCCGTTAACAACCCGGCCGGCGATCGCACGGTGTCCTGTTACCTGCTCGAGTACCGGCCGTATTCCTTCCGATGTCCGGCCGACCTCCGGCCGGTAGATGCTGCCACATCGGCATAAAGAAAACTCCTATTTTGAGACAGACTCCGTACGGTCACCGACCGGTGTTCGGTCGGTCGCCTGAAGATGTCCGGACGGAATCCGTTCATGTCATTGAGTTCTGCTTCCGATGAGGAGCTCAGTGGCACCAAAAAACTCCACCGAGCTCTACCGATGCCGGACATCGGCCGGGCTATGTGACTGGGCCATTACTGCAATTAATTTACGCTTTTTCTCGTGTTTGATTTTCATTTTTGTTTGTTAATCAAAATCCAAAGAGGTTTTCCGCAACCGCCGTTGAATGGTGTTTCCTTTTTGGCCTTGTCGTACATGGTGTATGTAAAAAGGTGGAAGACAAAAGCAATCTGCTGAAAAGAATGCATGAATACCTGCTCATTGATGGGCGCCGCCATTTGCTATCTGTTTTATATCGTAAACATTGATCACATGACCATCACGCCTGTTAAAGTGTTATCCCAATCCCTATAAGTTGGGCATAATATTAATAGTTTGACGGATCAAGAACGGCTTTATTCTAAGACTATTATTACAGGTATGTTGAATCAGTAACATGTTATATATTACATGTATGTTGAATCAGTAACATGTTATATATTACATGTATGTTGAATCAGTAACATGTTATATATTACATGTATGTTGAATCAGTGACATGTTATATATTTCATGTATGTGGAATCAGTTACATGTTGTATCAGTAACATGTTGAATCAGTAACATGTTATATCAGTAACATGTTGAATCAGAAACATGTTATATATTACATGTATGTTGAATCAGTAACATGTTATATATTACATGTATGTTGAATCAGTAACATGTTATATATTTCATGTATGTTGAATCAGTAACATGTTATATATTACATGTATGTTGAATCAGTAACATGTTATATATTACAGGTATGTTGAATCAGTAACATGTTATATATTTACATGTATGTTGAATCAGTAACATGTTATATATTACATGTATGTTGAATCAGTAACATGTTATATATTACATGTATGTTGAATCAGTAACATGTTATATATTTCGTGTATGTTGAATCAGTAACATGTTATATATTTCATGTATGTTGAATCAGTAACATGTTATATATTTCATGTATGTTGAATCAGTAACATGTTATATATTACATGTATGTTGAATCAGTAACATGTTATATATTTCATGTATGTTGAATCAGAAACATGTTATATATTACATGTACGTTGAATCAGTAACATGTTATATATTTCATGTATGTGGAATCAGTAACATGTTATATATTTCATGTATGTTGAATCAGTAACATGTTATATATTACATGTATGTTGAATCAGTAACATGTTATATATTACATGTATGTTGAATCAGTAACATATCATATATTACATGTATGTTGAATCAGTAACATGTTATATATTTCATGTATGTGGAATCAGTAACATGTTATATATTTCATGTATGTTGAATCAGTAACATGTTATATAATACATGTATGTTGAATCAGTAACATGTTATATATTACATGTATGTTGAATCAGTAACATGTTATATATTACAGGTATGTTGAATCAGTAACATGTTATATATTTCATGTATGTTAAATCAGTAACATGTTATATCAGTAACATGTTGAATCAGTAACATGTTATATATTACATGTATGTTGAATCAGTAACATGTTATATATTACATGTATGTTGAATCAGTAACATGTTATATATTTCATGTATGTTGAATCAGTAACATGTTATATATTACATGTATGTTGAATCAGTAACATGTTATATATTACATGTATGTTGAATCAGTAACATGTTATATATTACATGTATGTTATATCAGTAACATGTTATATATTACATGTATGTTATATCAGTAACATGTTATATATTTTCCTTTTAAAGTATTAACATAACTGTACGATTTCTGAAGCGATGAAAATGAACACCCTTATTAAAAGGAACAGACAATAAAGGCCAACGGTCAAAGAAATCTTGCCTTTCGGTATAAGTAAGAGACACTACCTACTTTGTTTCTTTCTTTTTTCGTATCAATGAACAGCGACACTTTCGATCATTAAAGTACATGTTCCCTGGATGACCTACCGTACCAGTATCAGGGTAGGAAATGTGTTTTGCCCAAGGAAACTCCACTGTGCAATAGATATTCGCCATCGGGGATCGAACCCGGGTTGACCGGTCTATTGTCCCCGATGCTAAAAATAAACTCCACAGATCCTACTTAAACTCAATATTTAAAAAGGTATATATAAAACTGTTTAAATCTGTCGTTCGCTGTCGCTTTGTATTCGGACTATCCTCAATATATCCAATAGGGTGGCGGGTTAAACCCCGTTTCCTTGACAACGGCACATACGCTCCTAGACTTTCCATTCTGCGAGCAAATCTTTTGTAAATGCTTTAATCACGTTATTTATGGACGACGCAAATGCAGTATTAACCCGCAGGGTACTTATTGTAGAATGTATTAGACAGCCAATGTTTAGAATGAAAGTAAAAAACGTGTTGAATCCAAACTGTTGCAACCTAATCCTTTGAATGAAAGACGTACAATATTTTTGTTCAACAGCGACGTAAGTCTTTTACGTTGTTTGGTATTGGTAAACAGCACCACTGTCTTATATCCCACATTAAGATAAAGATATAATGGCATTTTTGCAACTGATATGGTGTACACATAATGTAAAAAAATATCTAACTAACAAAACAAATCGGTCTAGCTTGAGCGGGCCATCACAATACAGCTGGAATAGTGTTAACATGATGCAAGAATCTATTTTTCATGCAAAACAAATATGTATACGTTGAGCGGGCTATCATAATACAACTTGAATATTGTTAGCATGATGCAAGAATCTATTTTTAATGCAAAACAAATATGCATACGTTGAGCGGGCTATTATAATACAACTGGAATATTGTTAGCATGATGCAAGAATCTAATTTTCATGCAAAACAAATCCGCCTACAATGAACAGGCAACACAATACAACTGGAATAGTGTTGAAATGGTGTAGGATTCTTTCTTACATACATAACAAACCCGCCTATGTTGAAACGGAATTACAACAGCGCTTTGTGTCATAAAATTCAACCGAATCTGATGTAAATAAGATCCCATGATAAATCGATTCGGGAGAAAACACGATGTTGTTTATTCGTATCGCAGCACAAAAACAAGGCCGTTAACGTTTTTGATTTATTCGGAATTTGAGGGGACTTGACAGTGATAAATACAACCATTGTGACGTCAATACAAGACGGATAATCATAAAGAGCCGAAGGGTGTTTACAAAACAAAGCGTATCTGATATGTTTGCGTTACTGCTGGAGGGTGCGACACCATAGCTTAATTACTTCCGGAGGTTGTTGGTCCATAAGATGTCGTTCTTGAACAGATTATTAGGCTGCATGTTATTCAAAGCATTGGCCTTTTAGAATATGGCCTTTTAGAATATGGCCTTTTCAAAGTATATTTTCTCAGTAGGGTTGTCCTTACCTCAGCTTGTTTCAGACTAGGATTAAGACATTCATTTTGAATTCTATCGTCCATATATGCATGAATGGACATGAACATAGATACACATGCACCCATACACATCCTAATACCAACTATAAACGCACCCATACAATTAATTGAATCCAATTCAATTTCTTTTATTTCAATTAGTGTCTATTACAGAAAACAAATGCTAATTTAATATGAAAAAGGATATTTAACAAGGCAATGAAAAATAGATTTTGTCGGTTAGGTTTCAAGATGTCCAAACCTCAGCTTGTTACAACTGGGATTAAGGCGTTTTGGAAGCCAATCGTCCATATAATGGCCGAGATGTTCCGAATGAGATCAAGTGTCCCCATAGCCTGGAGTCCTAGTCCATGCTAAACTGCATTAGGTATAGTTCGCGGTATACGAACGGGCCAGACCCCAGACTAGTGTCCCCAGAACTACAAAGGTTACAGAACAGGAACCCGTCTGACAAATGTGGGTACGGTGATTCCCTCGTAAACGCAAATATAAAGACGAAACGAGATCCTCAAAACAAAACATTAACTTAGACGTGAAGGGAACCTAATTCCAAACGGTCCTACCTGTAAAATATGTATCGTAATTTTAAATTCATGTTTTTTTATTTACGAAATAACCATAAACAATGTCCAAGTAATATGAATCCTGCATGTTGATGGCAGGTACAGTTATCCTATATGAACTGCTGAATTGTATTGATATGAATAGTTAAAATATGTATATACTTCATCTCGTTTTAACCCAGTCTAGGTATTATGTTTTCTGCCTTCTGTTTTGTTGGCCGGAGGCCTGGATCTACTGAATAAACCAATGAACTGAATTGAATTGAATTTTGTAAACGTAGGCGTAACGTTCTTTATGAGACAGGCCCTGGATTTGATCACACATTGCGCATTTTACATATCCGAGGCTCGGTATTAACCCTTTAACAAAACGTTCAATTGTCAACTGTCCCAAATTGAATGACTGCAGACTGTAATGAAACTGAAGAATAACCTATTGATATGACAGAAACAATTGTGGGAAAAGGAGAAATCGGTAAGAGCAATTTCTCCTTTTCCCACAATCTTTTCCAGAGTCGTCTGCAACAAACTGGTCAAATGTCGTTATTGTTTGGTAAAGGGTTAAGTTTGATGCAGATGAACGAGCAATCTCTCCTTTTCCCATAATATTTTCTGCCCTATCAGAAAATTATTTTTTAATTTCATCACATTTTGAGGTGTCGTCTGTAAACTCTTTCCATTTAGGAAAGTCGAAAATTTGGCGTTTGGTAAAACGCTTGAGTAATATATACGAGTGTAACATATATATTATATAATTTTACTTTTCCAAAACAACTTATTCTTGGGGATAAACGATAGATGGCGGTAAATTGCGCTGTCCACTGCTCCACTGCATTTCGGTAAGTAAAAAAGATGGGGGAAAGGGGGTAAAAACAACATGTACTGTTCACCAACATTCACCGTCTGTTGACCTGCCTGATTAGCATGAATTACACGCTATACTGAGTATCTAAAAATATCCTCGGAGTCGTCCGTAATGTTCGACCACATGGTTTACAAAGCGGACACTGTTACCACGAGAGCATGGACGCTGTTATACAACTGGTTGAGTATAAGTTTTATTTTGATGTTATAAGGTAATGTTACATTGCCCATACCTAAATTTAATCTGTTGAAAGTTATCAAAATCAATAAAGTATTGAACAACAGTCCATCAATATAAATTTATTTCGTTTGGATAATTTTGCATTTGAAAAACAAAAGCTCACTCGTGACGGACTTTGACGAATGGTCTCGACTGTCGAGTATATAAACCACGTCATAATTATTTATGCATAGAGGGCAACAGACGGCGAATGTAAGTGAACAATACACGACTTGATATACAAGGGTGCCAAGTGTGAGACACGGCTTGGTCAATATTCCTCCGGGGGTTCAATAATATCAGTGAGGCATGCTTTATTCGTCTCTCAACAACGATAACTTATGTCAACTCCTTGTTTAAAAGCAGACATTGTATGGAATATAAGGGCTTGTAGTGAAGATAATGAGACATCAGAAGCATGGATAGGCCTCTAGCTACACAACCGTATCTACTCGGCAATGCCCGGCACAAGTCGGTAGATATACCTCGTAGGTAGTTCATGAATCAAGAAATTCTGGGGAAATTCGCCGGTTTTCCGCTGAATAACACACCTGGTTACATCATTACGCACAGGCCAAAATAGCTGTGTAAATACACACAGTTTATTTAAATATCACAATTGCCTGTTATTGTTTTTACTACTTTCTTTAAAGATTATCATAACAGGGCGACAGTAGCACATTGGCAGACCGTCGGCCTCTTGTACCGGAGGTCCAAGGTTAGAACAAACACTCATATCAACAAATCTGTGTTTCATATTTTCTCAATCATATCTACTTGACTCAATCGGCTTGTGCCGGAGATTGCCGACTAGATACGATTGCAAACGGATATGCTCTTCGTCGCCGCCATGTTGCCGGACTACTTTCAAAATGGCTCCCCGTTGTCTCCGAGGTTATCTTAAAGAAATGGCCTAGATGTTCCGATTGCTAGCTACACTGATCCAAACTCCTCACAGTAAATCCTTGCTACGCTGCATCGATGACTGCCATTGATTAAACTTTCATCCATATTTGGATGAAATATAAATGATGTTTTTTCACCGGATATAGTAGTTTATTTGATAAAAAATGTCTTCTTGTGTAAATTTCTGACCTGTTAACTTGAAGAATCTTTCGTTTTCTTTAGAAATCAAGCACAAATCGATGATTCTTTTGGGTGTCACCGTCATCTTTAAACACCGTTTTCGTTCCTTAGAAGATGGTTATATGACGTTTGTTATGGCAGTGATCAATTGCATAAAGGGAATCATTGTGGGGAGTTCGACACTTACCAGGTGTGGCAAATTCAATTGTCCGTGTTGCCAAGAGTGTCGGCATTCACGGACAAGCGAATGTTTACTAGTATTTAATATATAAAACTATAATCAGTATATGGATAAGTGCATAACAAGTTTTGGCATTTACGTACAAGTAAACAAAAACCAGATTTCTCCACCTCTGATGACCACTTTGATCTTTAAGTGAAATAATTTTGAATGCTGTAAAATGCAAAATAGCATCCAATCAAAACCGCATCATAACATGTCAATAGTGTAACGTTCGCAGTACGTTTATGCTAATTTGGGAACCTAATACATTGTTACAGAGAACATGGGGGTATATAAATAAACGCCACAACTGGTACGTGGAAGACATTGTTTTTTCACTGATCGGATGTGACTGCAATTTCTCCTTTTCTCATAATATTGTCTGCCCTATCAGAAGACTTATTCTCAATTTCATCACATTTTGAAATGTTGTCTGCAAACTCCTTCAATATAGGACTGTCGAAAATGTGCCGTTTGGTAAAGGGTTAAGCGGTACAGTTATTGTCTTTCTGCCAATTTACGGTGGAATGGGGAGGTAGGGGTTAGTTCAATAGGCAGATGTCATTGTCAATCTGTTCCCTGGAAAAAAACCTTTAGCCTGCTTAAATCATAGTCCTAGATAAAATACGGTAATATCAGATTTGTCTTAACTCTTTACCAAACACCAAATTTTCGACAGTCCCAAATTTAAAAGGTTTGCACACAACATTTCAAAATGTTATGTAATTGTAAAGTAATCTTCTGATAGAATAGAAAACATTGTTGGAAAAGGAAAAATTGCTCGTTACGAGCAATTTCTCCTTTTCCCACAATGTTTTCCAGTGTTATCTGCAACACAATGGTTAAATGTCGTTATTGGTTGGTAATGGGTTAAGAAAGACCCAAATATTGCGAACTACAAATAACATGTTCCAGTGATTCTTCCGGCGGGAATACACCTTACATGTCTAACAAGACTTTTATCCCGAGGTTTTTTATACGTTAACTTACACACAGCCTTTCTGTCGTAATTTACTTGGAGTGTATTTCATTGACATTTCCACTAATTCATTGACGGATTTTCTGATCATAAATCCGTGAACAAGTTCATTGTATCAGAATGCGATCTGTGCGGTATCGAACTTGGTACTGTTTTAATCATCGATGTAATATATTTGCATAGGTTAAAATTGACATAAATTAATAAAATCCTAAATTAAGTACAATATTGTAATGTGACACGTCATTGGAAATGTCTCGGATAGACGGTTCCAATGATTGGTTACTTTGCAATTACTTATCTCTATATCGAAATGAGAGGAAATGTTGTTTTGAACTTACGCAAATTCAAAGCATAAAATGTTTGATAAAACGGTTCCCTGCTGAATAAAAAGTGTCCAGTTGCGAATGTAAGATAGTGAAAAACAATATAAATCGTTATTATCTTTATAATATTGGATTATAAGAAATGCAATGATTTGTTCGGAGGTATGAAAAAAGAACCTCGACACGTCTGTGTAATAAACCACCTCCTCGTTTTATAATTTGGCATAAGATTTTGTATCTATGCATCAATTGAAGTATATGTATGGTCTCGTTATTCCTTGAATGGAAGTGAAATATGTTGCTGCTGGAAATGAAATGAAACAGTAAACACTCCGAAGAAAATATTTAGGCTAGAACGTAATTGAATCATTAACTCTTATAATGCTGGGTAATTGTTTCAAGATTTTTTGTGTCGACTGATTTCCAAAGCCTTAAATATCTGCTTAATTTTGATAATGAAAGATAATCAGAGTAGCAAACAGGTCAGATCCCTGGCCAGCCGTCACTTTATTTGGCGGCCGGCCTGGATCGAACCTGTTTGCATTATCAATAAGTCTGTTCCAGCAATATAAGGGTTAAAGACAGAGAGGGGATGTTAGCTCCTCAAACACTATAGCTTCTTAATACACACGCTGATAGCAAGCAAACAAAGATTGCTCAAGAGAGTTATGTTTCTTTTTATATTTGCAGTAATTCATTTAGCGAGGCTTTTATTTCACGACGAATGGATACCACATGGTTCCCTTTTCATTTGTTCTCCATCGAAATATCCCCAATTTGTTACAATCGGGTTTTATTCCAATCATTCATCTGTTTATTCATCCACCTAGGTAACCAACCATTCATGTGTTTGTTCATTTATTCACTCATACTATCGCTCATTCGGTCGATCGATTCCTTCAAACAAATAATCATCCACTTATGAATTCATCCATTCGTTCATTCATTCATTCATTCCTTCATTCATTCATTCATTCATTCATTCATTCATTCATTCATTCATTCATTCATTCATTCATTCATTCATTCATTCATTCATTCATTCATTCAATCATTCATTCATTCATTCATTCATTCATTCATTCATTCATTCATTCATTCATTCATTCATTCATTCATTCATCCATCTATTCATTCATTCATTCATTCATTCATCTATTTATTTATTTATTTATTTATTTATTCATTCATTCATTCATTTATTCATTCATTCATTCGTCCATTTATTTGTTTATTAAATCATTCATTCATTCATTTATCATTCATTCACTCAATCACTCACTCACTCATTCATTCTGTAATTCTTTGATTTATCAGTCAGTCAGTCAGTCAGTCAGTCAGTCAGTCAGTCAGTCAGTCAGTCAGTCAGTCAGTCAGTCAGTCAGTCAGTCAGTCAGTCAGTCAGTCAGTCAGTCAGTCAGTCAGTCAGTCAGTCAGTCAGTCAGTCAGTCAGTCAGTCAGTCAGTCAGTCAGTCAGTCAGTCAGTCAGTCAGTCAGTCAGTCAGTCAGTCAGTCAGTCAGTCAGTCAGTCAGTCAGTCAGTCAGTCAGTCAGTCAGTCAGTCAGTCAGTCAGTCAGTCAGTCAGTCAGTCAGTCAGTCAGTCAGTCAGTCAGTCAGTCAGTCAGTCAGTCGGTCAGTCAGTCAGTCAGTCAGTCAGTCAGTCAGTCAGTCAGTCAGTCAGTCAGTCAGTCAGTCAGTCAGTCAGTCAGTCAGTCAGTCAGTCAGTCAGTCAGTCAGTCAGTCAGTCAGTCAGTCAGTCAGTCAGTCAGTCAGTCAGTCAGTCAGTCGGTCAGTCAGTCAGTCAGTCAGTCAGTCAGTCAGTCAGTCAGTCAGTCAGTCAGTCAGTCAGTCAGTCAGTCAGTCAGTCAGTCAGTCAGTCAGTCAGTCAGTCAGTCAGTCAGTCAGTCAGTCAGTCAGTCAGTCAGTCAGTCAGTCAGTCAGTCAGTCAGTCAGTCAGTCAGTCAGTCCGTCAGTCAGTCAGTCAGTCAGTCAGTCAGTCAGTCAGTCAGTCAGTCAGTCAGTCAGTCAGTCAGTCAGTCAGTCAGTCAGTCAGTCAGTCAGTCAGTCAGTCAGTCAGTCAGTCAGTCAGTCAGTCAGTCAGTCAGTCAGTCAGTCAGTCAGTCAGTCAGTCAGTCAGTCAGTCAGTCAGTCAGTCAGTCAGTCAGTCAGTCACATGCATTTATTCATTCATTCATTATTTATTTATGTATTTATTTATTTATTCATTTATTCATTCATTCATTCATTTATTCGTTAATTTTGTTCGTTTATGTTTCGTCCGTCGTTCGTTCGTTCGTTCGTTCGTTCGTTCGTTCGTTCGTTCGTTCGTTCGGTTCGTTCGTTCGGTTCGTTCGTTCGGTTCGTTCGTTCGTTCGTTCGTTCTTCGTTCGTTCGTTCGTTCGTTCGTTCGTTCGTTCGTTCGTTCGTTCGTTCGTTCGTTCGTTCGTTCGTTCGTTCGTTCGTTCGTTCGTTCGTTCGTTCGTTCGTTCGTTCGTTCGTTCGTTCGTTCGTTCGTTCGTTCGTTCGGGCGCGCGCTCGTCCGTTCGTTTGTTCGTTTGGGCGAACGCTCGTTCGTTCGTTCGTTTCACCGTCCGTCCGTTAGTTCGTTCGTTCGTTCGTTTGATCGTTCGTTCGTTCGTTTATTCGTTTGTTAAATTGTTCGTTCGTTCAATCGTTTGTTCATCCGTTCCTTCGTTTGTTTGTTCGTTTGCTTGTTCTTTCATTAACTTACAAATCAATCTTTTCATTCTGTCTTTTGTCTGATATTCATATATCCTTTTACAGCTGTATCCTCTTTTTAAATCGATTTGATCTTTTCATTTATCTAATTATTTAGATTTGTCACCATGACTCTTCTGCTGTTAAGTCATTCACGAAACATTGAAGGGATTGTTCATTAAGGACCGCCAGTAAATGCTCAACGATTTATGGAGTTTTTTTTCTCCACATTAAAAATTAATTCCCCTAGTACCATTCAAGGCTAAAAGACGCAAAACGAATCCCCTCGTGTTGTCATGGTAACAGTATTGAAAGCATTTTTGTCTGCCTTTTAGCAAAATTCGACTTAATGGACTTCTAGAAGAAAACAAAGTAACCATCGTCTTTTTGATGTCATATTTCGTTCCGTCAGTACAGTATTTATTTGTTCTTTACCAAACGCCAATTGTTAGACTGTCCCAAATTGAAAGTTTGCAGACGACATTCTAGGTAATTTTCTTAAAATAGATTTTGTGTCGTCTGTTTTCGAAAACTTTAAATATCTGCTTAATTTTGAAGAGAAAAGGTACTCAGGGTAGCAAATAGGTTATATCACAGGCCAGTCGCCAATTTACTTGGCGGTTGGCCTGGATTTCACCTGTTTGCATAAGCATGAAGTTAGTTTCTAAAGAAGTTGATGTTTGTTGTTCCTTCCTAATTTGATCAATCTCATTTGAGGTGTAGTATAAATCTTAAATAAACACCTTTTTATTTAAGCTTACAAATGACAATAAAACTAAAGGATATGAAGTCACCTAAATCCAGGCGGGGAAATCTCGTGACCAATGTTACGATCTTACGTCGCAGCCGACGGGCACGCATGTCCAAATCAGTCGGATCCCACATTGAAAGAGTTTGCAGACGACTTTATAAAATCTGGTGAAATTGGAAAATAATTCTCTGATAGGGTTGAAAACATTGTTAGAGAATGAGAAATTTCTCGTTACGAGCAATTTTTCCTTTTCCCTCAGTGTATTCCAGAGACGTTTGGAACAATGTGGTAAAATGTCGTTATTGTTTGGTAATGGGTTAATGGTCTTCGTCTGTTAACCTTCTTACACTTATGGTACTCTCATCTTGCTTTTTACCGATTTACTAAACGACACGGGGATACTATTTAAGCAAGTCAAAACTGATAAGCATGGATAGTATCTTAACACATTATGAATCAATACCGACATTCAACCACTTTAGAAAAGACGACTCTGGAAAACATTGTGGGAAAAGGAGAAATTGCTCGTAACGAGTAATTTCTTCTTTTCCCACAATGTTCTCTGCCCTATTGGTAGATTATTTTCCAATTTTCAAATTACACACATTGAAAGGTTGTCTGCAAACTCTTTCAATTTGGGATAGTCTGGTATTTTGCGTTGGATAAAGGGTTAAGGAAAGTACATCATTGCAATGTGACCTTGTCATTTGAAGTGTCTCAGAGAGACGTGTAACTTTGCAGTATTGCTTGGTCAACTATTGATCGAATAAGAGGGAATGTAGCACGCATTGGAATACAAGCTAGATATATTAAATTTCATCAAAAGTATACTAGCGCTCAGGAAAACTGCAAACTAGGTAATAAGAGATTTATATTATGATAGAATATGTTCAAAGATAGCGAAAAACCACATGATCATGACAATATAACGCCTGCACTATTTATTAGCTATTTTCACAAATTTGGTGCCCACCAATTAACTAGTAACATCTAGAATATCAAGGAGCGCTCGGATTAATGAATGGCGATCACCTGGTTAGAACAATCCCTTAAACATTTAAAAACACTGTCATTTATCAAATACTTACAACTGGAGAATTTCTTTGGTTTTATTGGTTCCAAACCTTTCTCGACTGACCTTGTTTTATCGCTAATTGTAAACAAACCTTATAGTATTCACTCTTTTAAAAGCAGCATGTGAACGTTAAGCACTTTCCATTCCTCTGCAATAGGGAAAAAGTACTTTTAAGTTATTTTTCCAATCATTCTAGAATTTTCACAATTTTAGTGTAAATGAGCGCAAGTATGGCTTTGAACAGTGAATTCCAAACCCTCTGGTGAAAACAGTAGATCTTAAAACACACATATCATTAACACTTGCTAAGGCCCTTTCTTCTACGCATATATGGGAAAAAGGGAACCAGGCATTTAAATTTCTCCCACTGCTAATTATTTCTCAGTGAGAATTATAAGATGTACTTTTCTTAATTAAAACTGTATAAATCGTTGCCAAATGTGTAATACTAATGTTTAAAGTTGTATGATGTTTGTCTGTATTATGACAACTATATAGAGAATATCATGCTAGTGTCTTTTGTTATCAATGTTATCGGTCAGGGTAAGGAGAATTGATAATGGGCGAGGTTTAAAGAGCCCTTTATCAATTTTCCTTACCCCGACCGATAACATTGATAACAAAAGACACTAGCATAATATTCTATTTATCTAGTAACGATAACTTTAAGAAAAAGATACAGACAATAATTCTTATATTTTAGCGCGATGAATCAGGCTTTACTCTATCTAAATCAATCGAAGTAGTAATCTTTGACCCAAGTACGCGATGACGTAGATTACGCGAAGTGACGTAATGACAAAAAGTACTTCGTCCGTTGTTTTGATCGATTTTAAACCCAATTTAAATCAAATGTTTTTGGAAGGGGAAATTCTTAAACTAGGCAATTTCTCTTTTCAAAAAATATATTCCTATTCATATAGTCTATTCTATTAATTTGGGATGGTCAACAATGTGTTGCTTTGAAATTGTAATGGTTTCATTTCCACACATTCATAACCTTATAGTAGTTTGCCTCTGTAATTTTTCTTTAAGATTTGAAAGAAAAAGAGTGAATAAGGAAAATTTGCTTGACATAAGTAATAACCCCTTCGTTCACAGTGTTTCTAATTCTAGAATAAAATAGCAAGTTGGTGTTATTGACCCATGAGGTATGTTGTAAATGGTTATATATGATTATGATATGAAAAATAATGTTTTTCTCAAGATATCAGGAAGAGAATAGAAATCATCATGGCAAAAGGACTTATTGCTCATATTGGAAAGTTAAATAATTCTTTTATCACAGTGATATCAAAATCATTTGCTTAAGGCAAGGCATATCAAGGTATTGTTAAGTCGTGGTGTAAGTTATTCTGTAAATCATAATCATTACTGGAAATACAGAGTAATTTCTCAATAATCAAGGTCACTTATATATCTTTTTTCTATTTTTTCTATAATCATTGAGAATTTGCCTTCTTTCTCAAGCAGGAACTTTTCAAAGTTATGATTTTTAAGTTTATTGTATGCATTTAATCTTTTTTTCATAAACAGTTATATTTTGTTTTTGATTTTGAAATTAAAATATCAAAATTATCGGGAATCTTGAGTTCTTGTTAACGTGTTGACTCCTTTGTGTATATGCAGTGGTCGTTTCAGTAGGTCAAAAGAAGTTCCGGCAATGTTGATCATGTGATACGTCACGTGACGCATTGACCTGATATCACTTATTTATATCAGGCAGGCGATATCAGTCAGTGGATGGGCTAGTTGCTAGATAAAAAAGAATATGATATGTTGGAACAGGAAAAGTACAAGGTCAGGTGATAACCAAATTCCTGAGCTATTGTCAAATTATTATGCCATTAAAAACGTGATTGGCAATTTAATTCAACTGTTAAATTGTCGGATTGAAAAATATGTCTGCATGGAAGATTAAATGACGCTCCTCCATATAAACGCTTTTAGAACAATTAACTCTTAAAATTTTGGCTATTTAAAAAAAAAAAAAAAAAAAAAAATGTTAGTATCGTCTACTTTCCAAAACTTTAAATACATTGTATCTGTTTAATTTTGATGACGACAGACCCCCAGAGTAGTAAACAAGTTCGATCATGTCAAGAAAATTGGCGGCTGGCCTGGATCTAACCTGTTTCCATAGACATGAAGTCGGTTCCAGCACTGTAAGGGTTAACCCTTTTGTCACAATGGTTTATAAAGGCGTTAACACCCGATATCTCAAAATGAGGATTTGCCGAGTGAAATACCATATATTCTATAAGAACAGGCTATATGAGAAAATATTATTGAACCAATCTAGGATACCAACAACAATCCGATTGATTGAATCTATCACCGCAATAACAAAACGTTAAACAGGTTGACCAATAGTACATATCTACTGGTATTGTACAGGGTAAACTGTGCAAGGAACAAAAGAACGTGAAACACTAGTATGTGGATACCACTACGGGGTATACTTGTACCTGGTACACTAGTATGACGTACACTAAAACATTGTTTGCGAGACGAGACGCTTCCATTGACGTGTCACATTGCAATATTGTACTTTTATTGAAGATTCTATCCATGTGTATCAGGTTTGACTTACGCATATACTTTCCCCTAAAATGTTAAGTAAAACAGTACACTGGTCCGTGCGTTTACCTCGGACAAGGTATAAGCACGGGCCACGATCCCAGGCTACCCGCTGCTTAACTTCAATGATCCAAGCCGTAAATGTATTATGAAGAATCTACGTCTGAATCATTCGAACCCAAGGCTACCCACTGCCGAATTCGGATGATTCAAGCCGTAAATGTATTATGAAGTATCTACGTCTGAATCATTCGAATCCCAGACTACCCGCGGCCTAACTCGGATGATTATAGCCGTAAATGTATTATGAAGTATCTACGCCTGAATCATTCGACCCCCAGACTGCCCGCTGCCTAATTCGGATGATTCAAGCTGTAAATGTATTATGAAGTATCTACGTCTGAATCATTCAAACCCCAGGCTACTCCCTGCCAAATTCGGATGATTCAAGCTGTAAATGTATTATGACGTATTTACGTCTGAATCATTCGAACCCCAGCCTACCCGCTGCCTAACTTCGATGATCGAAGCCGTAAATGTATTATGAAGTATCTACGTCTGAATCATTCAAACCCCAGGCAACCCCCTGCCTAATTCGGATGATTCAAGCCGTAAATGTATAATGAAGTATTTACGGCTGAATCATTCGAACCCCAGTGTACCCGTTGCCTAATTCGGATGATTCAAGCTGTAAATGTATTATGAAGTATTTGCGTCTAAATCTTTCGAACCCCAGTGTACCCGCTGCCTAATTCGGATGATCCAAGCCGTAAATGTATTATGAAGTATCTACGTCTGCATCATTCAAATCCCAGGCTACCCGCTGCCTAACTTCGTTGATCCAAGCCGTAAATGTATTATGAAGTATCTACGTCTGAATCTTTCGAACCCAAGGCTACCCACTGCCAAACTCAAATGACTCAAGACCGAAATGTATTATGAAATATATACGTCTGAATCATTCGAGCCCTAGGCTACCCGCTGTTTAACTTCAATGATCCAAGCCGTAAATGTATTATGCAGTATCTACGTCTGAATCATTTGAACACCAGGATACCCGCTGCCGAATTCGGATAATTCAATACTTAAATGTATTATGAGGTATTTACGTCTGAATCCTTCGAACCCAAGGCTACCCACTTCTTTATTCGGATGATCCCAGCCGTAAATGTATTATGAAGTATTTACGTCTGAATCATTCGAACCACAGGCTACTCACTGCCTAATTCCAATGATCCAAGCCGTAAATGTATTATCGAATATTTTCGAATAAGTCATCCGAACCCCAGACTACCCGCTGCCAAACTCAGATGATCAAAGCTGTAGATGTATTATGGAATATCTACGTCTGAATCATTCGAACCCCAGACTACCCGCTGCCTAACTCGGATGATCCAAGCTGTAAATGTATTATGGAATATCTACGTCTGAATCATTCAAATCCCAGACTACCGGCTGCCTAACTCGGATGATCCAAGCTGTAAATGTATTATTGAATATCTACGTCTGAATCATTCGAACCCCAGACTACACGCATCCTTACTCAGATGATTGAAGCTGTAAATGTATTATGAAGTATTTACGTATGAATCATTCGAACCCCAGACTACCCGCTGCCTAACTCGGATGATCCAAGCTGTAAATGTTTTATGGAATATCTACGTTTGAATCATTCAAACACTAGACTACCCGCTGCCTAACTCGGATGATCCAAGCTGTAAATGTATTATGCAATACCTACGTTTGAATCATTCGAACCCCAGACTACCCGCGGCCTAATTCGGATGATTCAAGCTGTAAATGTATTATGAACTATCTATGTCTGAATCATTCGAACCCCAGACTACCCGGTGCCTTACTTAAATAATCCAAGCTGTAAATGTATTATGAAGTATATACGTCTAGATCATTCAAACCCCAGGCTACCCACTGCCTAACTTCGATGATCGTAAATGTATTATGAAGTATTTACGTCTGAATCATTCGAACCCCAGGCTACCCACTGCCAAACTCGGATGATTCAAGCTGTAAATGTATTATGAAGTATTTACGTCTGAACCATTCGAACCCCAGACTACCCGCTGCTTAACTCGTATGATCCAAGCTGAAAATGTATTATGGGATATCTACGTCTGAATCATTCGAACCCCAGACTTCCCGCTGCCTAACTTGGATGATCCAAGCCGTAAATGTATAATGGAATATCTACGTCTGAATCATTCGAACCCCAGACTACCCGCTGCCTAACTCGGATGATCCAAGCTGTAAATGTATTATGGAATATCTACGTTTGAATCATTCGAACCCCAGACTACCGGCTGCCTAACTCGGATGATCTAAGCCGTAAATGTATTATGAAGTATTTACGTCTGAATCATTCGAACCCCAGACTACCCGCTGCCTTACTCGGATGATTCAAGTCGTAAATGTATTATGACTTATTTATGTCAGAATTATTCGAACTACCCGCTTCCCAATGTGAACACATCGGGTTTATCCAATGAAACACCTCTGAAATAATAGGGATGACGCCATATTGTTTCTCGCGTAAAGACGTCATTTCACTTTCGTTTTCAGAAATAGATCTTAAACGTGAAATCTGAAAAGTCGTTTAATTTGATTCAGGAAACAACTATATATGTCACAACTTATAATTTCGACATTCTGTAAAAGCTACCGATCAAAAAAATGATTTTAAAGGATGTCCAACACTTCCATACACATTGAACTACTTAACGTGCACGCTTAAAAAGGTGTTATACGCCGAGGCCAATCAGAACACATCGGGTTTATCAAATGAAAACACCTCTGAAATAATAGGGATGCCGCCATATTGGTTCCCAGCGGAATGACGTCACTTCACTTTCGTGTTTAAAAATAGATCTTAAATGTGAAATCTAAAAAGTCGTTAAATTTGATTGAGGAAACAGCTTTACATGTCACAACCACAATTTTGCCATTTGGTGTGAGTTACTGATAAAAAATGATTATAAAGGATGTCCAACCCTTCCATACACATTGAACTACTTAACTTGCACGCTTAGAAAATGTGTTAATTGGCGGATGCCGATTTACTCGAAAAATTGTAACCCTACACTTATATCCGAGGTGTTTTCTATTGGATAAACCCGATGTGATCAGATTGGTACATAACATCGTTAGCCTAGGGTACTGGACATACGCACGGGGCAGGCCCCAGGCTAACAACAGCGAACAACGTACGTTAACCCTTAGAATGCTGGGTAATTTTCTAGAATAATATTTGTGTGTCCGCTGCTGTCAAAGACCTTAAATATCTGCTTTCTTTTGATGAGGAGAATTACTCCAAAAAGCAAAAAGGTTAGATCAAAGGCCAGACGCCAAATTATTTGGCGGTTGGCCTGGATCCAACCTTTTTCAATAAGCATAAAGTCGGTTCCAGCACTATACGTATTAATCGAACTCAAATGTTACGTTTGTGTGTGGTTGCTCTTGTTTAGTGCCCAATACAAAGTGTTTGTTCTTGGACCTCCGGATGAAATCATGCGGTTAAGGGAGTTAGATGGCAAAGAAATTAGAAAATTGATTGTTCTTTTATCGGACCATTAACATATCGGCTTTCACCGTATAGTATGAGTTTTCTGTTCCATGAATAATTACACTGCACAAAACGCCGATCATGATATTTAACGAGATCAATCCTTAGAATGCTGGGTGAATTTCTAAAATAGATGTTTGTGTTGCCTGCTTTCCAAAACCTTAAATATATGTCCAATTATTTGAGGAAAGATACCCAGAGTAGCAAACAGGTTAGATTACAGGCGAGCCGCCAGTTTACTTGGCGGCTGGCCTGGATCCAACCTGTTTGCATAACCATGAAGTCGGTTCCGGCACCATAAGGGCTAATCAAGAGTAACACAATTCAACTGGTCACAAGCTTCTCGTACGATCTAATCGTCGCTAATTAAAATTGCGTTTTAATCTGTTTCCGCACTTTAAATACCTCGTTGAATGATTACCTGACACTTATAACATGCTTTTTGTTTGGTTTGATTAGTTTGGATAATCCAGATGTATACGTTTCACTGTGGATTGCTCCACATTTGTTAAAAGGACTATCTCACAGAGTAAGAGTGCGGTCCTTTTGAAATAAGATGTCTTCTACGAATGAAATGTCATCACTAGTCGATTAGAAATCTATACATTTGATGACCTTCTCCTCTCTTTTCATAACCGTACAGTGGAGATTGAGCACGTTTATTTTGCATATCAAGTACATCATTTTATTTTGTAATCAATGCTTTTTTTTATTTCTGTCTTGCTAGATAATAGAAATGGACAAGTGTTTGAGGCTTAAATTATGCAATGAGTCGATACTCTTGATACGTGACGCTTGAAGTGTCCGAAAGCTGCTAACTTATAAACCAAGTTTTTTTCAATCAAAGCACTGACGGCCCTGATGTACGATTCTCAATTATTCAACGAAAGGTCAGGTTTTTCAGATTCTTTAAAGTTTAGATGTTTGAAATAGTCGTATATCTAGTGACGAGGATCGTTCAAATCATCTTTATTTATCATTTGTAACCCACACAACACATTTGTGATATGGGGTCTTTAATAGTTATCAACACCTTAAAATATCCCGAGTTATGTTTGGGTCAGACTTTCGTGCTTGTTTTACCATTATGTAACTTGTACCCCAGAGACCCATGCACCTTGTAGTTCCCCAGCAATACTACGCGATATCATCTATCCCTATAGTGCTTTACGGGACGAATCATAGAGGCCAGCCTTTACCACAGAGACCCATGCGCCTTGTAGTTCCCCAGCAATACTACGCAATATCATCTTTCCCTATAGTGCTTTACGGGAGGAATCATAGAGGCCAGCCTTTACCACAGAGACCCATGCGCCTTGTAGTTCCCCAGCAATATTACGCGATATCATCTTTCCCTATAGTGCTTTACAGGAGGAATCATAGAGGCCAGCCTTTACCACAGAGACCCATGCGCCTTGTAGTTCCCCAGCAATACTACGCGATATCATCTATCCCTATAGTGCTTTACAGGAGGAATCATAGAGGCCAGCCTTTACCACAGAGACCCATGCGCCTTGTAATTCCTCAGCAATACTACGCGATATCATCTATCCCTATAGTGCTTTACGGATCGAATCATAGAGGCCAGCCTTTACCACAGAGACCCATGCGCCTTGTAGTTCCCCAGCAATACTACGCGATATCCTCTATCGCTATAGTGCTTTACAGGACGAATCATAGAGGCCAGCCTTTACCACAGAGACCCATGCGCCTTGTAATTCCTCAGCAATACTACGCGATATCATCTATCCCTATAGTGCTTTACGGGACGAATCATAGAGGCCAGCCTTTACCACTGAGACCCATGCGCCTTGTAGCTCCCCAGCAATACTACGCGGTATCCTCTATCGCTATAGTGCTTTACAGGAGGAATCATAGAGGCCAGCCTTTACCCCAGAGACCCAAGCGCCTTGTAGTTTCTCAGCAATACTACGCAATATCCTACATACCTATAGTGCTTTACAGTACGAGTCATAGATGCCAGCCTATACCCCGGAGACCCATGCGCCTTGTAGTTTCTCAGCAATACTACGCAATATCCTACATCCCTATAGTGATTTACAGGACAAACCATTGAGGCCAGCCTTGACCCCAGAGACCCTTGCGCCTTATACCTCCTCAGCAATACTACGCGATATCCTCCATCCCAATAGTGCTTTACAGGACGCATCATAGAGGCCAGCCTTTACCCAAGAGACCCATGCGCCTTGTAGTTCCTCAGCAATACTACGCGATATCCTCTATCGCTATAGTGCTTTAAAGGAGGAATCATAGAGGCCAGCCTTTACCCCAGAGACCCATGCGCCTTGTAGTTCCTCAAGAATACTACGCTATATCCTCTAACGCTATAGTACTTTACAGGAGGAATCATAGAGGCAAGCCTTTACCCCAGAGACCCATGCGCCTTATAGTTCCTCAGCAATATTACGCGATATCCTCTATCCATATAGCGCTTTATGGGACGAATCATAGAGACCAGCCTTTACCCCAGAGACCCATGCACCTTGTAGTTCCTCAGCAATACTATGCGATATCCTCTATCCTTATAGTGCTTTACAGGACGAATCATAGAGGCCAGCATTTACCACAGAGACCCATGCGCCTTGTAGTTCCTCAGCAATATTACGCGATATCCTCTATCCCTATAGTGCTTTACAGGACGAATCATAGAGGCCAGCATTTACCACAGAGACCCATGCGACTTGTAGTTCCTCAGCAATATTACGCGATATCCTCATTCCCTAAAATGCTTTACAGGACGAATCAAAGAGGCCAGCATTTACCACTGAGACCCATGCGCCTTGTAGTTCTTCAGCAATACTACGCGATATCCTCTTTTCCTATAGTGCTTTACAGAACGAATCATAGAGGCCAGCCTTTACCCCAGAGACCCATGCGCCTTGTAGTTCCTCAGCAATACTGCGCGATATCCTCTATCCCTATAGTGCTTTATAGAACAAATCATAGAGGCAAGCCTTTACCCCAAAGACCCATGCGAATTGTAGTTCCTCAGCAATACTACGCGATATCCTCTATCCCTATAGTGCTTTACAGAACGAATCATAGAGGCCAGTCTTTACCCCAGAGACCCAAGCGCCTTGTAGGTCCTCAGCAATACTACGCGATATCCTCTATTCCTTTAGTGCTTTACAGAACGAATCATAGAGGCCAGCCTTGACCCCAGAGACCCATGCGCCTTGTAGTTCCTAAGCAATACTGTCCGATATCCTCTATCTCTATAGTGCTTTACGGGACGAATCGTAGAGGCCAACCTTTACCACAGAGACCCATGCGCCTTGTAGTTCCTAAACAATATTACGCGATATCCTCTATACCTATAGTGCTTTATAGGACGAATCAAAGAGGCCAGCATTTACCACAGAGACCCATGCACCTTGTAGTTCCTCAAGAATACTACGCGATATCCTCTATCCCTATAGTTCTTTACAGGACGAACCATAGAGGCCAGCCTTTACCCCAGAGACCCATGCGCCTTATACCTCCTCAGCAATACTACGCGATATCATCTATCCCTATAGTGCTTTACAGGAAGAATCATAGAGACCAGCATTTACCCCAGAGACCCAAGCGCCTTGTAGCTCCTCAGCAAAACTGCGCGATATCGTCTATCCCTATAGTGCTTTACGGGACGAATCATAGAGGTCAGCCTTTACGCCAGAGACCCATGCGCCTTGTAGTTCCTCAGCAATACTACGCGATATCCTCTATTCCTATAGTGATTTACAGGACGAATCATAGAGGTCAGCCTTTACGCCAGAGACCCATGCGCCATGTAGTTCCTCAGCAATACTGTGCGATATCCTCTATCCCTATAGTGCTTTTCAGGAAGAATCATAGAGACCAGCCTTTACCACAGAGACCCATGCGCCTTGTAGTTCCTCAGCAATACTGCACGATATCCTCTATCAGTATAGTGCTTTACGGGACGAACCATAGAGGCCAGCCTTTACCCCAGAGACCCATGCGCCTTATAGCTCCTCAGCAATACTACGCAATATCCTCTATTCCTAAAGTGATTTACAGGACGAACCATTGAGGCCAGCCTTTACCCCAGAGACCCATGCACCTTGTAGTTCCTCAGCAATACTGTGCGATATCCTCTATCCCTATAGTGCTTTACAGGAAGAATCATAGAGACCACCCTTTACCCCAGAGACCCATGCACCTTGTAGTTCCTCAGCAATACTACGCGATATCATCTATCGCTTTAGTGCTTTACAGGACGAACCATAGAAGCCAGCCTTTACCACAGAGACCCATGCACCTTGTAATTCCCCAGCAATACTACGCGATATTCTCTATCCCTATAGTGCTTTACAGGACGAACCATAGAAGCCAGCCTTTACCACAGAGACCGATGCGCCTTGTAGCTCCTCAGCAATACTGCGCGATATCCTCTATCCCTATAGTGCTTTACGGGACAAATCATAGAGGCCAGCCTTTACCCCAGAGACCCATGCGCCTAGTAGTTCTGCGCGATATCCTCTATCCCTATAGTGATTTACAGGACGAACGTTAGAGGCCGGCCTTTACCCCAGAGACCCATGCGCCTTGTAGTTCCTCAACAATAATATGCGATATCGTCTATCCCTATAGTGCTTTACGGGATCAATCATAGAGGCCAGCCTTTACCCCAGAGACCCATGCGCCTTGTAGTTCCTCAGCAATACTACGCGATATCCTCTATTCCTATAGTGATTTACAGGACGAACCATTGAGGCCAGCCTTGACCCCAGAGACCCTTGCGCCTTATACCTCCTCAGCAATACTACGCGATATTCTCTATCCCTATAGTGCTTTACAGGACGAACCATTGAGGCCAGCCTTTACCCCAAAGACCCATGCACCTTGTAGTTCCTCAGCAATACTGTGCGATATCCTCTATCCCTATAGTGCTTTACAGGAAGAATCATAGAGACCAGCCTTTACCCCAGAGACCAATGCGCCTTGTAGCTCCTCAGCAATACTGCGCGATATCCTCTATCCCTATAGTGCTTTACGGGACAAATCATAGAGGCCAGCCTTTACCCCAGAGACCCATGCGCCTTGTAGTTCTGCGCGAAATCCTCTATCCCTATAGTGATTTACAGGACGAACGTTAGAGGCCGGCCTTTACCCCAGAGACCCATGCGCCTTGTAGTTCTGCGCGATATCCTCTATCCCTATAGTGATTTACAGGACGAACGTTAGAGGCCGGCCTTTACCCCAGAGACCCATGCGCCTTGTAGTTCCTCAACAATACTATGCGATATCGTCTATCCCTATAGTGCTTTACGGGATCAATCATAGAGACCAGCCTTTACCCCAGAGACCCATGCGCCTTGTAGTTCCTCAGCAATACTACGCGATATCCTCTATTCCTATAGTGATTAACAGGATGAACCATTGAGGCCAGCCTTGACCCCAGAGACCCTTGCGCCTTATACCTCCTCAGCAATACTACGCGATATTCTCTATCCCTATAGTGCTTTACAGGACGAACCAAAGAGGTCAGCCTTTATAACAGAGACCCATGCGTCTTGTAGTTCCTCAGCAATACTACGCGATATCCTCTATCTCTATAGTGCTTTACAGGACAAACCATAGAGGCCAGCCTTTACCAGAGAGACCCATGCGCCTTGTAGTTCCTCAGCAATACTATGCGATATCCTCTTCCCCAATAGTGCTTTACAGGAGGAACCATAGAGGCCAGCCTTTACCCCAGAGACCCATGCGCATTATACCTCCTCAGCAATACTACACGATATCCTCTATCCCTATAGTGCTTTACGGGACGAATCATAGAGGCCAGCCTTTACCCCAGACACCCATGCACCTTGTAGTTCCTCAGCAATATTGCGCGATATCCTCTATCCCTATAGTGCTTTACGGGACGAATCATAGAGGCCAGCCTTTACCCCAGAGACCCATGCACCTTATAGTTCCTCAGCATTACTACGCGATATCCTCTATCCCTATAGTGCTTTACGGGACGAATCATAGAGGCCAACCTTTACCACAGAGACCCATGCGCCTTGTAGTTCTTCAGCAATACTACGCGATATTCTCTATCCATATAGTGCTTTACAGGACGAATCATAGAGGCCAGCCTTTACCACAGAGACCCATGCACCTTGTAGTTCCTCAGCAATACTACGCAATATTCTCTATCCATATAGTGCTTTACAGGACGAATCATAGAGGCCAGCCTTTACCACAGAGACCCATGCGCCTTGTAGTTCCGCAGCAATACTACGCGATATCATCTATCCCTATAGTGATTTACAGGAAGAATCATAGAGGCCGCCCTTTACCACAGAGACCCATGCGCCTTGTAGTTCCTCAGCAATACTACGCGATATCATCTATCCCTATAGTGATTTACAGGACGAATAATAGAGGCCAGCCTTTACCACAGAGACCCATGCGCCTTGTAGTTCCTCAGCAATACTACGCGATATCATCTATCCCTATAGTGATTTACGGGACGAATCATAGAGGCCAGCCTTTACGCCAGAGACCCATGCGCCTTGTAGCTCCTCAGAAATACTACGCGATATCATCTATCCCTATAGTGATTTACAGGACGAATCATAGAGGCCAGCCTTTACGCCAGAGACCCATGCGCCTTGTAGTTCCTCAGCAATACTACGCGATATCCTCTATCCATATCGTGCTTTACGGAACGAATCATAGAGGCTAACCTTTACCAGAGAGACCCATGCGCCTTGTAGTTCCTCAGCAATACTACGCGATATCATCTATCCCTATAGTGCCTTACGGGACGAATCATAGAGGCCAGCCTTTACCACAGAGACCCATGCGCCTTGTAGTTCCTCAGCAATACTGCACGATATCCTCTATCCCTATAGTGCTTTACGGGACGAACCATAGAGGCCAGCCTTTACCCCAGAGACCCATGCGCCTTGTAGTTCCTCAGCAATACTACGCAATTTCCTCTATTCCTATAGTGATTTACAGGACGAACCATTGAGGCCAGCCTTTACCCCAGAGACCCATGCACCTTGTAGTTCCCCAGCAATACTGTGCGATATCCTCTATCCCTATAGTGCTTTACAGGAAGAATCATAGAGACCAGCCTTTACCCTAGAGACCCATGAACCTTGTAGTTCCTCAGCAATACTACGCGATATTCTCTATCCCTATAGTGCTTTACGGGAAGAATCATAGAGACCAGCCTTTACCCCAGAGACCCATGCGCCTTGTAGCACCTCAGCAATACTGCGCGATATCCTCTATCCCTATAGTGCTTTACGGGACAAATCATAGAGGCCAGCCTTTACCCCAGAGACCCATGCGCCTTGTAGTTCTGCGCGATATCCTCTATCCCTATAGTGATTTACAGGACGAACGTTAGAGGCCGGCCTTTACCCCAGAGACCCATGCGCCTTGTAGTTCCTCAACAATAATATGCAATATCGTCTATCCCTATAGTGCTTTACGGGAGCAATCATAGAGGCCAGCCTTTACCCCAGAGACCAATGCGCCTTGTAGTTCCTCAGCAATACTACGCGATATCCTCTATTCCTATAGTGATTTACAGGACGAACCATTGAGACCAGCCTTTACCCCAGATACCCATGCGCCTTGTAGCACCTCATCAATACTGCGCGATATCCTCTATCCCTATAGTGCTTTACTGGACAAATCATAGAGGCCAGCCTTTACCCCAGAGACCCATGCGCCTTGTAGTTCTGCGCGATATCCTCTATCCCTATAGTCATTTACAGGACGAACGTTAGAGGCCGGCCTTTACCCCAGAGACCCATGCGCCTTGTAGTTCCTCAACAATAATATGCAATATCGTCTATCCCTATAGTGCTTTACGGGATCAATCATAGAGGCCAGCCTTTACCCCAGAGACCAATGCGCCTTGTAGTTCCTCAGCAATACTACGCGATATCCTCTATTCCTATAGTGATTTACAGGACGAACCATTGAGGCCAGCCTTTACCCCAGAGACCCTTGCGCCTTATACCTCCTCAGCAATACTACGCGATATTCTCTATCCCTATAGTGCTTTACAGGACGAACCATTGAGGCCAGCCTTTACCCCAGAGACCCATGCACCTTGTAGTTCCTCAGCAATACTGTGCGATATCCTCTTTCCCTATAGTGCTTTACAGGAAGAATCATAGAGACCAGCCTTTACCCCAGAGACCCATGCGCCTTGTAGCTCCTCAGCAATACTACGCGATATCCTCTATCCCTATAGTGCTTTACGGGACAAATCATAGAGGCCAGCCTTTACCACAGAGACCCATGCGCCTTGTAGTTCCTCAGCAATACTACGCGATATCCTCTATTCCTATAGTGATTTACAGGACGAACCATTGAGGCCAGCCTTGACCCCAGAGACCCTTGCGCCTTATACCTCCTCAGCAATACTACGCGATATTCTCTATCCCTATAGTGCTTTACAGGACGAACCAAAGAGGTCAGCCTTTATTACAGAGACCCAAGCGTCTTGTAGTTCCTCAGCAATACTACGCGATATCCTCTATCTTTTTAGTGCTTTACAGGACGAACCATAGAGGCCAGCCTTTACCACAGAGACCCATGCGCCTTGTAGTTCCTCAGCAATACTATGCAATATCATCTTCCCCAATAGTGCTTTACAGGAGGAACCATAGAGGCCAGCCTTTACCCCAGAGACCCATGCGCATTATACCTCCTCAGCAAAACTACACGATATCCTCTATCCATATAGTGCTTAACAGGACGAACCATAGAGGCCAGCCTTTACCCCAGACACCCATGCACCTTGTAGTTCCTCAGCAATATTGCGCAATATCCTCTATCTCTATAGTGCTTTACGGGACGAATCATAGAGGCCAGCCTTTACCTCAGAGACCCATGCACCTTATAGTTCCTCAGCATTACTACGCGATATCCTCTATCCCTATAGTGATTTACAGGACGAATCATAGAGGTCAGCCTTTACCACAGAGACCCATGCGCCTTGTAGTTCCTCAGCAATACTGCACGATATTCTCTATCCATATAGTGCTTTACAGGACGAATCATAGAGGCCAGCCTTTACCACAAAGACCCATGCGCCTTGTAGTTCCTCAGCAATACTACGCCATATTCTCTATCCATATAGTGCTTTACAGGACGAATCATAGAGGCCAGCCTTTACCACAGAGACCCATGCACCTTGTAGTTCCTCAGCAATACTACGCGATATTCTCTATCCATATAGTGCTTTACAGGACGAATCATAGAGGCCAGCCTTTACCACAGAGACCCATGCGCCTTGTAGTTCCTCAGCAATATTACGCGATATCATCTATCCCTATAGTGCCTTACGGGACGAATCATAGAGGCCAGCCTTTACCACAGAGACCCATGCACCTTGTAGTTCCTCAGCAATACTACGCGATATCATCTATCCCTATAGTGATTTACAGGACGAATCATAGAGGCCAGCCTTTACCACAGAGACACATGCGCCTTGTAGTTCCTCAGCAATACTACGCGATATCATCTATCCCTATAGTGATTTACAGGACGAATCATAGAGGCTAACCTTTACGCCAGAGACCCATGCGCCTTGTAGCTCCTCAGCAATACTACGCGATATCATCTATCCCTATAGTGATTTACAGGACGAATCATAGAGGCCAGCCTTTACGCCAGAGACCCATGCGCCTTGTAGTTCCTCAGCAATACTACGCGATATCATCTATCCCTATAGTGATTTACAGGACGAACCATTGAGGCCAGCCTTTACCCCAGAGACCCATGCACCTTGTAGTTCCTCAGCAATACTGTGCAATATCCTCTATCCCTATAGTGCTTTACAGGACGAACCATTGAGGCCAGCCTTTACCCCAGAGACCCATGCAACTTGTAGTTCCTCAGCAATACTACGCGATATCATCTATCGCTATAGTGCTTTACAGGACGAACCATAGAAGCCAGCCTTTACCACAGAGACCCATGCACCTTGTAATTCCCCAGCAATACTACGCGATATCCTCTATCCCTATAGTGCTTTACAGGACGAACCATAGAAGCCAGCCTTTACCACAGAGACCCATGCGCCTTGTAGCTCCTCAGCAATACTGCGCGATATCTTCTATCCCTATAGTGCTTTACGGGACAAATCATAGAGGCCAGCCTTTACCCCAGAGACCCATGCGCCTTGTAGTTCTGCGCGATATCCTCTATCCCTATAGCGATTTACAGGACGAACGTTAGAGGCCGGCCTTTACCCCAGAGACCCATGCGCCTTGTAGTTCCTCAACAATAATATGCGATATCGTCTATCCCTATAGTGCTTTACGGGATCAATCATAGAGGCCAGCCTTTACCCCCAGAGACCCATGCGCCTTGTAGTTCCTCAGCAATACTACGCGATATCCTCTATTCCTATAGGGATTTACAGGACGAACCATTGAGGCCAGCCTTGACCCCAGAGACCCTTGCGCCTTATACCTCCTCAGCAATACTACGCAATATTCTCTATCCTATAGTGCTTTACAGGACGAACCATTGAGGCCAGCCTTTACCCCAGAGACCCATGCACATTGTAGTTCCTCAGCAATACTGTGCGATATCCTCTATCCCTATAGTGCTTTACAGGAAGAATCATAGAGACCAGCATTTACCCCAGAGACCCATGCGCCTTGTAGTTCCTCAGCAATACTGCGCGATATCCTCTATCCCTATAGTGCTTTACGGGACAAATCATAGAGGCCAGCCTTTACCCCAGAGACCCATGCGCCTTGTAGTTCTGCGCGAAATCCTCTATCCCTATAGTGATTTACAGGACGAATGTTAGAGGCCGGCCTTTACCCCAGAGACCCATGCGCCTTGTAGTTCTGCGCGATATCCTCTATCCCTATAGTGATTTACAGGACGAACGTTAGAGGCCAGCCTTTACCCCAGAGACCCATGCGCCTTGTAGTTCCTCAACAATACTATGCGATATCGTCTATCCCTATAGTGCTTTACAGGACGAACCATAGAAGCCAGCCTTTACCACAGAGACCCATGCGCCTTGTAGCTCCTCAGCAATACTGCGCGATATCCTCTATCCCTATAGTGCTTTACGGGACAAATCATAGAGGCCAGCCTTTACCCCAGAGACCCATGCGCCTTGTAGTTCTGCGCGATATCCTCTATCCCTATAGTGATTTACAGGACGAACGTTAGAGGCCGGCCTTTACCCCAGAGACCCATGCGCCTTGTAGTTCCTCAGCAATAATACGCGATATCCTCTATCCCTATAGTGCTTTACAGGACAAATCATAGAGGCCAGCATTTACCACAGAGACCCATGCGCCTTGTAGTTCCTCAGCAATATTACGCGATATCTTCATTCCCTATAATGCTTTACAGGACGAATCAAAGAGGCCAGCCTTTACGCCAGAGACCCATGCGCCTTGCAGCTCCTCAGCAATACTGTGCAATATCCTCTATCCCTATAGTGCTTTACAGGACGAACCATTGAGGCCAGCCTTTACCCCAGAGACCCATGCACCTTGTAGTTCCTCAGCATTACTGTGCGATATCCTCTATCCCTATAGTGCTTTACAGGAAGAATCATAGAGACCAGCCTTTACCCCAGAGACCCATGCGCCTTGTAGCTCCTCAGCAATACTGCGCGATATCCTCTGTCCCTATAGTGCTTTACGGGACAAATCATAGAGGCCAGCCTTTACCCCAGAGACCCATGCGCCTTGAAGTTCCTCAGCAATACTACGCGATATCCTCTATTCCTATAGTGATTTACAGGACGAACCATTGAGGCCAGCCTTGACCCCAGAGAACCTTGCGCCTTATACCTCCTCAGCAATACTACGCGATATTCTCTATCCCTATAGTGTTTTACAGGACGAACCAAAGAGGTCAGCCTTTATAACAGAGACCCATGCGTCTTGTAGTTCCTCAGCAATACTACGTGATATCCTCTATCTCTATAGTGCTTTACAGGACGAACCATAGAGGCTAGCCTTTACCACAGAGACCCATGCGCCTTGTAGTTCCTCAGCAATACTATGCGATATCCTCTTCCCCAATAGTGCTTTACAGGACGAACCATAGAGGCCAGCCTTTACCCCAGAGACCCATGCGCATTATACCTCCTCAGCAATACTACACGATATCCTCTATCCATATAGTGCTTAACAGGACGAATCATTGAGGCCAGCTTTTACCCCAGACACCCATGCACCTTGTAGTTCCTCAGCAATATTGCGCGATATCCTCAATCCCTATAGTACTTTACGGGACGAATCATAGAGGCCAGCCTTTACCCCAGAGACCCATGCACCTTATAGTTCCTCAGCATCGCTACGCGATATCCTCTATCCCTATAGTGCTTTACGGGACGAATCATAGAGGCCAACGTTTACCACAGAGACCCATGCGCCTTGTAGTTCTTCAGCAATACTACGCGATATTCTCTATCCATATAGTACTTTACAGGACGAATCATAGAGGCCAGCCTTTACCACAGAGACCCATGCACCTTGTAGTTCCTCAGCAATACTACGCGATATTCTCTATCCATATAGTGCTTTACAGGACGAATCATAGAGGCCAGCCTTTACCACAGAGACCCATGCGCCTTGTAGTTCCTCAGCAATACTACGCGATATCATCTATCCCTATAGTGCCTTACGGGACGAATCATAGAGGCCAGCCTTTACCACAGAGACCCATGCGCCTTGTAGTTCCTCAGCAATACTACAAGATATCATCTATCCCTATAGTGCCTTACGGGACGAATCATAGAGGCCAGCCTTTACCACAGAGACACATGCGCCTTGTAGTTCCTCAGCAATACTACGCGATATTATCTATCCCTATAGTGATTTACAGGAGGAATCATAGAGGCCAGCCTTTACGCCAGAGACCCTTGCGCCTTGTAGCTCCTCAGCAATACTACGCGATATCATCTATCCCTATAGTGATTTACAGGACGAATCATAGAGGCCAGCCTTTACGCCAGAGACCCATGCGCCTTGTAGTTCCTCAGCAATACTACGCGATATCCTCTATCCATATAGTGCTTTACGGAACGAATCATAGAGGCTAACCTTTACCAGAGAGACCCATGCGCCTTGTAGTTCCTCAGCAATACTACGCGATATCATCTATCCCTATAGTGCCTTACGGGACGAATCATAGAGGCCAGCCTTTACCACAGAGACCCATGCGCCTTGTAGTTCCTCAGCAATACTGCACGATATCCTCTATCCCTATAGTGCTTTACGGGACGAACCATAGAGGCCAGCCTTTACCCCAGAGACCCATGCGCCTTGTAGTTCCTCAGCAATACTACGCGATATCCTCTATTCCTATAGTGATTTACAGGACGAACCATTGAGGCCAGCCTTTACCCCAGAGACCCATGCACCTTGTAGTTCCTCAGCAATACTGTGCGATATCCTCTATCCCTATAGTGCTTTACAGGAAGAATCATAGAGACCAGCCTTTACCCCAGAGACCCATGCACCTTGTAGTTCCTCAGCAATACTACGCGATATCATCTATCGCTATAGTGCTTTACAGGACGAACCATAGAAGCCAGCCTTTACCACAAAGACCCATGCACCTTGTAATTCCCCACTAATACTACGCGATATCCTCTATCCCTATAGTGCTTTACAGGACGAACCATAGAAGCCAGCCTTTACCACAGAGACCCATGCGCCTTGTAGCTCCTCAGCAATACTGCGCGATATCTTCTATCCCTATAGTGCTTTACGGGACAAATCATAGAGGCCAGCCTTTACCCCAGAGACCCATGCGCCTTGTAGTTCTGCGCGATATCTTCTATCCCTATAATGATTTACAGGACGAACGTTAGAGGCCGGCCTTTACCCCAGAGACCCATGCGCCTTGTAGTTCCTCAACAATAATATGCGATATCGTCTATCCCTATAGTGCTTTACGGGATCAATCATAGAGGCCACCCTTTACCCCAGAGACCCATGCGCCTTGTAGTTCCTCAGCAATACTACGCGATATCCTCTATTCCTATAGTGATTTACAGGACGAACCATTGAGGCCAGCCTTGACCCCAGAGACCCTTGCGCCTTATACCTCCTCAGCAATACTATGCGATATTCTCTATCCCTATAGTGCTTTACAGGACGAACCATTGAGGCCAGCCTTTCCTCCAGAGACCCATGCACCTTGTAGTTCCTCAGCAATACTGTGCGATATCCTCTATCCCTATAGTGCTTTACAGGAAGAATCAAAGAGACCACCCTTAACCCCATAGACCCATGCGCCTTGTAGCTCATCAGCAATACTGCGCGATATCCTCCATCCCTATAGTGCTTTACGGGACAAATCATAGAGGCCAGCCTTTACCCCAGAGACCCATGCACCTTGTAGTTCTGCGCGAAATCCTCTATCCCTATAGTGATTTACAGGACGAACGTTAGAGGCCGGCCTTTACCCCAGAGACCCATGCGCCTTGTAGTTCCTCAACAATACTATGCGATATCGTCTATCCCTATAGTGCTTTACGGGATCAATCATAGAGGCCAGCCTTTACCCCAGAGACCCATGCGCCTTGTAGTTCCTCAGCAATACTACGCGATATCCTCTATTCCTATAGTGATTTACAGGACGAACCATTGGGGCCAGCCTTGACCCCAGAGACCCTTGCGCCTAATACCTCCTCAGCAATACTACGCGATATTCTCTATCCCTATAGTGCTTTACAGGACGAACCAAAAGGGTCAGCCTTTATAACAGAGACCCATGCGTCTTGTAGTTCCTCAGCAATACTACGCGATATCCTCTATCTCTATAGTGCTTTACAGGACGAACCATAGAGGCCAGCCTTTACCACAGAGACCCATGCGCCTTGTAGTTCCTCAACAATACTATGCGATATCCTCTTCCCCAATAGTGCTTTACAGGACGAACCATTGAGACCAGCCTTTACCCCAGAGACCCATGCGCATTATACCTCCTCAGCAATACTACACGATATCCTCTATCCATATAGTGCTTAACAGGACGAATCATAGAGGCCAGCCTTTACCCCAGACACCCATGCACCTTGTAGTTCCTCAGCAATATTGCGCGATATCCTCTATCCCTATAGTGCTTTACGGGACGAATCATAGATGCCAGCCTTTACCCCAGAGACCCATGCACCTTATAGTTCCTCAGCATTACTACGCGATATCCTCTATCCCTATAGTGCTTTACGGGACGAATCATAGAGGCCAACCTTTACCACAGAGACCCATGCGCCTTGTAGTTCTTAAGCAATACTGCGCGATATTCTCTATCCATATAGTGCTTTACAGGACGAATCATAGAGGCCAGCCTTTACCACAGAGACCCATGCACCTTGTAATTCCTCAGCAATACTACGCGATATCCTCTATCCCTATAGTGCTTTACGGGACGAATCATAGAGGCCAGCCTTTACCACAGAGACCCATGCGCTTTGTAGTTCCTCAGCAATACTACGCGATATCATTTATCCCTATAGTGCCTTACGGGACGAATCATAGAGGCCAGCCTTTACCACAGAGACCCATGCGCCTTGTAGTTCCTCAGCAATACTACGCGATAGCATCTATCCCTATAGTGATTTACAGGACGAATCATAGAGGCCAGCCTTTACCACAGAGACCCATGCGCCTTGTAGTTCCTAAGCAATACTACGCGATATCATCTATCCATATAGTGCTTTACAGGACGAATCATAGAGGCCAGCCTTTACGCCAGAGACCCATGCGCCTTGTAGCTCCTCAGCAATACTACGCGATATCATCTATCCCTATAGTGATTTACAGGACGAATCATAGAGGCCAGCCTTTACGCCAGAGACCCATGCGCCTTGTAGTTCCTCAGCAATACTACGCGATATCCTCTATCCATATAGTGCTTTACGGAACGAATCATAGAGGATAACCTTTACCAGAGAGACCCATGCGCCTTGTAGTTCCTCAGCAATAGTACGCGATATCATCTATCCCTATAGTGCCTTACGGGACGAATCATAGAGGCCAGCCTTTACCACAGAGACCCATGCGCCTTGTAGTTCCTCAGCAATACTACGCGATATCATCTATCCCTATAGTGATTTACAGTACGAATCATAGAGGCCAGCCTTTACCCAAGAGACCCAAGCGCCTTGTAGTTCCTCAGCAATACTACGCGATATTCTCTATCCCTATAGTGATTTACAGGACGAATCATAGAGGCCAGCCTTTACCACAGAGGCCCATGCGCCTTGTAGTTCCTCAGCAATACATATTCCTCTCAGACCTATAACCACTAGCGACGAGAGGTTTCAGTCATTGTGTGGCATTGTCAATATGCAAACATATTCCTCTCGAACCTATACCCACTAGCAACTAGAGGTTTCAGTTATTGTGTAGCATTGTCAATATGCAAACATATTCCTCTCGAACCTATACCCACTAGCGACTAGAGGTTTCAGTCATTGTGTAGCATTGTCAATATGCAAACATAGCCCTCTCGAACCTATGCACACTAGCGACTACAAGTTTCAGTCATTGTGTGGCATTGTCAATATGCAAACATATTCCTCTCGAACCTATACCCACTAGCGACTAGAGGTTTCAGTCATTGTGTGGCATTGTCAATATGCAAAAGATATTCCTCTCGAACCTATACCCACTAGCGACTAGAGGTTTTAGTCATTGTGTAGCATTGTCAATATGCAAACATATTCCTCTCGAACATATACACACTAGCAACTAGAGGTTTCAGTCATTGTGTGGCATTGTCAATATGCAAACATATTCCTCTCGAACCTATACCCACTAGCAACTAGAGGTTTCAGTCATTGTGTGTCGTTGTCAATATGCAAACATATTCCTTTCGAACCTACACCCACTAGCGACTAGAGGTTTCAGTCATTGTGTGGCATTGTCAATATGCAAACCTATTCCTCTCGAACCTATACCCACTAGCGACTAGAGGTTTTTGTCATTGTGTGGCATTGTCAATATGCAAACATATTCCTTTCGAACCTACACCCACTTGCGACTAGAGGTTTCAGTCATTGTGTGGCATTGTCAATATGCAAACCTATTCCTCTCGAACCTATACCCACTAGCGACTAGAGGTTTCAGTGATTGTGTTGCATTGTCAATATGCAAACATATTCCTCTCGAACCTATACCCACTAGCAACTAGAGGTTTCAGTCATTGTGTGGCATTGTCAATATGCAAACATATTCCTCTCGAACCTATACCCGCTAGCGATCAGAGGTTTCAGTCATTGTGTGGCATTGTCAATATGCAAACATATTCCTCTCGAACCTATACCCACTAGCAACTAGAGGTTTCAGTCATTGTGTGGCATTGTCAATATGCAAACATATTCCTCTCGAACCTATACCCACTAGCGACTAGAGGTTTCAGTCATTGTGTGGCATTGTCAATATGCAAACATATTCCTCTCGAACCTATACCACTAGCGACTAGAGGTTTCAGTCATTGTGTGGCATTGTCAATATGCAAACATATTCCTCTCGAACCTATACCCACTAGCAACTAGAGGTTTCAGTCATTGTGTAGCATTGTCAATATGCAAACATATTCCTCTCGAACCTATATCCACTAGCAACTAGAGGTTACAGTCATTATGTGGCATTGTCAATATGCAAACATATTCCTTTCGAACCTACACCCACTAGCGACTAGAGGTTTTAGTCACTGTGAGACATTGTCAATATGCATATCTATTCCTCTCGAACCTATACCCACTAGCGACTGCAGTTAATCATCGTTATATAGTGAGAACAATATGGGAGTAAGATGTTCACGCTGTATTAGACCAACAACACATAGGAAAAAGCACATGCTTTAATGTTGCTGTACATTTTGTATATAACATTGAATAATTCACAATTGGTATAAGTAATGTTTGCCATAATCCTATTCTCCAGAAAACATAAATGCAAATAACAGTTTGTTTCTTAGACATTTTAACAATTCCTATGAGTTCATGAAGAAGAAAAAATGTGATCGAATGTAGGGTAGCCAGACCTGAACCCTGTTTGGCTTGGTTTTCGTTTAAAATGTCGTTTCCCTTTAGGAAATTAGCTATTCTAGTATTTAGTTGAGGTAAATAAATAATTTTGATAGACAATTTGAAAGTATTTTAGGCCTATCGTTTGCCGTTTTAGAAGAATCCCCCTTTTTATGAATTACTACGTTTTATCGATACGCGAGATCAGTAAACTTAGTTGCATTGATTTTTGAAGTATTCGTTGAAAAATAATCAAAGTTGACACTCTTCGGGCCCTATTTTAGACTGTCAGTGTTGAATTAATTCTTTACTTGCTTTCTTAAATAGGTTGCAATTAAATTTCTTGCTCATTTAAGATATTCAAATAGTGTCATTAAGCCATTAAAATACATTTGTTAAATATAATTCACTGATTACAAATTATTCATTTACTATCCTTCACTAATAACTAATTGTCTATTTAGTATTTCACATCCTCTATTCATTACAAACTTCTATTTCCTTTTCATAAACCAAGGACTTTTCAGCCTGTAAATAATTGAATATACGTATATCCAAAGCATCATGATGCGCGCTAAATTACCTTTAAAAGCTGTCGTGCGCGTATAAACACGGATCACCCATTCTTTCATTCATGACATACTCATACCCAGCGAATCTCATAACATAGACAAAATAGATCCATCAGTAACTAAAAGAATTCAAACTTTGCTGCAGTGATATTGTAACGTTCGTTGAACGTATATGCAAATTAGGAACATAATGCATTGTTTGAGAGAACATGCTGGTATACATATAGACAACACAAACGTTCAGTGTTCGACAGTGTTTTTCACTGATCGGATGTGTTTGTCTCTTTGAGAGGTTAATTTGCTCTGTTCGTTACATTGGTGGCAGCGGTGGGATGAAGACTTTTCCTTCTATCGGAGTTGCCTTTCCCACATATTTCCCACGGGTCAAGACTCGGGACGAGTCTTCTCGAAGGTGGGAGTTGTGTAACGTTCGTTGAACGTATATGCAAATTAGGAACCTAACGCATTGTTTGAGAGAACATGCTGGTATGCATAAAGACAACACAACCACTCAGTGAACGACAGTGTTTATCACTGATCGGATGTGTTTGTCTCTTTGAGAGGTTCATTTGCTCGGTTCGTTACAATAGCAAATTTGTCGTCTGCTGAAAGGAAGCATATAATCTCCTGTACACATGGAAAGGTGAAAGCCTATTTGGGGTCAACTCTTGAAAAAAATATAATTAGTAGGTATTTGTGTTCATGTGTTTTGACATTTACTTGTATAGCTAAAGGGAGTTAAGCATGCTTGAACAAGTTTTCAAGTCTCTTTGAATACTCTCCCTTGTTATGATGTCAGGACCTTTACACAGATTTAGTCCATCCAAAAAGCAAAAACAACCATACGATACCTTGTGTGGAATTATAATGCCACAGACAGTTTCCAAGATTGGACATATACGACCATTGCCCATATATATTCACAAAATGACGTCTAAAACCCATGTAACTAAAAGAGTTTGTACGTAGCTTACGCCAAAACAGCCTTGTGTACATAGAGAATTAACATGTTATCTTAATGATCTATTCATAAATCGTCACATCGCTTTTGTATTATACCGCATTTAATCGTACATCCTTAAATGATTTGATGCTTCCAGAATTAGTCATGTTTTTTATAGCTAGCTACTTGTAATTGTATGTTTAACAGCAATACAAATACTGTTATGTTTCACCGATATCTTATTTTGACTTTCAGATGCTATTTTCTATGAGCAAGCACATTTTAAGCGTCTGCCGAAGTTTATCATTGTGGGTGTATTATAAATAGTTACTTTATAATACTCAGCTCACATTGGAAAGCTGCATGTTACATGAGATACAAACACTTTATGCGACCTTCTGGTCAATGATATGAGAATGGGTGTTTGACAAATGGAGGTTTCTTATCCTCTCCGCGAAGTGTTTCCCTGGATCAACATGGTTGTATCCCATAGCATAGGCCTACATATCCCTAATAACGATTTATGTGTCAATAGGCTTAATGAGGGTGGTAATTTCTGGTGTAAATGGTGTAAACAATATTCTTGTCACAAGGAATGCTTTTTCGCTTTAAACATAGGCCTACCAATCCATTTGTGGAGTTATTCTTTTATGCCCATCTGCTAGTATAAAATAATTATATAGTTGGTTGCCACTTTGTGCATGTTGTAATGTTAGTTTGAATACATCCATAAATTTTAGCTAAATTAAAGCTAGCTCCTATGTAATACGTACAGGCTGCTATAAAAATACATTTTGCATTAAAGGGTTTAAAAAAAAAACATTTGTTTTAACCCTTTTCCAAACAAAAACGACATTTGACCACTTTGTTGCAGACGACTTTAGAAAACAATGTGGGAAAAGGAGAAATTGCTCGTGACGAGCAATTTCTCCTTTTCCCACAATGTTTTCTGTCCTATCAGAAGATAGTTTTCAATTTCCTCACATTTTGAAATGTCGTCTGCAAACTCTTTCAATTTTGGACAGTCGAAAATTTGTTGTTTCGGAAATTGTTAAACCTACCCGTATTGTTGATCAGAATGTCGAATGGAATATACGCTTCACATGTATCATACATTGCACGTGCCCACTGTGAGCTTTAAGCCTCTTGTACCAGTATGTATTCAGGCAGACGATAAAACTCTGATATACGCTTGTAGACATCGGTGAGTCTCAGTCGTTATATTGAACGTTGTAAGTAGGATTAATTTATAGACTTTCATTTATTTTAGTTATGTCAAACTATTTTAACGTGTAAACGATTATATTTTTAGATAGTGTATAGTCAGAGATATGAACGAGGTTTGAAATTGCGCTCTAAATATTTAGAATTTATCTTTTGCTAAGTAATTCTGTCGTGTTTAAAATCTATAAGTTAAGTCAATCAATGAATAGAGAAAATGACTAGACATTTATGGTAAAAACGTACAAATGTCTTCATAAGCATCAAATTGACGTAAAACCGACCGTACATATTACACGACCTTGCATATTGCGTGTGAATCGCGTCCGAAGTATGTCTAGCAATTGTCGCGTGAATTAATTTTGGCATCGGAAATGTATGACTCCTTGATATCGACAACCTAAGTTAATCAACAAACGGCGAAGAAAGACTTTGGTGTACTGACCATTAAACTCTTTTTATAATTGTCGCATATATCAAACGATATTATCTTTATTTCCAGTCAGTGATGAAAGGATTGCTCAAGAATGTTTAACGTAATTCCAGTCAGTAGGGAGCGACATGCCCTTGCCAAAGGATCTCTTTTGGCAGCCTTGGTCATTGCTCTCTTTATGGTTATAAACTACAATGCAACGGATTCTGCCAACACCGGCATCGCTGTAAAAGATGTAGCAAAACGGGACTATAGTGAACCTGGGGCTGGCTTAGACACGGTCAGTATGAGCAATTGATTATGAAGTTTCGCCATATTCCTTTTCAACAAAGCATCCATGAGCATCGATAACACTATGTGAACATCATTCCTGGTTGTACATCACAGTGCTCCCACAACTCAACGATTACATCTGATTAATGTTCGCGTACAATGCAGCTTTTCTACATGATGGTAAGTGATATGGTCCGTCGTAAGGTGTTGATATACTTGTTGCCGGTGGTAAGTGATATGGTCCGTCGTAAGGTGTCGATATACTTGTTGCCGTGGTAAGTGATATGGTCCGTCGTAGGACCGCTATCACAAAATGGCTGCTTCTGCCGAAGGAATTTCAAACTTTGGATGTAAATTACGGACTTCATTAGATATCCCAATCCGACGAGGGATCTGGTTTCTACAGATTTCAAGCAACGCTTTTAAGGTGACACGGATATGCTTGAAGAAATCAAGCCCAGCAAAGTTACCCTTTTTAATATGTAACAATGAGTGCTCAACCTAAAATGTTTGGCATAAGTAGTCCTTTAAACTATCCATGCTGCGATATCCCCAATAATATCTTTTTTTCTCTTTTCATTCTTTTAGAAACCGCCAAAGCGATGGAGCTACAAATATACCTACAATCCATGCTATGAGAAGAACTCCGAACTATTGTGCGGACCAGCTGTGTATCTGATGGGAATTCAAAACGCAGGTCTCGATTTGCTTGGGAAAGCTATCGGTCTGCACCCTGATGTCGACCGTTATAAAACAGGATTATTTATTAACTTCACCAGTATGAGAGGTAATATACCATACAAAACTGAATGTGTAGTATTTTCTTAGCCTTGGTCACAAATTCGAGATTCGGACTTGATCATTGTTCTTGTCCGTGCGTTATGGTGACTTTTAACCCTTATAGTGTTGGAACCGACTTCATGCTTATGCAAACAGGTTAAATCCAGGCCAGCTGCCAAGTAAATTGGCGGGTGGCATGTGATCTAACCTGTTTGCTACTCTGTGGATCTTTCCTTATCTAAATTAACCAGATATTCAAGGTTTTGGAAAGTAGACTACACCAAATCTATTTGCAGAAAAATATTTTCATATGTTGTGTCTAGATTTAAAATCGTGGGACTATTTGGTATATGTATATTTTCTTATTGGTGCCTCATTTGTATGTTTCTAATTATTGCCACCGACATAAAGATGATATAAGAAATAGGGCATTAGGAAAGGGTTAACGCTGATGTTTTTTTTTCTTAAGAAAATACTTTTTTAAAAAAGATCGCACTGAATGTGAACGCAATGGATTCGCTGCAAATGGATTGTTATTTTTTTCTCGAATGCAATTTTGTGATGTGTTTAATTTGTAACCAATAGAAGAAGGTATGTAATCTATGATTGGAATTGTTAAGACAAAAGCAGACATTTCTCGTAAAAAGCAAGTCTTTTTTGCCAGGTGTGAAGACATCAAATCACTGACGCAGTTTAGTTAATAGTTTCCGTCGGCTTTCATGTTTTAACCGATTATCAAACAATAACGGCATTTTACCTGTTTGATATAGACGACGCTGGAAAACATTGTGGCAAAATGGTAAATTGCCCTTGGCGAGCAATTTCTCATTTTCCCACAATACTTCCTGGCCTGTCAGAAGATTGTTTTTCAGTTTCATCACATTTTGAAATGTCGGCTGCAAACTCTTTCAATTTGGGACAGTCGAACATTTGGCGTTTGGTAAAGGGTTTAGACGAGTGCCCCATTTACAAATTACTTTTTACATAGTTATGTTAACCCATAATTTGGAAAATAACTATGTGAAATATCAAACAATTTGAAATATATATAATCATTGGTTTTATTTCCTTTCCAGACATCAAACAGTCTGACATTCACAGTTACGTTGGTAATTTCGAGAACTCGACAGAGAAGATTCACAAAAGGAGCAAACAAACTTTGCATTTGTAAGTAAAATCGTTAACTGTGTTGTACATTTGGATCGTTCTGATTTCTCATCTTATTACCATCCTTTATATCGTCATATATGTACCATACCTATCATTAGTTTACCTTACTGGTGATTGTGAGAGTGACTTGGCCCGGCCCTACGATTTGGAGACAAACCTCGGAATTATCTCTCAACCAGAGTTCACGACTGCGGTTGTCCTTGCCAACATGTAACCTTCCTCTTTATATGTCTTATGTATGTCAAAGGTAAAGGTTATTTCATTGTAGTGTCACCCCTATTGAAAGAGCCAGCCTGTTTGGCTTATGAGACACTTTTCACTGATTATACCAAGTACCTCCCAACCTCTATCACTATGCCAGGCGCCTTGCGGATATTAGTCGGTAACCATTAAATTCAACTTGCTCGCGGCTCACAAACCGGCCATTTCGGAACAAGTCCCACGAGAAACATTCTCCGGGTCAACGTCTCCCCCCCCCCCCCTACCCCGTGGAGCTTGAATCTTCGACCTCCCCGTCCCGAGGCGGACGCCTTAAACACTAGGACACGGTGACGGATTTTTTTTCCTGTTCTACTTTTATTTTTAAAACAATTAAAGTTATAATGATAATGACATTTCAGCCGTCCCCGCTCCACACGATCTTTATTGGACCGCGCTGGACGAGTTATTTGTCCCCAAGACAGGCGTCTGTAATGGACAAACGATCACTGATGCAGCCAAACAGAAGCTCAAAGATTTCTACAGTGCCCGAGCGACCATCTTTGCCGACATTGCATGATGTCGTGATCTGATTACGTGTTAAACTGGTATAAATAAAACTAGCATGCTCTATACCCAGTTGTTAATTTTATCTGATGCCCAATTATTCCATTTGTCGTGACCAATTGATTCTACTATTTCTAACCTCAAGCACTTGCAGAATAAGGGGTAACCCGTATCGTCGTTTAAAAGGTGTCCAAATCATCCATCGTCCAATTTTGTTTTGTATAATTTTGTTTTGTATTTAAAATTCAATCATTAATACAATAGGGGAAGCGAAATAAATCATTTTGATTAAAAAGGAAACTAATTTTCTCAACCACCGCGTTACACTTATCCGAAAATGTTTGTTTCCCATGCCTTATTAATGGTCAAGCCATGAAGTGGAGACGATACCTGAGATTATGGCCCTGAACACATGTGTGAAGTATCAACCAATTCCATAGCGTAGTCCATAAGATACAAACTTGCATGTAAAACCTTAACCAAGCTTTTCTAAGTACAATAGGCTGTATAATTTGCTTAAACTCAAAACAAGAGGTATGGAACTTGGTCAGAGACCTTAGATTATGACCCTGAACACACTTATGAAGTATCGACCAATACCATACCAATGAGATACATACTTGCACGAAAAAAAACCCAAGGCGTGACGCCGACAGTGACGCCCGAGTGAGTAGTATAGCTCTCCTTATTATTTGATTAGTCAAGCTAAAAAGTAGTTCCGTCAAAACTGATATTGTCATTAGTGATATGACTTTTTGATATATTCACTGTGACAAAAATGAAAATGACTACACTGAGAAATCCTATCATTTAACAGATAGGAAAACAATAAACAAGGAAAACATGTTGTGTGTTATTACATTTATACAAATAAATACAACAAAATTGTATACTGCACAAAAAAAGGACGGAAGAAATAATGCACATTTACCATTACAATAGCTGAGAATACAGAGATAATAGCGAGTCCCTAATATCTTTTAAAAGGATATCAAAACTTTACCTCATACACTTTAGGATCTCAATCACATATTAAATGTCCATATTATAGAACATGAATCTGTGAATACAATTTCGTTTTGTGTAATCCCATTCTTAAGGTGGGGTGATTATGTGATCAATTTTATGCTATATAACAGATTGCAAATGGTGGTTGCCTATGAATGAGCAGGTATTCATGCATTTATTCAGCAAATTACTTTTGTTTTCTATTAATTCATATACGCCATTTTCCATAACCGATTTTCCGCAACCGCCGATGTTTTTGGTTTTTTTAATTTTGGCGAGAATTCCTAGAAAAGGAATGTTCTTTGACCCACATAAACAACCATCAATTCGAACTTCAATGTAAGGGTGTTCCCCAGGCCTGTTTAGCGCTGTGGGACCCCAGCGCCTGAATGTCAGAATAAGCATTCTCCCAGCACCTTAATTGATCCACTGCACTTTAAATTTGTCCTGCAGCCAGTCTACTTGCTTCTGACATTGCTTGATAGATTCGATTTGGTTTAAAACAGTAACAGTCTGTCTTAGAATTCCATAAAACATGCAAGAGGTCACAATTTTGGGTGCATATCTATAAAGAAATCAACCGGTACCCCTCCTTTACTACAACATCGCTCCTTCACATCAAGCACCCTAGCGTTTGAAAGAAATGCTAGGGAAGAGCTTGTCACTACAGGGTCTTGGAGCAAACGGCAGGCCAAAATGGAAATAGAAAAACGTATTAAGTCAATACAAGAACTTTTAACCCTAAGAATGCTGGGCAATTTTCTAAAAATATATTTTTGTATTGTCTGTTTTTCAAAACCTTAAGTATCTGCTTAATTTTGTTGAGGAATGATACTCAGAGCAGCAAACAGGTTAGATCACAGGCAAGCCACCAATTTACTTGGTGGCTGGCCTGCATGATTTTGAAGTCGGTCCCAGCACTAAGGGTGATTTCTACTACTCACAGCTCAACAATTGTGACAAAGATTAATCGAGTAATGTTGAAGGCATCTGTAAATTACGTTGCTTCTATGACCACAATCAGTAAATGTTGATATGCAATCCATCGATGTTAGATCAGACTAGTCATAAAGTTGACCTCACAAAGGTTAAGGTGCTTGTTCCATGATAAAGACCATACACGCAATAGAATCAAGACAGTGTCCATTCAGTCAGTTCAGTGTGCCGACGATCAATTTAGCTCTTAATCTATTCCTTACACATTCGGCGATTTGGAAACACTCGTACATTGTTATGAAGGCGCTTTTATTTCATTTTTCAATTTTCTCATCTGAGAACAAACATTTTTAACGCTAAGCAAGTACAACGTCAGACCTGTATTCTTATCACAAAACTTGACTCTGATGGGGAGAATGTGGTTAGTGCATGAAATATCTTGACTAAACAACCACCAACGTCTCGCTGACTGGCATACTGATCACGCCAGTAATGATTGGAATGCTTTTGGATTCTTTCAACACATAGACCTGAAATCAGAAGAAAGTTGTCGACAAATGGATGAAATTGATTTGTAACAAGAGCCGTCCATAAGACAGCATGCTCGACTATACGGCAATGTCGGAGAGGGGTATAGGTCAGTGAAATATTGTTGTTTCTAAAATATGAGGGTGCAAACAATGATTCCCTACAGTAGCTGTTGAGAAATGAACATGCATGCAAAGTTTTAACCAAGAGTTTTTAAGTACAAAGTACCGCATAATTAGCTTAAATTCACAACAAGAGATTTGAAACTTGGCCAGGGACCTTAGATTTTGACCCTAAACACATGTGTGAAGTATCAACCCATTTCATACAATGGTTCATGAGATACAAACTTGCACGCAAAAACTTAACCAAGGTTTTCTTAGTACAAAAAGCCGCAAAATTTGCTTAAATTTAAAACTAGAGGTTTGAAACTTGGTCAGGGACCTTAAATTATGACCCTGATCACATGTGTGAAGTATCAATCCATTCACTACAGTAGTTCATGAGATACAAACTTGCCCGCAAAAACTTAACCAAGATTTTTCTAAGTACAAAAGGCCGAAAAATTTGCTTTAATTTTATACAAAAGATTTGAAACTAGGCCTGGGACCTTAAATTATGACCCTGAACACATGTGTGAAGTACCAATCAATTACATACAGTAGTTCATGAGATACAAACTTGCATGTAAAAACTTAACCAAGTTTTTATAATTACAAAAAGCTGCATAATTTGCTTAAATTCAAAATAAGAGTTATGAAACCTGGCCAGGGACCTTAAAGTATGACCCATAACACATGTGAAGTATCAACCCATATCATACAGCAGTTAATGAGATACAAACTTGCACGTAAAAACTTAACCAGGGTATGACGCCGACAGCAACGCGACGCCCGGCTGAGTAGTATAGCACTCCTTATTCTTCGAATAGTCCAGCTAAAAATGCAATGTCAGTTGAACATGCAATATCACACAGAAAATAGTCTTTTAACATTTAAATCTTAATATTTGTTTGCTATTGTCTTCAATTGCTCTCAATTTGGGCAATACACACAATTGTATATGCTGTATCAGAAGCAGACAAAATTGTTACAAATTTGGATAAAAACATTATTTGCCCATCAAAAGAAACTTCGGCTTACAGAATCAAATTTCCAAAATGTATTTTGCCAGTCATTTTTTCCTTTCGATATTGTGCTAAAAAAATAACTTTGGTCTCATCTGTTGCTTAGTACTTTACTGTGACAAAATTTCAAATTCCTCCTAAGGGCTATGAACCCTTTCGTCATAATGGGGATGGGGTGCAAAAAAATTTGCAAACTATTCAGAATTATTTTTTTTCCATGTAATTCTTGCCTTTTGCTTTGAATTTGGACCTGTAACCCACCCATATTGGGTAATGGGTAAACAGTTGATCTATTGATAGTATGTCTGCTCCAATAGTCTGACTCTATAAAATAAGGCGTCCCAAACTAGCAGTGAATGCAGAAGATAATTGACCGTTTCAAAGGACACAAACCTTGACAGTATCGGAAACACCTTTATCACTCAGGCATTCAATATAGGTCTCAAACGTGTAATTCAGCCCTGGCACCAACATTGGCACCTGAAAGAAAGAAATGGTGGATTAACCCTTTAACAAACGCCACATTTTAGACTGTCCCAAATTGAAAGGGTGTGCAGACGACATTTCAAAATGTGATGAAATTGAAAGATAATTTTTAATAGGATAGAAAACATTGTGGGAAAAGGAAAAATTGCTCGTCACTAGCTTGCATCATCTTTAACTGAACCAATGGGTAGTCAGTTTACAACCAGAGAGTAGTATAGTTTTATTAACAAACTTTGGTAATGGCCTAAAACCTGTTTGTAAATGAAATACAAAAGCTGTAATAATCTAAAACCTATTTGAAAATAAAACAAAAAGATAAAATGGTTCAAAACATGTTTTTAACTGAAATAGTAAAGCTGTATTGGTCTAAAACCTTTTTGAAAATATTACAAAAAGATAAAATGGTTCAAAACCTGTTTGTAACTGAAATACAAAAGCTGTAATAATCTAAAACCTATTTGAAAATAAAACAAAAAGATAAAATGGTTCAAAACCTGCTTGTAAATGAAATACAAAAGCTGTAATAATCTAAAACCTATTTGTAAATAAAACAAAAAGATAAAATGGTTCAAAACCTGTTTGTAAATGAAATACAAAAGCTATAACGGTCTAAAACATTTATGAAAATAACACAAAAAGATATAATGGTGTAAAACTGGTTTGTTAATGAAACACAAAAGCTATAAATTGAATTGCCAACCACCTGTTTGAAAATAAAACAAAGGATATAATAGTGCAAAACTAGGGATGGGAACGAATATTCGAATATTCGAATAGCAGGTCGAATATTCGAATAGCAAAATAGTATTCGAATATTCGATTTTAATGAACCCATATTACTGTATGTTTACCATAAATTTTATTCAAAAATAATGTTGTTTTATTTTCATTTTCTTCCTCTAAACCGATCCCAAATATCAAGGAACGTGCCTAGCTCCCAGGTGCAGTTACGATGTTTTTACAACGTATGTCACACAGTAAAACACCTGTGACAAATTACCACATCTTTTGACAGTTTGCAAAACGATTAATTCCTAAGTGTGAAAATAGTCGATTTTAAGCTGCTAAATCTAACACCTTAATGATCTGCACTTGCTCCTTATTATCCAAAACAAGTCAATCACGCTAATTGACAATTGTCAGTGTCAACCAATCAGTGTCAACCAATCACGTAACTTGTTTGTCGTGAAATCAAACAATTACTCTTTCAATAACCAATCGTAATCATGATTGCATATGCACGAAGACCAATCAAATAATGTGTTAGAAAGTATATTTTTCTTCAGAATAATTTGTCAAACCAGAGACATTATCTATGTCTCTGGTCAAACTTATCTTCATTCCAATTTCTACATCTTTTCGATAAACATCACAATGTCTCCATCACGTGTCTGGAATTACTTTACTCGTTCTGCCGACAAGTCGAAGGCGACATGTAACCTGCGTAACTAGGACTTTGTATTCAAGAATACAACATCCAACCTACTGAATCACTTGAATGGCATGCAATTGCATGCACGTACATGTATACAGATATCGGCTAAACACAAAAGGATTGAACAGAGGACTAGTGTACTAGTATTCGGACATGCAGACATTCGGACATCAAAACGAATTCTAAAATCGAATATTCGAATAGTTCTAGTCGAATATTCGAATAGTGATTTCACTATTCGTTCCCATCCCTATGCAAAACCTGTTTGTAAAATAAAATACAAAAGCTGTAATGGTGTTAAACCTGTTTGTAAATGAAACACAAAAGCTGTAATGGTCTAAAACCTGTTTGAAAATAAAACAAGAATATATAATGGTGCGAAACCTGTTTGTAAATGAAAAACAAAAGCTGTAATGGTCTAAAACCTGTTTGTAAATGAAACACAAAAGCTGTTATGGTGTAAAACCTGTTTGTAAATGAAACACAAAAGCTGTTATGGTCTAAAACCTGTTTGTAAATGAAACACAAAAGCTGTATTGGTCTAAAACCTGTTTGTAAATGAAACACAAAAGCTGTATTGGTCTAAAACCTTTTTGTAAATGAAACACAAAAGCTGTTATAGTGTAAACCTGTTTGTAAATGAAACACAAAAGCTGTATTGGTCTAAAACCTGTTTGTAAATGAAACACAAAAGCTGTATTGGTTTAAAACCTGTTTGTAAATGAAACACAAAAGCTGTTATGGTCTAAAACCTGTTTGTAACTGAAACACAAAAGCTGTTATGGTCTAAAACCTGTTTGTAAATGAAACACAAAGGCTGTATTGGTCTAAAACCTGTTTGTAAATGAAACACAAAAGCTGTATTGGTCTAAAACCTGTTTGTAAATGAAACACAAAAGCTGTTATGGTGTAAAACCTGTTTGTAAATGAAACACAAAAGCTGTTATGGTCTAAAACCTGTTTGTAAATGAAACACAAAAGCTGTATTGGTCTAAAACCTGTTTGTAAATGAAACACAAAAGCTGTATTGGTCTAAAACCTGTTTGTAAATGAAACACAAAAGCTGTTATGGTGTAAAACCTGTTTGTTAATAAAAAACAAAAGCTGTAATGGTCTAAAACCTGTTTGTAAATGAAACACAAAAGCTGTATTGGTCTAAAACCTGTTTGTAAATGAAACACAAAAGCTTTATTGGTCTAAAACCTGTTTGTAAATGAAACACAAAAGCTGTTATGGTCTAAAACCTGGTTGTGAAGGAAACACAAAAGCTTTAATGTTGACAAGCCCATTTGTAAGTAAAAACAACGTAACTGAAACAAACCCGTATGTAATGAATGAATGAATGGTGTTTTAAGGCGCATCGACAGCTAAGGTCATTTAACATGCACTATGATAATGTGGATGAAGGTATATTAAAATAATTAATAGGTTAAAATGTATTAAACCGGTATGTAAATCAAAAACAAAAACCATATTAACGGTGACAAACCTGTATGAGTGTTTTCTTGAAGTTGTAGAGTCTGTCATCATAGTCAAATGTAATGAATAGATTTGTAGACACTTGGTTCATGGATGTGTTCTGAAGATTCACTGTTAACTTGAATGTGGGACCAATACCTTGTATCTGAAAAAGAAGTCCATAGAACTTAACCCTTATAGTGCTGGAACTGACTTCGTCTTATGCAAACAGCTTGGATCCAGGCTTCGACATATCATTTGGCTTATCTTCACATTTTTTTTTATTGATATTCCTTGCTAACAACTACACAAAAATCAAATTGATGAGCAAAAATGAATGGAAAAACCATTTAACAGATTGAGAGTGAAAACAAATTCTCAATGAAATCAATTTTTGAAGGACATGTACAAAAGGTTTAAAACTAAATAAGGATGAAAACTTTGGCACACTCATTACATTTTACATAATCTATTTACATTCCTATCAAGAATGACATGGTAACAGTCTTCAAAAACGGACTTGTGGCCATAAGTTGGTAATAGATATAGAATAAATGGTTGGTGTTGTGAATTGAAAATGTTATTTGATAAGAGGTAGGAATAGCAACCAGTGAACTTAATTGTTCGAAGTCAAGTCTGATACCATTTCCTATTTAAAGACATCAACTACATATAATGAAGATGAACCTTAAGTGTTCAAGTCATGAAATAAACTTCTGTTCTGGTCTGTAGTTTTATTCTATTTATACTGTCAATCCTGTTACCATTATTGATTCTAATCAACAAACCAAAATTGAAATTAAACACACAAAAGGAAACGAAACCAAAATCCAATATCAAAAGACTGTAAACAAGTAGAGAATTATGTTTATCCTGTCACCAGGGCAATTTACAGACCAATAACAGGGAGTAGTATTACATGTTTGATATCCATCACTAGATCATGTGATTGCTGCGCCTACATGTCAGTATTGATTTTCTATTTTGTTTCAACTTTTCCTGTTTTATTTTCTTTTTTTTTTTGTTTATTTGAATCCATATAGGTAGCAGGATAAATAGAACAGATATCGGTGTCTTTAAATAGTAAAGTTTACCGAGCTTGGCTTCAGATTATTATTGGATTCACTTTCGGCTCAACAGACAATATTCCTACCCTTTACCCGATACTATTTCTGATTCATGACACCAACCATCTATTCTCTTAATACATGACATCATAGGACATGACATACTTACGACCTCATGATTTGTCACATGGCTGTGTGTTATATGATTAGTGCTGGATATCACAAATGTTACACAGCACCTAGTTATTGATTAGTGCTGGATATCACAAATGTTACACAGCACCTAGTTATTGATTAGTGCTGGATATCACAAATGTTACACAGCACCTAGTTATTGATCCCAAACTGGCTATGGTGGAAGGATAACTACACTTATGATATGTGTAGGTAATGAATAATAAACATAACAGCAAACCTGAGCATTAAGCTTTAAGGGGTCGGTGGGATCAGTAGAGATCGGATTCAGGCTGTTCTTTAATGACTTCAGATACTCCCTAGCTGTGTTCAATCTCAGGAGGTATAAATCCCGCTGGAATGTTCTGTGCATAGCTGGGGGCAAAAAAAGCATCAAACTACTGACAGAAATTCCTTGACATGAACTTATTTCTTTCTTCAATGTTTACAAAAGCATTTGAGATACCTGGTTGTGGTTTACAAAGTATCATTGTCTTCATTCTTTTCATACTGTTTAACTGCTGTGGTATCAACAGAAGAAACGGAAAAATTGAATAGTGGTTAGACTAATCAGTCAACTTTTTGATGTGATGATGCAGGCATTGATTTTATAAGGTTTGAGCTAAATAAAGTTTTTTGTATGACAATTAAGATTTTGCTCACTGATGATTTTACCTTCAATGAAACATATACAGTAGTGCTATTGTATGAGTTGCCACGGTATGCGATATTCAATAGGGCGGCTGTATTACCTGTCTGATTCAAATCGATACGATCCAAAAAGTTCTTCATACATTTTTTACTATATCTGATATATAATAAATGTTATACAATGTACGTTACACATTCGGAAGTTAAGACGAATTACATGTATTATTCACATGCTAAAATGGCGTGCCCTTAAAATGGAAATTATAATGTAATATTGTTCTAAAACAACATTTCCGGCCCGTCTTAACAAAGAAAAGAAATAGTAACAAATATATAGACTCTCTCTTACATAAATAATAGAAAAATAACATCAGTGAAAAATCCTTTTGTTGCCATGGAAATAAATGGAAATAACATTCTTTTTGTCTACAACTATATATTTTTATTTGGTTTACTCTTCGTTTGTATTTACAGAGATGTATTCATCACATGCCTGACTTAAGTAAAAAAAATATTTGTTTTCTGGTGTTTTTTCGCCCAAATACAACGAGTGTTTTTAACTTATTGAAAAGAAGCGACCATGTTCATATATTACAAACCTTACGAAAATGCCTTTTTACATATCTCAGCCCATTACGAAATACGGTTTATAATATACCGTCTATGATATCTGTTTAAGATACATGTTTTACGTTATACGTTCACCGAACAATACATTAGGCTCAATTTGTCTGATACTATCCGATACAAGATGATATGTTACGGTTCCATTTGGGATCTGATATAAACGATATATGCTGTTTTCAGGAACTCATATGCTTGCACTTCTGTAGTAAGCCTATTAGAGAATTCCTTTTCAAACAATGCATAGAGACTATATCGCACATCTCTTGAACAGGTGTATGTAACCCAATGTGATGGTCTACAAAATAAGTATGAGGATAAAATAACATGTTTTGTTGATAACATTGTTTAATTTTGATAAATTAGAATATCTTATTTCATTTGTTTTTGTGTTTTTGTTCCAAGACATTACAACGCAAAGTTTCACAAAATTTAGATATTAGAGTGGAGAATATACAGATCTCGGCAACTGAATAATCATAAACGATGATAATTGGTTTACTATATTTTGCATTATAAGCAAAATCATCAGCAGGCGAAATCTCTTGACACCCATATTGCCACCCTTTTATCAGAATAGTGCAAGTCCTGAACACGGAATAAACTGATAAGCCTTGCTCATCACTTAACCAATTACCAAACAATAAGGACATTTGACCACTTTGTTGCAGACGACTTTAGAAAACATTTTGGGAAAAGGAGAAATTGCTCTTGACAAGCAATTTCTCCTTTTCCCACATTTTTTTCTCTATCAGAAGATCATTTTTTCAATTTCCTCACATTATGAAATGTCTACTGCAAACTCTTTCAATTTGGGACAGTCAAATATTTGGCGTTTGGTAAAGGGTTAAGACACCATAATTCCCTGCCCAATAAGGAAATGACTCATTTATATGATTTTTCCTAAAAGATATCAAACATGATGACTTTAGAACGTTAACCATGAAGCTATAAATATAGAACTAGAAATAAACTGGCATTTTGTATGGTGTTTAAAGTGGTATCAACAATTCCTGAGTTATTTAACAGTTTTCTTTGATCAATCAGTACTAGGCAGCAAGTCATCTGAAGTGACTTGTCAAAGGTCACTCCAAGGAAACCAGAGGTGTCGGTGGGGCTCAAACCCGGTACCCCCAACTTCTAAGTCCGACCAAATAAACCATTGGTCCACAAAGAACCCTAGATCTTAACTGGCAGTCAGGGTTGTTATTAAGCACCGGCAACTGGCCAATTTGACCGCTTCAAATGACTTTTTGGTCGGCTCAAATGACAAAAAAATTGCTTTATTGGCCTCTTCAAATCGAAAGTTGGCCTCTTTCTAAGATAAAATAATGACAACACTGGGCATTGCTCACAGGTAGATACTACTTACTGACTCCATTCTCTCTCTCCCGTAGAGTCTGGTCGACAAACAGCTTTGTTTTCTTGGGTACGTTAAGTCGCACATTCTGTGCAGCAGGGGGGCCGCCAGACAAATCTCTCTCTTCGAAAGTGGCGGTTCTCTTCAGTATCTTAATAATCAATCCACCAGCTAAAATTAGACAATGCAGTATTTCATTTGACCCATTTCAACACAATAAGGACATTTGACCTGTTTGTTTCAGAAGACTCTGGCAAACATTGTGGGAAAAAGAGAAATTGCTCGTCATCAGCAATTTCTCCTTTTCGTATAATGTTTGCTGATAACAGAAGGTTATTTTTCAATTTCATCACATTTTAATATGTCGTCTGCAAACTCTTTCAATTTGGGACAGTCAGATATCTGCCTAATTAACATAGCGGCAGCGGTCCTGGACTTGAATGCTTCCAAGCTTGTTACTGTGGCTAGGCCAACTTGCAGGCTGTTCCAAACAGTCACTGCAGATAGAAAGAATAAATCCTTCATCAGTCATATAATGACAGTCTGTACCCCTATCCATGTTCATGAATCTCCCCATCAGTGTAATATTCTCACAAAGCCACCCTTAACTAGATTGGTTTGAGACAATAAGAATGTTGTTCGTTTGATGAGAGTGTATGAGTACTTACTACTAGTGACCATGACAAGCGCCCCGTCTTCACGGCCAAATCTCCCAAACCTCATGGCAGTAACAACATCAGGAACCTTGATAATGTCCACCAAGTATTTCTCCTGAAAAAAAAAACACACAACAAAAATGCAAAGTTACAACTAGCAAAGCTTCCCTTGTTTTCAAAATGTTTTTTTCCAAATTATGTGGTATGGTTTGAATATAGCTTTGGATAAACAAAAGCTGCCTATAAGGGAGCTTGCTCACTAATTTAACCCACCAAATTCTTAACTGACAGAAATTGAAAGAGTTTGCAGACAACATTTCAAAATGTAATGATGAAATTGAGAAAAAATCTTCTGACAGGCCAGAAAACATTGTGAGAAAAGGAAACATTGCTCGTTAAGAGATGACTTGGAAAACATTGTAGGAAAAAGAGAAATTGCTCTAAACGAGCAATGTCTCCTTTTCCTACAATGTTTTCTACCCTATCATATGATTGTTTTCAATTTCATCACATTTTGAAATGATTTCTGCAAACTCTTTGAATTTGGGAGTTGAAAAATTTGGCTTTAGGTAAAGGGTTAACTCACCTTATATACATGAACCTCATTATTTGATAAGGCCACCAACACAGCCTTAAATCCCTTTGGTTTATAATCCACCACCTCAATAGTCGTGATGTCCTTAGGTAGTCGAATATCCCACATTCTTTTGCCCTGCAAGAAAAAAAGGCATATTGTTTATCATTTGTCTTATAAAGTTTTTCCATTACAAAAAAGGCCTAGGGTTGATCAATGCGTGGAATCATATGGTCAGATTTGATATAAAAAAAATGGCGGTAGAACCCTCGATTCAGGAAATCGCGAAACACACAATGATCTATCTTTGTTTTAGGCCATCCATATGAAAATTGTTGATGCTTGCTGAAACCATTTGCTACTGGCCCTATGATAGGCATAATCCGATGAAAATCAAGTAAGTGATAAGGAAGATGTACCTGATTAACCCGAATCATTTGCCACTAATAGTGATACTTTAAAATTGTGGCCTGCCAATTCAATTCAACAGTGGTTGGCCTATACATAAAATTGGTTTAAGGAATTCAGATTGCTTTAGATGCCAATTTCGGTACCAAATTTGGGGTACCGGAAGTGTCATCTGCCTTACATTGCAGAGTGGTGGTTTGTGTGTGGGGGACGCTTTCCACCTTCAAAACCCAAGCCCTCAACATGGTCATTCCTGGCACAAAGAGACAAGAAAGACCCAGATAGCCCTGGTCAGACTGCATTGTCTCTGACAGGAAGGAATGTGAGCTTGTCAGTGCGAGCCAAAGGAACAGAATTAACTGGAGATTTGGTATCAGAACATCTAGCCGCCTGCTGCCCACCCAGGTGAGTGGGATACCCAGAGCAGATGACAAATGAACTCAGGGTTAAGTAAGGAAGTAGTTAGCTAGAGATATAACAAAAGCTGTCCATATGACAGCATGCTCTACTATATATTATTTGTTTCTAAAATATTAGGGCCTTAATGATTTCTTAAATAGTTGTTGAGAAACTAACATGCACACAAAACTTTCACCAAGAATTTTTCTATGTACAAAAGGCCGCAAAACTTCCTTAAATTGAACCCAACATATTTGAAACTTGGTCAGGGACCTTGAATTATTACCCGAAACACATGTGTGAAGTATCAACCCATTCCATACAGTAGTTCATGAGATACAAACTTGCACGTAAAAACTTTAACCAAGGTGTGCCGCCGACGCCAACACCCAGGTGAGTAGTATAGCTCTCCTTATTCTTCCAATAGTTGTGCTAAAAATGATCACCTTTGATGTAAAACACTTGAGTGTCTTATCCATACATGCCACATATATAGTCTTATGTAACCGCTCCAAGCCAACAGGCTGTGAACTAAGCTCTATGCAGTTCTTCTCGAAATCAGTCACCCCCCTAAAAGAGAACACATCATCACATTTTAAAACCTTCCATAGTTTAGTTTAAACTTATTAATTTTACATTAATTGTGAAACAAGTTCTTACAACTTAAATTGATCACTCTCTATTCTACTTCCTGGATACATAACCAGTACTCGCGCCGAATGCTGATTAATGAATGTTTGCAAGGCAGATCCTGCTTTTCATGTGATTTGAACCCACGACCCTCATGTCCAGAAGCTGATGCTCTACCTCTGGACCACTGTCCTCCACACTCTTCCATTCAGAGTAGCAAACAGGTTAGATCACAGGCCAGTCGCCAATTCACTTGGCAGCTGGCCTGGATCTAACCTGTTTGCATAAGCCTGATGTTGGTTCCAGCACTATAAGGGTTAATTAACACTGCAATTTCTCTTTTTGTCACAATTTTGTCACCTACCTTTACCTATTAAGAATTATTTCACAATTCATTAAGTCATCTGCCGTTGCTTTCATACTTGACAGGCCACAAAAAAGCTGTTAGAGAGCAAGTGTTATTCGTTACAGAATGTCAGAAATCATTGAGTATGATATGGAAAAAGTTTCATGACAAAAATACAAATGATCTTTTAAAATATTCTTCAAGCATGATAAAAAAAAAAAAGATAATCCAATAATGATAACAATCATGATTTCCAAGCAGGAATCCCCAGCAGATCATCGCAAGTTCCAAGATAATTTGTTAATGAAAGTTGCTTGTTCGCAGTCCTGAGGAAATTTTGAAGTTAAAAATCTATTTCTTTGAAACTCTAGCTATTCATTTGTATGATACACACTGGAGAATTGCCATCTGTAGCAAACTTTTAATGGCCATCTGTAGCAAAAAAAGTTTGTGTTAAAGGTTTTAAGAGCTTAGTAAAAGTGAATTACCGGTAATATGTATTAACTATTTTGATCCAAAAGCAATCAAACAGATAATGAATCTGTTGCATAAAGACACTATTTATAACGCGGTCATGGGGAGCCATGGTGATGATCCCAAGTTAATAGTGGCATTGTAAAATATAATGTGGGGTCCATTAGCGTACTATATGCCAGACCGTAACCATTTAAGAATCAATCCAAATCAAGAACTAGTCTAGATAAATTGATGCTTCCTTAATTATGCTTTCAATAATTACTTTTAATCATTTTTTTTACAACAATACTGAAATGAAATTGTTCCAACGACATTTTACTTTAACTTTTAATTTTTTTCTTTCGTGAAAAAGCAACTTTGATTGAAAAAAAAAGACAATCATGCAAACAGTGAAAAACTTCTGTTAAGATTTCTTTGGTCAGAAATCCCAAATTAGGATAAGAGAGATCATTCAGCATTTATTTTCAGGCATTAATACTAAATTCTATCAATACTTTTTCTAAGAATTCAGTTTCATTAGAACATGATACTGTACTTTTAACAACCTTACTCCATAATACCATATTTCACTAAATCAGCTTTCGAAGAATTTAGAAACTTTTAAGACAAAATGACAAAAGAAACATTGGAGAAAAATGACAATGTAAACTTTGAAAGGAATAACAGCTTGGTCTTTTCTTTACAACTGCTTCGTCTTATTTGTGTCGTTTGGTATTTTGAAAGAGTAATCAGAATCCAGCCAGATTTCTACTCATCCAAACTGAATTCTATGGCGGGATATCTTTCCCGAGACTTGTCTTTGCTTCGAGTCACATGAGGAAATATTAAGTATCTCGCATGACCAAAGGTTGAGCGATATGCAAATTTTCTCGCACAATGAAAAGCAAATATATACCCTGGGAAAAGGACAACGCTGTAACATTCATTTTTATTGTGAACATAAACTTTTTACAACAATAATAAAAAGATTTTATACTACGCCTTTTATTTAGAATAATAAAACCAATAACATAATAAATATGATCAAATGAATTTGATTTAAAAATGGCGGATGAATATATTACAAACTTATTTTACATTGTTTTTTCACTTATGTGTGATTTGATCCCCATGAATGAGAAGTATGTATTTATGCTGGCATAATAGCTGGTAAATCATAAGGTTTGATTTTGTACTTAACCCTTTCCCAAAAAAACTAATTTTCAACTGTCCTAAATTGAAAGAGTTTGCAGACGACATTTCGAAATGTGATGAAATTGTACAATATTCTTTAGAAAGAGCAGAAAACCTTTTGGGAAAAGGAAAAATTGCTTGTTACAAGCAATTTCTCTTTTTCCCAAAATGGTTTCTAAAGTCATCTGCACCAAAGGCGTCAAATATCTTTATTGTTTGGGAAAGGGTTAAAACCTTTCTCGTGACTTGAATTGATTTTTTCATGCAAATAACAACTATTGTTCTACAATTACCTTTTGTGCATTTAATTGTAACATGCATAGCAGTTTTAGGTGCCACATCATATTTAGTTCTGTTTTGCCATATCATTTAGAATTGATGATAGTAGCTTACCTTGAGACACATTTTATTAAAACATCTCTTTTTTTTGTATTGTGTTTAATGCCATATCAACAATTTTTCAATTATGCAACTGCTTTTCTGGATCAACCAGTACAAGGCTAGGGCTCAAAAGTGACATTCCTAAGGCCACTCCCATGAAAACAGGAGTGTCGGTGGGACTCGAATCCAGGACCCCTGAGTTTTTAACATCTCTAATCTCTATTAAGTGAACGCTGATGCATTTACACTATTTTCAATGGGATGAGATTAGTCGTTTGAAATTGAACAAACGGTATGAGTACAGTGGACCCTCGTTTATCCGAACACTTTCGTTGCCAGGAGAATTGTTCGTATTAACGAATTTTCCGGAATAAAGAATATACGAGTTACAGCGAAATGTTTACCTTTACACGGTGTCGGTGTATCATGATCATTACTATGAAGTAAGAAATACACAATTATTTTTTTTTGAAGGGAAATATAAAGTGTGTTAAGGAAGTGTTTATTTGGTCAAAACGGATTTTTAAAAAAAATGACAATTTGAAGCAATGTCTTTCGAGAAGTTAAAATTCCTCAAGATAGCTCTGAAAAGAACTGTCTTCGTTTGGCTGTGGGTGTAGACATCTTCAAGTTGTATCTTCTTATTTCAATATCGAGAAATGAGATAGGTAGGGATTGTCGAGAGTTTATTTATAGGGAAAAGGAGCATATCTATTGAGTAATAATTGAATATGATTGCCAGACATTGTCTCCCGATCGCTGTCTAAGCAGCCAATCAGCCAATCAACACCTTTTACAAACTCAACTATCGACATGCGACCGTAATTACAATAATGTAAGACCAATCAACTGACAGAATGACCGATTAACAAACAATCAACACCTTCCAGTACACTACACTAGGTGACATGTTATGGTCAAGCATACGTGACAGTTTGCAAAACGTGTGAATGCCGTTTACAACAGAAGACCGATCCCTTCATTCGCAGCTGTTACCGCAAAATAAACGATTTTAGTGGTTTCCGGACTAGCCATACGCATATACTATGAAAAGTGACTGTTGGTTCCCGAATATTTTTGTCCGGTTCCGGAATGCGGATTTTCCGCATTAAACAGTTAAATTGATGAAGGTAAGATCCGTTCCCTCAAAATTCTGTTCGGATGGTGAATATTCCGGATAAACGACGTTCGGATTATCGCGGGTCCACTGTATATAGAATTAAGGATCATTTACCTTTTCAGTGTATAGATACATCCATTTCTGCATGCCACCACGATTCTGTACTCGACATCATACATCCCTGTTACACTCAGAAATACTGGCACACTCGGTAAATTCATCTGAAATCACAGAAGACAGGGTAAAGGGATGTACCAGATTCTTTTGCAGGTTGTATTTCCTTACAATGCTGTTTATCTTATTTTGTAGTAGATCATTTATAGGCCGTACAATACAATGTTGTGAATCCTATTTGACGAATGCTCTTTTATAGGCCACACAATATAATGTTGTGAATCCTATTTGACGGGTGCTCATTTATAGGCCGTACAATACAATGTTGTGAATCCTATTTGATAAATGCTCTTTTATAGGCCGTACAATATAATGTTGTGAATCATATTTGATAAATGCTCTTTTATAGGCCGTACAATATAATGTTGTGAATCCTATTTGATAAATGCTCTTTTAAAGGCCGTACAATATAATGTTGTGAATCCTATTTGATAAATGCTCTTTTATAGGCCGTACAATATAATGTTGTGAATCCTATTTGATAAATGCTCTTTTATAGGCCGTACAATATAATGTTGTGAATCCTATTTGATAAATGCTCTTTTATAGGCCGTACAATATAATGTTGTGAATCCTATTTGATAAATGCTCTTTTATAGGCCGTACAAAATAATGTTGTGAATCCTATTTGATAAATGCTCATTTATAGGCCGTACAATACAATGTTGTGAATCCTATTTGATAAATGCTCTTTTATAGGCCGTACAATATAATGTTGTGAATCCTATTTGATAAATGCTCTTTTATAGGCCACACAATATAATGTTGTGAATCCTATTTGGTGAGCGCTCATTTATAGGCCACAAAATAATGTTATGAATCATATTTGATAAATGCTCTTTTATAGGCCGCACAATATAATGTTGTGAATCCTATTTGGTGAGCGCTCATTTATAGGCCGTACAAAATAATGTTATGAATCCTATTTGGTGAGTGCTTATTTATAGGCCGTACAAAATAATGTTATGAATCCTATTTGAAGAATGCTCTTTTATAGGCAGTACAATATAATGTCTTGAAATACATTCGTGGGCATGTCTCAGTAAGGTGATTTAAATGAGGACCCACAATGTAGGAAATTGAGAATATAAAGAAGTAATCAAGGAAAATGAATCTATTCCTTTGACCCTAAGTATGCTGGGTAACTTTCTAAAAATAGACTTAAGTGTCATCTGTTTTCTAAAACCTTAAATATCTACTAAATTTTAATGAAGAAGGATACTCAGAGTAGCCAACAGGTTATAAACAGGCCAGCTGCCAATTTACTTGGTGGTTGGCCTGGATGTTACCTGATTTCCTAATTATGAAGATGGTTCCAGCACAATGAAGGGTAAACCTAGTGGCAAGTAAAACGCCTATTGCATTTTTGGCAAGGGCTTGAACAGTTTTAATGACAAAAAATAATATCTTAATTCTCTTGACTAAGGAAATTGGCAGTGAGAATTATTAAAATGCCTGACTCCCTGTTTATCTCCCCTACGCATAGTAGAATGGGCCATAGCCAGTGTCATTGATATGTACGTTTTTAGAGTTATTTCTTTACCCAAAGGTTTGTAATTCCCTGTCTTATGAAAATTAATGTATACAGCTTGTACTCCAATGCATGCTGCATGAGTAAATTGGTCAATGTGTTGTGATTGACTTACGATGGAGCGTTTACACAAATTACCTTTTAATAGTATGTTCTGAAAGTATAATGTAATGTATAACCTAATCAATAGTTTATTTTGTTCATGGGAAATATTCCCCTCTTGAAAATTACTTGCGTTTGAACAAACTTGTGCTGACGCACTCTATTATTAATCCCATAAACAAGACAAGCAGTTGGTTAAACTCTATGTCATACACAAAGGTATATGTAAACACGTAAAACACGTAAACATCAATTGAACTAGGAGAATAAATATGTCATGCAATATGAGGGTTCAACGCAAGACTATAGTAAGTGCTTCATAAACATGAAGCACTTACTATGGTATCTCTTTGAACCCTCAAATATACATTTGATCAAGGAGAATAAATCGAGGGTTCAATGCAAGACAAGAGTAAGTCCTTCACATATGTGCAGCACTTACTATAGTATTGCTTTGAACCCTCGAATATACATTTGATCCAGCAGAAAAAATCAAGGGTTCAATGCAAGACTACAGTAAGTGCTTCAGATATGTGCAGCACTTACTATAGAATTGCTTTTAACCCTCAAATATACATTTGATCCAGGAGAATAAATCGAGGGTTCAATGCAAGACTATAGTTAGTGCTTCACATACGTGCAGCACTTACTAAAGTATTGAACTGAACCCTCGTATTGTGTCATGCAATATACAATAACTCCCTTACAGTAGCCAATACTGTGAAAGCCTCTGGATCCAGGACATAGATAGACTTATCCTCGGTTCCCAGTACCAAACAGCTGATAGCGTCCTCCTCCGCCATGGATTTCTTCAGCGTTCCAAGACAGGTGATGACAGTTTGTCTCTTTAACGGGGTATTCTTGTACACCTCACAGAATGTTGCCATATCATTGGTGTCATTCAACTGCAGATAGCGCAGGGATCTCACAGTCAGGGTTGTCCCATCAGTTCTAAAATGTTTACATGAATCTTTCCTTCCTTTTTCTTTTGTCAAATTCATAAGTTAACTTTGAAAGTGAAACCAGTTTGAGCCATTTAGATGAACCACACATAATTCTGCTGCTTCAGTCAATAGCCAGTATGTGTCAAATAAAGATACAATGTATAAAGTCGGACCCCTACTACTGGCAGGAATCAAACCCTCCACCCTAATCTTACCAAGCAGACACTCTAACCAAGGTCTGCTGCCAGCATATCACTCCCCATTCATTCATTACCAAGCAATAACGACATTTGACCACTTTAATGCAGATGACTCTGGAAAACACTGTAGGAAAAGGAGAAGTTGCTCGTAACAAGCAATTTCTCTTTTTCCCGCAATGTTTTCTGTTCTACAGGAACATTACTTTTCAATGTTGAAATGTCGTCTGCAAACTCTTTCAATTATGGACAGTCGATATTTTGGCCTTTGGTAAAGGGGTAACTCATTTCACAGCGTAAATGTATATGTGCAAAGGTTCAACAATGATGCGTTTATTTCTAAATTTATCTTTTTCACATTAATTGTGCAACAAGATCTTACAAATTTGATTAGTCAACCTTTATTCTGTTTCTTGGATACATAACCAGTACACACGCCGACTTTTGGGTTGGTTCCGGCATTTTCACCTCACAGCTAACATGGATCGGTTTCTCTGAACCATATGCTCTAGCACCGAACCACTGTAGCTCATGAACAATGTATTCATGAGACATCATGAAGTATGTACAAAGAACCATAGACTAACTGTATAAACTTGAAAAGAAATACTTTATCCACATTACTACACAATTATAACACATCTTCATACCTTGTGTACCAATATTAAAGTTTAAAAGCAGTTGTGACAAAAGGAGACATTGCCCATAACTGATACTATCAAGGTTATGTCAAAGTTCTCTGTTGATTAACTCTATCTTCATCACACACATTCAAATATTTTGCAATACGCATTGCTACCCCTTTCAAAAATGAAATTCAGAAAAAGAGCCTTATTCTATATCATTTATAAGTCAAAAAACCAATATGGCGGCTACCATATCATGTCAGAGAGGTTTTCATTGGAGAAACATGATGAGTTCAGATTATTTTTAGCATGCATTGTTTTTAAAAAATAATATGCAAAAAAAACTTAAACCAAGATTGTACAAAAGTACAAAAGGCCATATAGTTTGCTTGAATTCAAAACAAAAGATATGAAACTTGGTCAGGAACCTCAAATTATTACGCTAAATACATGTGTTAAGTATCGAAATATTCTATACAGTCTTTCATGAGATACAAACTTGCAAACAAAAACATATCCAATATTTTCTTAGTTAAAAAAGCAGCATCATTTGCTTCAATTCAAAAATAAAAATATGAAACTTGGTCAGGGACCTCAAATTATTGAGTATCAAACCATTCCATACAGTAGTTAATGTGATACAAACTTGCACATAAAAACTTAACCAAGGTGTGACGCCGACAGTGATGTAGACGCTGATGCTCAGGTGAGTAGTATAGCTCTCCTTATTTTTCGAATAGTCAGGCTAAAAATGTCAAAAATACTATTTATCCACAATCCAACTAACTAAAATGATACACCCATACCTCATTCCTTCAAGCATGTCTCTAAGAACAAACACATTGATTTTGTCCTGAAAGGGAAAAAGATATATTTATATACAAATCTTTTCGCACAGATGGAAACTTTTTATCTGGCAGAGCTGAAAAAAAAAGTTTTGAGCTTTATAAACTTCTCCCTTCTTGACACCACCAAAATATTCAATTGATTCTGTTTTCATCATATTCTTTTTCTTCCAAGTAAGAGACATCAGAACCACGGTATTCATAGATATAAGTCTAACCCTTGAGATGAACATAATTACAAATCACTTTACAAAAAAAACAAATCATTTCACAGAATTACAAATTACTTTACAGAATTACAAATTACTTTACAGAATTACAAATCATTTCACAGAATTACAAATTACTTTACAGAATTACAAATTACTTTACAGAATTACAAATCATTTCACAGAATTACAAATCACTTTGCAGAATTACAAATCACTTTGCAGAATTACAAATCACTTCCAAGATTAACAATATCACTTCACAAATTACAAATCACTTCATAGAATTAAGTTCAAGTTATACTAATGTGATGTCAACATTGACTGGATAGACCTTACTTATGTATGTTTCGAATTATCAATTAATCATTTCCAATTATTTTTTTCAACCCTGAAGTTAATTTACATTTATTATTATGTTACGTGTTTTACTATTGGTATTATTACCACTTACAAACATGTATATATAAAGCATTTTAAACCAATTTCCCAATAAGGAAATTTTAGGATAACGGTACATTTTTCCCATCCTGTTGGAAAGAAACCGTTTAACAAATTCCTCCTAATCCTTGTTTTGTCAATCAAGGGACAGAACTCTAATGTTAATAGTGTAATATTCTGCTCTACAACAGGGTTTTTGGAGGATTGCTATGGGTTTTACATCACATAAACTTTGATTATAATTCATAGCGATGGCTTATCAAGTCCAGTAGAGCCATCCATACTTTGTTTGTCAGTCGGAAGACTGTCTCATTTTGATTGATTTTCCACCATTATTATGATTTTCCACCATTATTATGATTTTCAACCATTATTATGATTTTCAACCAGTATAATGAGTCTGGCATCAACATAACTGAAATAATGTTGATACAATGTAAAACCCGTATTAACATATAAAAAAGGACACAACAAAAATAATAACAAGCAAGATCACCAAACACAGCATTAAACTACAGTGAGTTATCATAGCAAAAAAAAAAAATTTCAGAAAGAGTGGTAAAGATATGAGAAGAAATTCTTAACCCTTAAAGTGCTGGAACCTACTTAATCCTTTTGCAAACAGTTTTCATGCAGGCCAACGGCCAAGTAAATTGGCGACTTGTCTGTGATTTAACCTATTTGCTATTCTGAGTATCCTTCCTCATCAAAATCAAGCAGATATTAAAGGTTTTGGATCGCAGATGACACAAAAATCTATTTGTAGAAAATTACCCAGCATTCTAAGTGTTAATCCTTTACCAAACGCTAAATTCTCTACTGTCCGAAATTGAAAGAGTTTGCAGACGACATGTAAAAATGTGATGAAATTGAAAGTGATCTTCTGATAGGGCAGAAAACATTGTTGAAAAAAAAGGAATTGATCGTTAAGAGCAATTTCTCCTCTTCCCACAATATTTTCCAGAGTTGCCTTCCACAAACTGGTCAAATGTCATTATTGTTTGGTAATGGGTTGATTGATAAACAAGCATAGTCTTACATCTCTAACTTGGTTCCACAAATCTTCCTCTACAGCATTCACTTCCAGTGGGGGTAGAGTAAACTTGAAGTAAGGCCTTAGATTCTTGTAGATATAAATGAAGGGTCCTGAAGCAACCGCAATAGCTGTCAAAAAGAAACAAATTTTACATTCCTGCATATGAGAATGTGTTACAGAAGACTATAATAACATAGAATGAAATGCATGTTTTTAGTAGAATTGAACATAAACTATAACAATAAAAACACATGAAAGGATACAAGTACAAATAAATTACTGAAAAAAATATATGGAGTTCTTTCATTATGTTCATAAAAGTCATTAACATATATTCATGAATGCTGGGGGACCTTATTTAAAAACTCCTTTAACATAAGTTATTTTGTGCTTGAAATAGAGTTGTCTCCAAATCAATCATGTTTATCAACATTCTGTATGTTTACATATATTTTAAATTAAAGCATTCTGATTGGTTGGTTCATTGGCTTTCATATTTTAGTTGTACTGAGGGTTTTTTTGTGGTAACTATTTAAATCTGACAAAAAGTTTACAAAATATTATAGTTTGATATGGCATTAGTATCCTTTCATGAGCCTTTAAAGGGAAAAATTGCCATCAACAAGGAATTGCTCCCCTGGGGCCCTTTTCATTAACGATCTTAAGTGCGAATTCGCTCTTAAGTCAGATTTTCTCTCTCAGGGGCGTTTCATCAATTTTCGCTCTTAGAAGTTACGAGCGAAAAACGCTCTTAACTCTAAGAGAGGTCCGGGGCTGTCTTAAGTGTGATTACGTCACAGAATGGCGGCCATTTTTCTAAGATTTTGAAAGATTTACTTTCATTCAGAACGATATATATATATACTGTTTATAAAAATCTGGAGTAACACTACATGGATTATTCCATTAGCACATGTTCATTATATCAATTTTAAACAATGAGACGCGCGACGATATGTACTTGTTCACCTCTAAACACATTGTTAATATACAAAGCGAGGGTCCGAAGAAATGTCAAGTCATGGTATACAGGTATCACGCATTTTATGTTCAGCCGGGTCAGTGTTGGAAATTCATCATGCAACCAAATTTTTTCAATTTATTTTTGTTCCTTTTTATTCCTAATTTTTATGATAACCCATAAATATAATGTATTAAATGATAAATATTTTTAAATCAAGTTTTAAACTATTCAAAAGGACGGTTTGGATGTGCCTTAATTCCGGTACAATGCGGTTAAGATGACGTTATGCCAGTCATTTTGTATGAGATAGTTTCGAGCGTTTTGATTTCGCTCCTAACTTATGATCGTCATAAGCAGTTGCGATTGTTTGATGGAACGCACATAAGAACCATCGTAAGTGTGATTTTAATCGCTCTTAGCTTAGTGCACTTAAGACATTTGATGAAACAGGCCCCTGTTGCAGTAGATTCTAATTCTATTCTTTCAAAAATATGTGTTGCAATATGTTATAATATACAAAATGCAGTGATGTCTCGTAAATCCAAACATGTCCGTTCCCAACAGAATTTCCGGATTAACGAATCATCCAGGCTAATAAAGCAGGGCCTGGTCTTATACACTTTAAGACATAAACGGTTTACATGTATACTTATAACCCTTTACCAAACGCCAAATTTTCAACCATCAAAAATTGAAAGAGTTTGTGACAACATTTCAAAACGTGATGAAATTTAAAATCAATCTTCTGATATGGCGGAAAACATTGTGGAAAAGGAGGAATTGCTTGTCACAAGCAATTTCTCCTTATATCACAATGTTTTCAAGAGTCGTTAGCAATAAAATGGTCGTTAAATGTCATTATTTTTTGGTAATTGGTTAGGCAAATTAGTGCACAATAATTCCATTCCCTTGCAATTTCGTTCAGATTAAGAGACATCCAGATAATCAGGGTCCGGATAAACAAGGCTTTACTGTACTATGTCAGTGTTTAACATAATAATCACAGGATCTCCATAGTTATCCTTGGGTCAAGCATCAGGAAATCTCCCAATCCCAATCGGTCATAAAAAACGGCCTAAAACCCTTTGATACCTCTTTACATGTGAAAAGAGATCATGTTAAAGGCTCATCAAAGGAGATAAATTCTATAGATATCAAACTAAATCATTTGGTACATTTTTGGTCAGATTCAAATAGTTTTCACCAGAAATCATCATCCTGACAGTTGATATACAAATTTTTGAACCGACCAATCAGAATTTGTTACTTTGAACATGTAAACAAACAGGTTGTTGATAAACATGATTGAATTGGAGACAACTATATTTCAAGCACAAAATAACTTATGTTAAAGGAGTTTTTTCAATAGGGTCTCGATGCATTTGTAAATTAATTCTCACAACTTTTATGAACATGATAAAAGATCTCCATATAATTTTTCAGTAATTTATTTATCCTCATTTCCTTTAATGTGCCCTTAAATATCTTATGTGCCCTTAAATATCAACTTTATTTTGTTTCTGTATTCTTAGTTTCAAAAGTTATTTCAGAAATGTCTGATGATAGGTAAACGAGTTTGTACATACCTGGAGTTCTAGGTTCATGTGTGTCCATGTAGAATGTTACAACTCCAGTGGGTAGGTCAATAATTGTGTTCTCACTCATTAAATCTGTACCTGTTTACAACAGTTCAAAGTACACAATAGTCAGGTCTATGGCAGTTTTATTCCAACATACAAAGTTTAGTGAATTTATTTGCAAAACTATAGTAAGTCCTTTAATTTTGTGAAGGAATAACTATGGCCCTGCACTAAACCTTTAAATCATGTCCAAAAGCAAATTAAAAATACTAAGATCATTTTATCTTTTAAATCTAAAAATTGCGATCAAATGAAAAAGAATCTAGGATTACTCTCCTCAATTTTAAGGATAAACAGTGATGTCTCATTAATTTGAACATTTCTGTTCCCAACGAAATTTCTGGATTAACGAATCTTTTTGACCAATGAAGCAGGGCCCTGGTTATGCTTAAATGTACACCTTGAGACATAAACAATCTATATGAATGTGTATACTTTTAATGTCCAATGTTATATAAAGGTTTATGATGAAAATGAAGATAGCTAATTATGTTATTGATCAAATAATTTCTTTTAAGCTACAGATGTAGTAAAATCTCTAAAATCATGAGCCCCCAAAAAAAACACTGAGTTGGAAATTTGATTTAACTCATTGCAAAACTTCTAATGAGTTAAACTGTCGAAAACTATCTATCACATTGGCTTCAGCTTCCAGTTTGATCCCAAAGAAAACTAGAATTCTAAAAGTAAGGAGTAAATCCTTTTCAGTTAAATTGTTTGTTTGAAAGGCTTTTTACATCCCATTAGCATAAGTACAGTTATATTGTGACGTGATGTTAACCTTTTAATGAAGACCCAAAGCTTAACTTCCATAAAGGGCTGGTCAAGTAGGTAGAGCCATCCATTTTCCATAAGTCATTAGGAAGACTCAGAGGTTTCATTAAGAGTCAGGTACCGGGGATTTCCTACTGGCTACCTTGACCAGAAACCCAGGCTTCTTCGCTCAGTTTTATGATAAATCTTCTGATGCTGTCCCCCATACTCTGCCTTATTTTGTAAATACTCTCCTACTACAATCATTAATGAAACCCCTGAAGACTGACTACCTCTTGTGAATTTCAAGACTTACCAACTAAATTCAATTTCTCATGCATAAAGGGGCTAGATGTGATTCCAAACCCCCTGTCTATATCATTTAAGACAAACGAATTGTTACCTTTATAGACTTTGAGTTTCATGTTAAAGGATCCACTACCAAGATCAGCAATAATGAGTTTCCAATCTCCATCTGCCTGTATATCTGCTAGTGTAACACATTGTGTAAATGTGTACAGGGATGCAATAGGATCTTGATAAGCATCTAACCATTTTGATACTTTGACTTCACTGAAACAAGCAAGGGTTTAAAACAAAGTGCTCAAACAGTCTATTGTTTGAAGAAGAAGGAATAATAAAACATCATCATTAAAATATTGCTAAAATATTGAAATGAAATATAATGATTCCATGATTCTCTTCATATGATTCTAGAGGTATTTTATGACTTCAAATGATTATAAAACCTACCATAGCTAGCTAGTAATTCATCTAGTTAAAAATGATTTAATAAAAATAATTGATAGCCATCCTGTCCAACACGATGAATGTAGATTAAGGGCATCTTCATTCTTCATGGTACAGATATAAAGCTAAAGATATAAAGGTCAAGCACAACCCTGGTGACTGATCAACATGACTGTCAAATACAAACAGTCTTGACGGAAATAACATATCAAGTAAATAAATTTCATTTTGTAAACTGCTAGAGTGGATTGATATTGCTATCTCAAAGAAGCAAAATGTCAATAAATTGTATTTTTCCGTTGAAACCTTTCCTTATCAAAAACAGTTAGCCAAAATCAATAATCTCATGAATCGGGTTTTAGGTCATCCGAGTTCTGTTATACTGAAATCTTCAAGAGACATAGAGAGAAAAAGAAGCTAATAATCTTATGAAACAGTTCGCAAACGCCACAATTCTTGCAAGGAGTTAATGATCAATACATTATTGTTGAATTTCTTACGTATTGCCCTCCACAGTCTTGCTAGTAGGCTCGACGACGGACATTTTCTTAAAATAAAGTGGAACTTCTTGTTGCCGACGAAAACATTTACACCGGAAATAGAAACGAGCTGGTTCTCGGGGATTTTTGTCAAGTTTCGTCGCATAGCTGTTTCGTTCTTTGTGAATAAATCGATATCGATACACAGCACAATTAGGTTATCGGTTCTTCAGACAGCAGTTTGTATGTACTCCCTCTTTTTGAGCGATGCTCCGCACGTTGGTAGTTAGACATCACTGCGGGTGAATGACAAATCATCGAATGTGTAAAGCTTTTGTACATGTATTGCATGACGACTGGTGTTATCTAATCTGTAAAAGGCAATTTGTTTAGCACATTAATTTAAGTTTTTTTTGCTTTTATTTCTTATGATGCTTAGAGCACTATGCGGGTTTCACGCTTACAATGACGATCAAATGCGTCACACACACAAAAAAAAAGAAAAAAATGTTGCAAAAGACTTGATAAACCAGTGTTACTAAAGATTTAATTGTTCTTAGCTGTCTGACCTAGAGAGTTGGCCTTCTGATCACAGAATCAACTAAAATCAGCGATATGAAACTAAAACCAGTGACCTTGGCCTTTAACCACAAGACAAATAAATATTACAGAACCTATATGCAAGTACATGTATTAATTAGTTAAAATAATTCGACGTAAAGATTGCTTTTTATTTTCTGATGGGGTAGTACATTGCCCGATACAAATAAAAATATCAATAATTTTGATTGCGTCAAATTAGTTTGACTAGTATATGTATGTACCAAGCAAACTTTTGATATCCAAGATAAGTCATTCATAATCTCAAGGAATTATTATGGGGTCAAATGCAGTGTATACAATTTTTCAGTGATGTTACAACTTTTTAGCCGTGAAGTGTCTTGCCAAAGGAAATTCAATGGAAATTAGAATTACCAGAGGGACTTAAACCCGACCCCCTAAAACGGCCACCTTAACCATAGCCTGGTGGCGCCTGGCCCGTTCGTATACCGCGAACTAGGGCGGGTTAGCATGTGCCAGGACTCCAGGCTACCTTAACCACTGTGCCATGAAGTACCCTCATACGTAAGATTGTGTTGTCCCACCAGATGTTTGGTTGGGTAACACAACCACCCCGTAGTATAACCTTACCTGGTTACTGGTGGGAAAAAAATGCACTTACCAACTACAATAGTAGAAGAAGCATTTTGAAACATGCATAGTAAAGTTTCTGTTTTGTTCTCTTGATTATGTGTATGAACTTATGATATACTGGTCTGCATCAATCACTTATGTGAGAGGCGCAATGTATAACTCAAAGAGGTAAGGACGTAGATGTTGTTTCTTTAGAGTATCATCAAAGACTGATAAGCAGTATTACGGGCAGTGGTCAGTCGCATGCATAATCTATATAGACTTGATTGTTAGTAATAATATTACGTTACAATTACTAGTGGCCTTCTACCAACAGCAATTTCACGACGAACAAGGGGTTACACCAAAAAACTGTCAAAAATCAAGCTGTAGAATGGATGCTAGAAAGTTCTCCTTCACACAAAGAGTTCACCTGGAATAGCTTACGTAGTAAAGTGGTGCAGGCTGTCATAGTGAACATTCAAACGTAGATTAGACTATTACTGGAGGGACCATGAATTAACCCTGATAATTCTGGATAGTTTTCTAAAAATAGATTTTTAAGTCTTCTGCTTTCCAAAACCTTAAATATCTGCCTAATTTTGTTGAGCAAAAATACTAAAAGTAGCGAACAGAATAGATCACAGGCCAGCTGCCAATTTACTTGGCAGCTGGCCTGTATCTAACCTGTTTGCATAAGCATGAAGTTTGATCCAGCACCTTTAAGGGTTAATTAATGATCACAAAGCCGAGCTAATTTCAACAAGGCATAAAGTGACAATAAGTCAACATAGTTATAATGAAACTATGGAGAAATATATATGGACACAGTGGCAGATGACAGCGTCCGTAAGAAGATCCTTAAGAGATAAATAATGTGTAAGTTTTAAGCTGATGTTCCATCATATTGAAAGAAAACGGGCAACAAGGTACATACTATACGAAGGGAAACTATGTATGTTGCGTATTGAGCTTAGATTTGTAACTTCTACCTCGACTAATCTCAAGATGTCATGTCTGTGCAAGATTCAATGTTGTGGTCACTGTTTCCTTCCAGAGTGGGCCAGGTACATTAATGGAAGATGAACTCGACAGTGTCCAAATCAATTGGGCATCCTCTTTCTTTGTTCTGTAGACTGTCATCCAAACCATAACCCATCTATGAATTTGTAGATAGTCTAATTTGACAGCAATAGCGGACAACAAAAATCCCTTACCATGGGAATTTGTGTAAAAACTGATATATGACCGCAAGATTAACGGCTCCTATATTCTTTTGTCACACTAATTTGTAAGTTTTTCAACTACACGTGATTTTATAGAAACCTGTCATTCTAAGGAACTTAAATTCAAAGACAGAATATAATGTACTTTGGTTGTAATAGGTTTTTACATCGTATCATCATTTTTACAGCTATGTTCTGATAATGACTGAGGAATACCATAAACTTAACTACCCAAACCGTAGAACCATTGACATTTTAAAACAATCTATACCCGAGTACATTGGTTCTCGCTACGTTCCCACATTCACCCGTGAGGGACGATAACTCTACATAGGAGATTGATTTCATAAGTCTTTTGGGAGACTTCCTCACACGAAGAACGACTTTAAATAATCAATGGCCGCATCAGGGCAACTACGCTAACCAATCATTTGGCGAATCTAGTATCATCCTTTGTAGGTGCAACAAGTCTCATGCCAAACTCCGCGCAGGAATACCTCCCTTTGTTACACTACAGAACAATGCTCCTAACCAAATGAAAAGGGAGATCACTGCTAAGGAGAATGGTCTCATGCCTTTAGAATGCTGGGTCATTTTCTAAAAATAGATTTTGGCGCTGTCCGCTATCCAAAACCTTAAATATCTGCTTAATTTTGTTGAGGTAAGATACTAAGAGAAGCAAACAGGTTAGATCACAGGCCAGCTGCCAATTGGCGGCTGGCCTGGATCTAGCATGTTTGCGTAAGCATGATTTCGGCTCCAGCACCATAAAGGTTTCTTTTCAAGGCAGGAGACAGTATTTGTATACATGTTAGGCGTTTTGCTCAATTACCTTTTTGTCCAATACAAGGATCAATACAAAGCCAGCCGCTAGTCAGCTTGCTTAATTGGCTTTTGGGCATCAGTTACAAACTCTTTCCGTCATTGTCAGTTGGAAATGTCATGAACTTCAAAAAAATATTCATTCCGACTTTTCAAAGTAGATGGTTTCAGCCTATCTCACCGGTTCTCCATGTGATATTGGCTTTGTGGTATATTTGGTTTTATCCAACCCTTTGGTTAAGCCTGACGCATATTTCAGTAAATGGATCTGATTAACGTATACATTGCCCGTAAACCTAATGAGCAATCTATTTCTTTTTTGCCACAATGGTTACTTTCCAAAAGCTTAGGAGATTTAACTATTTTCTGTTGCTCTGAAATTCTGCCCATCAAAACAAAATAGGGAATTCATTGCATCAACAGTTTGAGTTGTTGCAATGTTGGCTTATCATTGACAAAGACCCCTAAGCTAAACTGCCTACAATGCAAGTAAGGAATGGTCTAATTGAGATGAACGGTATATTGTGGAGGACAGTGGTCCAAGTGTAGAGGGTTGGCCTCTGGACACGAGGGTCGTCGGTTTGAATATTGTGGGTAGTGGAATATGCGTTGCGGCGTTTTATGAATCCACATAGTACTAGTTATGTATCCAGGAAGCAGAATCAAGAGTGATTGATTTAAGTTGTTAAGGACTTGTTCCACGAAGTTAAAAAAAACTAAAGGCCACACGGGTTTCATTAGCAAATTTCCTACTAACAACACATGTTTGCACCAGACCACTTTTTCAATAAATACATGTCATATCCAACCTGCAGTGCAGACGACTTTTTTTTTTGCTTGCAATAGGCAAAAATCTTTGTAAGCATGTGAAAACCTACCAGTTCTGCTGTTGTGATATGCGAAGATTGAAAAAGCATTGTTGCAAAAGGAAAAATTAAAATTGCTTGTGAAAATCAATTTCATCTTTTGCCACTATGCTTTTAGGAAGCCATCTGCTGCAAGATGCAACCATGTAATATTTTGATTCTGTTAAACTTTATTTCAATTATGTTGACTTGTGAAGCCCAACTTAATGATGGAGGAAGATCCTCAAGCTCAAATACCAACATGGACTGGTCAAGCAGGGTAGAACCATCGCCGAGTCAGCTAGGGGACTGCCTTTTATAATTATTGAGATGAACCCTTTACCAAATTGAAAGAGTTTGCAAACGACATTTCAAAATGTAATGGAATTGAAATAAAATCTTCTGATAGGGCAGAAAACATTGGGGGAAAAGGAGAAATTGCTCATTAAGACCAATTTCTCCTTTTCCAACCAAGTTTTCCAAAGCTGTCTGCATCAAACTGGTCAAATGACGTTACTGTCTGGTAAAGGGTTTAAGCCATTTTCAACAGCATTCAGTGACATTGTGACAGTCACTAGGGTTACACATGCTTCTATCATAACATCACCAGTATCAAACAAAACAGTGTCATTGTACGATACAAATAAATCCTTTTCTATAAACCTCATAAGTCAAAGAATATTTATCGAACCAGGTCTCAGACTCAGGGCCCCTGTATTCCAAGTTTGATGTGCTACCAACAGAGCTAATGTGGTCGTGTAGATAAGAGCGTGTTATAATGATTGTACAAACAACAGTTTAAGGAACAATCCTGTATTTCATAACTTAAATTACATTGTAATGTGTTCTGTAGTTCAAGCAGCTGGAATCCAGGCTTCTCCCTTAGAGCAGATACGACTCCTCTAATCCAGCTGGAAAAAAAAGAAAAGAAAAATAACTGCAATTGGTTTAAAATAATATGGATAAGTTTTGTAATAAATGACATTCTCAACAACAATTTGTTAAACAGGCCAAAACAAACTCTAATCAGGTCACTTAGCTGGAGGCCAGGGTCCATTGGGGTTCTCAACATCTCTGAGAATTTGAACTGACAAAACATAGTTTAAGCGGTCATTTTGGTCTGTGGCCGGCTCTTATTGAGAACACCGATGACCTTATTTTGCCTAAGAACTTTTGAAATAAATCGTCAAGAAAGGGAACCTTACTGATTTGCAAATAAAAGTTTGTGTCAAACCCTTATAAACATGATTTCTACACATTTACATGTCCAAATGATTTACATTTTATAAAATAAATATATTTCTGTGGATACTTTATAGGAAAATGCTTCTTTCTCCATTACTGAAGATTGAATACATTTAACTCATTACTTATGGAAATCGAAGGCAGTCCTGGTTTCCTATAAATTTATACTTTCACATTTTAGCAGTCGAAGATTTCAGAAAAAAAAATCAAGAAAAGAACAAAGCTCTCTTGCCTTTTGAAACAATAGGTTTTTTTAAGCTATTTAGTTTTAAACTAAAAATAAAATAAAATGCATTAACTTTCAAAACTTCACGACAAAGAAGTGTTGTATCAATAAAAAAAATTGGTCTTCAAATCCTTTTTACAGATTTCACAGAACTTTGTAGGCCCTAGGCTCTTGACTGACTGAAATCCCTGAGGTCTGACAGAAACCCTCTTTGGTCAGATAGATTTTTACATAGACAAAGAAGGAAGTGTTCAGTTTTGTCCTACTGGTGCTCTCAGAGTATTGGGAAGCCTGTTTTTTGGGGACAGTAAACAATGCCAACATCTCATATAACCTGAAAGTCCTTACCTTCTTAAAGCCGATATCCTCTGCGTACTCTCTGAAACACCTTCTGCACATGTTCAGGCCATATTTTCTGATCAAACCATGGGTATTTTTGCACACTCGGCTGAAATGAATAAATTGAAATAAATGTTTCACCTGACAAATGGATTCAGAATCTTCTTCAGGGTTGGAAGCGGGCAAATAGGAAAAAACTGAAAAAGGCCAGGGTCAAGGGGGCAACGCCCTGGTAGGGGGACCAGGGGGTTAAGCTCCTGGGATTTAGCTATTTTGACAGCAAAAATGAGTGTAAATATGCTGTTTACTCAAATATATTTACTACAATGTATAGTATAAAATAGCAGCAAAATAGATCAAAATATTTTGTCAAAGTAAATATGTTGTTCATAAGTATAACTGATTGGCTTATTTAAATCAAACTGGTAAAAGACCAAGGCCTGCTTATTTTGGGGAATTGTATGTTGAAAATGCTAATTTGGGAAACCAAAAAGCTAGTGTGACTCTGAATTTTTGGAAAATTGCATGAATTTACAGAAATTTCCAATTGGGAAGGTGCTTTTAATCGGCCCAGATATATATATTATATATTCAGAATATATTATATATAATGCAAAAAAGCCCTGAACTGACAAGTTGAATTTATATTTCAATTGAAATGCTGCTTATCTTTATGGATTCATTTCTTAACATATCTCATCTTAATTTGATGAATGATTAAGTGACAGATAACATTCTTATCATTAATCATCATTACAAGGAATTTGTAAAAAAGAAAAATACATAAATTAATGGTAATTAATGGTTTCATGAAATATCAAGACTGTCCTGCAAGTCCTACAAATAGTGAAGGACTTCCCTAAAAACTACATTTGAAAACTGAAAACCATTTAAAACATCATTTTATTTGCTGTTATAAAGCAACCTCTTTTCATCAATCAATAATATTTTCATAAAGAAATTTCATAATTTGCAGAGAAACTAATTTTCATAAACACATGGTAGTCATTTTAAGTTTACACCCTTTGTCAAGATCTTTCAAAAGAATCGGTTTCTGGATGGTTAACCAATACCTAGTTAACCATGTCTTAACTTAAAAAACCTTTTTACTTAAAACCTTAAGAGGCCTACAGCACGTAATGGTCAAATGGAGTCAGGTGTAATGGCAACTGGTAATGTTTGAATGGTGTTCCCCAATCAACCCTAGAATGCCCATAATGGCCATCAACCCTTAAATGCTATCCCAATCATTTTTCGTGAGCTCATTTACACTTATTTTGTGTAAGTTCTAGAATAATCGACATTAACATAAAAGTATTGCTTGGGTGAATTTTGAAAAACGTCAGGAACAGATCAAATCTAAGAAATTCTCCATTTTTAATTTGCTTCGTTGTATAATAAATGACAGAAATTATATGTGTATTCAGCGTTTTCTTCCCTTCTTTAACTGGTTCCTGGCAACAGTACCATTCCCAAAGCCTACAGGAGTCTTCCCAATAGCAGCACTGGACCTTTCCCAATTTCAGAATATGGTAACATATTGAGAAATTTTTGCATCAGACAATTTCTTCCGTCATGTCAAACTTTCGAACGATTCATTTAATCGAGAACGATGCGACAAAATTTTTGTCGCATAGTTAAAAGACCCAAATTGCAATTGTTATTGAAAATTATCAAATCATTTTGCTCACAGTTGTGAATGAAATCTTTTTTAATCAGTCCGTGCACCTTTAACATGTCTGTACTCAGCATATTAACCTTGTATGAATGGATTAATTGACCCTAGGTGATGATTTTTTGCTCCAGATAAATTCTTTTTGCACATGTGCACTGGATTGTAAAAAACTTCTTGAAGTCTTACAATTGTTAAACGCAAATTTATTTAGTGGCATATAGGTTTATTTGACATATTTTGTCTTATCAATGAACTTTGAATGGCCATTTTCTGCTTTTAATCCGAAATTCAAGCCAGACACTATCTGAATCCTTCGAAATTTCGTCAATAGATTGCCCATCAGAAAATTAAAAGCAATCTTCACATCGAACTATTTTGACTATAATCAGACACAAATCAGGGTTCACGCTGGCCCTCGCAAATGGCGCCATTTGAGACAAAATTAAGAAATTGGCGCAAGAAGAACAAATTTGGCGAAAGTTGCTGGCACCGACTATTTTCTGCGAAAATTTGACTGCATGGTTGCCGATCTCGAGTCAATGGTGATTTGTTTTTACTGTAAAGCCGAGAACCATCTATCGATGGTTCCCGTAATCGCAGTACTTTCAATTAGAACTCGGGAACCAGCTTGTTTATCAAATGCGATTTCTGATACGGGATAATCCTGTTTTTACACTTGTTCAGTTCATTATCTGTTGATTGTCAATTTTGTTGAAGGTGACACTTTCTTGTGTACACCATTTAGTCATTCGCCAGCCTTTACAACTTCAATTATATTGTAATTATGACTTTGATTACTTAATTGCTTTTCAATCAAAATGTTTGCTCTCGCACTCCTTTTAAAGTTGACATCAAAAATCGACAAAGTCAGTTGCGTTGATTGACAAATAAATGAAACTCTTTTATGCACCGAAGTTGTGGTATATAAAATCCGTGATTTTAAGTGACACTTAATTCTGATCAAACTCGAGAATGACTTCAAATCGATCATCTCAGTCGTTGAATATGCCTCACACTAAAAATCAAATTGACATCTGACAACCGAAATTTCAAGGAGGCTTGAAGGACAGGAAATAGTTGGTTATAATATGACGCCAAGGTGAAAGTCATGTTTCTGCTATGTCCTGTTTCAAATGTTGAGTGTGAGAGAGGATTTTAGTCCATAGAACCTAATGAAAACAGCACAATAGAACAAACCAACACTTGAAAACCTCTTTAGAACCGTAGATGACCCTGATGAAGGATTACCCCGCTACAGAAGACTATTTTGGCTCAAACTTATTGAATTTGGCTCCATTTCATTTAATTTGGCTCCAACTTTTTAAATTTGGCGCAAGTGTTGGCACAAGGAATATTATAGCCAGAGAGAACCCTGCAAATCCAATGTAAACCATGAAGTCAAACTGTGTGTTACACAATTCTTGGAGTTACTTAAATTTTCTTTTTATAATTTCATATCCACCATTCATTTAGTCCTTCCAAATTTGGACGTCAGATTGCCACATCAGAAAATAAAGGCAATCGTCACGTCAAATTAATTTTGACCAGCACGCTTCCATGCAATGGAAACTGGGTAGAATAAAAAAAAAAACGTTGTCGGTTGTTATATAGCCAATTATTTGTAGCAGAATATGTAAATGAATCAATTTAAGGCAAGTGGGAGGAAGTGTGTATCGTCTAAACGACGAACTAAAACACGTCTGCGGGATCGTGGTTTATCCGCGAATACACATTCCACAAACGGTGGGCCACACTTTTCATCGAAATCTATCGATTTGTATGTGATGTATGGGGAAGTTATGTGAAAAAGTACGAAAACTGATATATTTCCATTGATTATGTGCTAAATTTGGGCTTTTCTTACCAATATCTTGATCCTGAGCCGTATTTTCGGACCTTCACGTTTCTGAGATTTGCGTACCCCATGGCTGCTCGTGAGTGAAAGGATGCGCATGCGTAGCAATTGGTACCAGGCCCGAATCAGAATTTATTAATAGTAACTGAGGTTGGTAACCAGCGAATAAGAATTAAACGAAATGGAACACTCAGTTACTTATTCACTTCTTCTAATGCCACTCTGGGGGCATTTTCGTACATGAAAGTGCTGTACAAGGTCGTGGTGAGGCGCGAACAAGTGCAACTTGGTTAAAGATATTGAAGTAGACGTCTTAAAAAAATATGATAAAAGCAGAGACATTTTATGATAAAAGGGAATTTGTTCTCCATGATCTTTCTATGACAATGTGGGCGTAAACCATATCTAACAGGGCATATGTTCAACATCAGATCCGTTTTTTCCAGAAACTGTTACACATAATTCATGTGCGCGACGGTTTAACAGTAGAACTTGAGAGCGCTCTTGCACCGAGGGCCCCGAATTCGAATCCCCGTTAGGCGAGATGAAAATTGCCGGGCGTAACCCACAAATCGGCGCGAGTAGGCTTACTGCGGGTGTATTATCCAGGAAGCAGTAATCGAGAGTGAACCGATAGGCATAAGTACACTTTCACAATCAGTGTAAAACAAGTCTATCAATCAATCAATCAATCAATCAATCAATCAATCAATCAATCAATCAATCAATCAATCAATCAATCAATCAATCAATCAATCAATCAATCAAACAAACAAACAAACAAACAAACAAACAAACAAACAAACAAACTTTGTTTTATATTCGCAACAAAATCTCATTAAAGACGATGTACTCTTGTAGCTCACTGGGTTCTAAGGCAATATGTTACCCGACCCGCGCATGCGCCAGTAGAATCTATGACAAGAAGACTAGGCATGGAACGGGAATGCATGTACAGGTTTTTTAGCCTTTCTCCCAAATATAGGTACCAGGGTATCAAAGTAATGACGGAAACACGTTTAGTTTAGAATAGACTTGTTTACTTAAAAGCAAACTAGCGCTCAGAAAAATTTCAAAACTGGGTAATATCATATGAGCTACAACTTATATCTGTTGAAACATTGCGAAAAACCACAGGGTCATCACAATATAACACCTACACGATTTGTTATTTATTTTGCAACTTTCACAAATTTGGTGCCACCAATTTAACTTCATTGTGTACATTCGAGTAACATCTAAAATAGAAAGGAGCGTTCGGATTAATTCATAAGTGGCGATCACCTGGTTAGAAAAACCACGTGAAACACATGAAATTGCTTTCATTTATCCAATATTAACAACGTCAACATTCAAATTTGAGAATTTCCTGGGTTTTGTTGGTTCTCAATGGTTCTCGGCTGACCTTGTTTTATCACTATTTGTAATCAAACCTTATAGTTATCACTCTTTAAAAAACATCGTGTGAACGTGTTGCAGTCTCAATTCCTCTGTAAACGGGAATTCAAAGTACTTTTAAGTTAATTTTCATTTATTTCAGAACTTTCACAATGAAAGTTTAAATGAGCGCAAGTATGGCTTTAAGCTTGAAGTTATGGGCCTAATTGAATTCCCTGTCGCACGGTCTTTTGTCATTGATTAACAGGGGCCCATTTAAGGCAACGTCAAAATTGGTAATTTAAAAAAAGAATCATTCAGTTTTCCCAAAAATCCAAAGTTGCATCGGCGTTTTTGTTTCCCAATTCAGCAATTTCATCGGTACAATTTCTCAAAATAATTATGCCTACGCCTCTTCCCAATTTAAAGATGAAAAAGGCCTGTCTCTTGGACTGCTTTCTGACTCGGCAAAATTCTTATCTCCCTGCTATCGGGGATCGAACCCAGGATCCGTGGTATCAGGTATGAGAGCAACGGAAGACGAGAAAAGATACCATATAACTCTATGTGATACTGCAGTGTCTCATCGGGCCTCTTAAGCGCTGTGGGGACCCATTGCCAAATTTCGACTGTCCTGAATTGAAAGAGTTTGCAGACGACATTTCAAAATATGATGCACTTGGGAATAATCTTATGATATGGCAGAAAAGATTGTGGTAAAAGGAGAAATTGCTCGTTAAGAGCAATTCCTTCTTTTCCCACCATGTTTTCTAGAATCGTCTGCAACAAACTGGTCCCCCCACACTCCCTTGGTTCATTCCACTGCGCTTTGATTTCGTCCCACAGGGGGTCTAGTTTGTCCGAATGATCCAAAAGTAGATCACACAGTTACAGCTTGGATCATCCGAGTTGGGAGTCTACTGACTTCTGACATAATTTGATACATTTGATTTGGTTTTAACACTGATTTCGGTCTTTTGATTATAGACGTACTTAGTAACTTACTATATTGGGATGCATATATGTAAAAAGAAATTATTATGCAATCTGAAACACATCGGGTTTATCTCAACTCACGGAAATATCCGAATTGTTCCGATTGGCTATTATGCCGAACATCCACCATCAATGACCCCAATCTGAACACATCGGGTTTATCCAATGGAAACACCTCTGAAATAATAGGGATGACGCCATATTGATTCCCGCGAGAATGACGTCATTTCACTTTCGTTTTTAAAAATAGATCTTAAATGTGAAATCTTAAAAGTCGTTAAATTTGATTGAGGAAATAACTATACATGTCACAACAACAATTTCGCCATTTGGTACGAGTTACTGATAAGAAATTATTTAAAAGGATGTCCAACACTTCCATACACATTAAACTACTTAACGTGCACGCTTAGAAACTGTGTAAATTGCCGGATGCCGATTTACCCGAAAAATTGTAACCCTACACTTATATCCGAGGTGTATCTTAAAGCTCACGGAAATACCCGAGTAGTTCCGATTGCAATGACCCAAGCGCATGGATGAATCCTAAAGAAGACCTATAAGTCGAATGATCCAGACGTAGATATTTTGTTCTCGCCATAATTACAGCCCGGATCATCCGAGTAAGGAAAGAGCCTGTACTGGATAGAAACCATTGCGATAAAAGGATAAACTGTTCAATTGGTTCAGGGTTATCCTTTTGTCAAAGTGATTTCAGAAGTCTTTTACAGCATATTGTCTAAGCGGAGTATTGATGGGGTATTGAGTTTACAAATTGGCACCATCCGTAACAGGCTGTTTGTGATAAAGCCAGCAAATAAATCTCTAATAGACACAATCACATTTACGGTGGCTTAGAGGTGACATGCGTAAGTCTTTGGACTAACGGTGCGTCAGCACCTTATTGGACTAACGGTGCGTCAGCACCTTGTTTCGTTGAATTTACATACCACTTTTTGAGGGACGGTACTTTATCGATACACAAACAGCGGTCTGACCCCAATTACTTATTAAACATCTACCTTCACTGCGCGGACTAATACCTTCTTGGAACTAAGAATGTAGTTCGGATTTACATGCTTTGATTTGCACTATATTATTACTGTCAAGTTTACAATCTCCACGACTTACGTAGCCTTTGTCAATTACAGGTTACGACGGCTATAGTGTCAAGTAAACATAAACACATCAGAATGGTTTGGTCTAAAAATAGGTACCTTTTTTAATACCGTAACTTACCTAAAAACATACTCAAGAGCGGGAATCAATTAACTTAAAGCTTTCGTCCGAATCTGATAGTAAAATTCTTTTAAATCAAAACGTGTATAAACCCTGAAAAATACCAACTATCTTACTTATTATCGCTCAATTTATGGACTCGGCCAATTTATTTCGTAGATAGGTAAACAACAGAACATTCGCACAGACATAGAATCATTTTGAAATGTTTTAAAGGAAATTTCATTTGTACTCAAATAGTTTGTAAGTTAAATCAACCACACAACATGCCCTAGTGCATCCTGTATTTAAGTTAATTCAATGCGACTACAAGTGATAGACTGTTCTAATTATGTAAACAAATGGCGTTTGTATCCCTTTTTACTGTTGCCTCATGGGGAATCGTAAAATGTTCAGATGTTTGAAAAATAGACTATCGTCAATTCTCTGTTCACAAAAATAATAATTATAGTAATGGTGGTAAAAGGAGCAGCTGTTTTCCTCGAGATGTTGCCCAAAGAAATTTTCAAATGTATCCTCCATCATCTTGTTTTAAACGCACCTTAGTCCTTCAGTGCTTCCAGGACTTTGATTATTGATCTCGTGACCGTTATTAATATTTATCAGAAGCTTCAAAAACCAGAAAGTATTTTCTTAAAGGAAATCAAATAACATGATCTTAAGACGTTTCTTTTCTTCATTATCAGACATAAAAAAAATAAATCATTGTATTTGTCTCTCATGAATGTATATATATATATATTGAATATAATGTGTGTATTATGGGATGGGGGCCTACATCACGAAATAAAGATTGTGTCATCGTCATTGTTATGCTCATAATTTCTTACTCGTGGCCATGAGATAAATAAATATTAACGCACACCAAACAAATATATAATTTGCAATGTCTTAAAGGACAATAGCCCAGATGGCGGAAATTCCCTTCCATAAGCATGTCACCTCTATCATCAATCGGAACTACTCGGGTATTTCATTGGATAAACCCGATGTGTTCAGATTGCTTAGACTATGCCACCATACACACCCGATCAATGAGAAACATTGCCGTTCGCCGGTTACTCTCAGTGTCTAAACATGTTACCGCATGTTCACAATACCAATGCGCCAGGTTCTCAAATTTGCATAAACGTTCCATAAACATTACACTAAATCATATCGCACTAACAGATAGGCGCGAAGCTTTGCTTACGCACGTACGCATGTGCGTAGAATTATTTTGCAATTTCTTTCACCTTGAAACCCTCAATAAGTATGTCTGTATATTTGATCTGATAACTTTTGTTAACGTTTCTATTTTACGAAATCGGATCTAAACGATGACAAATAGTGTGATCTAATCTCAATTTCAAGAAATGTTCATAAAAAAGTACAATATCACCGCACATGGCAGCATGTCCCGGACCCCCTAGTTTAAGTGCATACTCTTCAAATAGTCTCGGAAACCAGCATGGCAGAATTCAAATTATTTCTGCTTTACAACTTTTATAATACATCCGCGTTGGTTTGTAGTTTCGCATGGTGTCTAGACGGCTTATAATATATAGATCGATGTAAAGTGAGAATATGGTACAGAGGTAGAGCGTCGGCCTCTTGTACCGAGGGTCCCGGGCTCGAATCCCCGTTATGCGAGGTGAAAATTGCCCGGACTAACCCACGCGTCGCGCGAGAACTGGTGCGGAATATCCAGGAAGCAGAATCGGAAGTGATTCATCTAAGGTGTAAGAACTTTTTTTCACAATCGAAGAAAAATAAATAAGTTAAACTAGACCAAATGTATGTCTTCCTTTATTGCAGCCAACGATAAATGTTTGATGTGGCCTTTCTTCCGAACAACCATACCCGTGGAAGTAGGGAATTGTAGAATGAGCACATACCAGGTTGATCAATAAATCTATCTTTAATACCAAACTCTAATGCATCTGCTTCGAAGTCTTAACCCTTTCCCAAACAACAAATTTTCGACTGTCCCAAATTCAAAGAGTTTGCAGACGACACTTCAAAATGTGATGAAATTGGAAATTAATCTTCTGATTGGGCAGCAAACATTGTTGGAAAAGGAGAAATTGCTCGTCACGAGCAATTTCTCCTTCCCCCTCACTGTTTTCTAAAGGTGTCTGCAACAAAGTGGTCAAATGTCGTTATTGTTCGGGAAAGGGTTAAGAGACGACTGTGGCATAAACATGGGTTAATCCTGACCCTTAGAATGCAGGATGATTTTCTAGAAATATATTTTGGTGTCGTCCGCTTTCCAAAACCTTGAATATCTGCTAATTTTTATGAGGAGAGATACTTAGAGGGTAGCAAACAGGTTAGATCACAGGCCAGTCGCTAGTATACCTGTCGGCTGGCCTGGATCTAACCTGTTTGCATATATCTGTTCCTTTGAGATTGTAGTTTGTATCATCATTATTTTTTTTTAACAAAAACGCATGCATTGTGCTAAAACGATTTCGGCTGGACTGTTAAAAGCCATGTTGCACCCCATTAAGACTTTTTATCTAGACCCGATTGTAAATTCTCTGAGACTTCCTCGCCTGTGATGATTCTAATTTGTATCATCCGAAAAAAAACGTCTACGAAATTGTCTGATGTCAGGAGATCATAGATGTATAGTGCAACGTTCGTTGAACGTTAATGCAAATTAGGAGACCTTATGCATTGTTGTAGAGAACATGCTTGTATATACATATATATATATATATACATATATATTATATAGACAAAAAACACAACCGCTTAATGTGCGACCGTGTTTTTCACTGATCGGATGTGATTGTGTCTTTGACAGGTTCATTTGCTCGGTTCGTTACAATAGCATATTCAACGTCGGGCTTAAAACATTCCCTGTGGAATGCCTGCTATAACCGGAACCCACTGGAATTAGGCCTATTCTTCGTTTATTGTTATTCTTTTTTGTCGGTCTTGCAAGAAACTCTGTATCCTTTTAACAACTAACTCATTCAAATTATACGCCTTCACTTTTTACATATTATCCATGTCTCTGGTAAAAGTATGAACGTTCCTGTTTGAAACAAATAAACACCTTGTTCACAAAGAGGGATAAGAACAACTCTGATTAAAAGAAATGGCTGCGTCCTTAAACCGTGTTTCATTATTCAATTGTTTTCGATTGTCATACTGCTTTGATGGTGGATCAAAATGGACACCAAAGAACCGCATAGGGCAGTGACGTCATATAAACCAAGATATGTTCATTATAAAGCACGTTATTTGCTTACCAGGCCGGATCTGCACTTTATTCTTTCCAAGTCATGGCAAATTGCACATCTTATTATTGATACTGAGCCTTGAGATCTTCCTGCAGGAGTTGTCTGTCATGGTCATTTTCGATAACATTGAAGACTGCGCTTGCGTCTGGGAACAGTTTGGACGAGGATGATTTGATCACGTCTGCACGTTTGGGAGGTCATTGGTGAAAGCCAAAAACAGCAGAGGACATAGGACAGTTCATTGAGGAATGCCAGATAAGACGTCTGCTTCTTCTGACTTGGCACCATCAAATAATACTTGCTGTTACCTATTTGTAAGGAAAACATTCATCCAGTTCTTGTTCGAATCCCGTACACCGTAGTGGTTTAACCTGGTCATCAACCTTGTATGGGGCGCTTTATCAAAGACCATTGCAAAGCCAAGCAGGACTACGTCAACTTGTTTCCCTTTGGCCGTTTTTGAGGCTATTTCATGAATGGCGGTAATCAGCTTGGTCTCTGTGGAGCGTCTCTTTCGGAAGCCGTGTTGGCTGTCCCTCGGGATGTGTGCACGCGTCAAAGTGCCCAATAATGTTGCTATGTACTATAAGTTCCAGTAGCTTTGCAGATTATAGAAGTTAAATATACAGGTCGATAATTAAAGGAGTGGTGTCTGTCATCTTTCATGAATAAGGTGAAAACTGATACGTCACGCCAATCATAAGGTAACTCGACTAGGTTCAAGGAGAGTTGGTGCAGTTTGGCTAGTGCAATGGAAATTTCCGTGGCTGCTTTCAGGATAAATGCTGGTATGTTATCTGGACCTTGTGATTTCTTGTTTTATGGTTCACGAGGAGCTTATGGACACCTTTCCAGTCAACAGTAATATTTTGCATTGACGGAAAAGAGCTGCTTCTCATGTCAGGTAGGCTGTTGATGTTTTCGTGTGTGAAGGCTGAGACAAATTGGTCGTTTCAGATATATTTGCTCATGTTTCATTTCCACTTTTTAAAAACTATTTTGTTTTTAATGGTGATACGCCATTTGCTTCTTGTCCCTTGCTTTTAACATAGGCCCAGAACGTCTCAGAGTTTTCTTTGTAATCTTGCTAACCGTGTTGTCTAAACTTGTAGTCTAATGTTGGCCTAACAGATAAAACTGTGTCTCTTTTTGTAATCTTTTGTATCCGTCTTGGTCATGCTTTTAGATTGTCAGTTTTCCTTTGTGTGAGCTCTTTGTTTTCTTCTTACCAGGCGTTAAATATGTGTGGTCATCCATGGGTTGGTGTGTCGTGTTCCGTGAAATGTCATTTTGGATGGTAGGCCTACTCTTTTATCAGTGGTAAACTTTGGATGTTGGTTTTGAAATTTGACCACGTGTTCTCTGGCATATGTCACCACCTTTCCGTTTCTTCTTTCTCCTTTCTATAATTCTATCTAGCGAAAAATCGTAATGGAACGGAGATCTAGATCGAGGTATGTGGAGACCTTAACCCTTATAGTGCTGCATAATTTTCTAATAATAGATTTGTGTGTCGTCTGTTATCCAAAACCTTAAACATTTACTTAATTTTGACGAGGAAAGATACCAAGAGTTGCAAACAGGTTAGATCACAGGCTAGCCGCCAATTTTCTTGGCGGCTGACCTGGACCTAATCTGTTTGCATAAGCATGAAGTCTGTTCCAGCACTATAAGGGTTAAAAAGGACTATGTCTCAAAGATTGGGAATTTGACCATCTAATATAAATTGCATTCTATCTATAAATGATAATATTTCTATTTCTAAAGTAATATAAGACTGGATTAATGACAGCTGCCTTCCCTACCCCGCTTATAACCATACTGAAAAGATTTAGATGAATCTGTATTGCAGATTAAAAATGGGTTTATGCCAAACTTAGAATAAGAGGTTGAATTTTTAGATACCATTGCCATTTGACAAAATATTTGAAATATTTCTCCATTTATACTCACTTTCAAACGACCATGGTTTGTGATACTTATGTTATTCTACTTTATACCAAGTTTTGTCTGAGTTGGCTATCTCGACCGATCGAGAGACAGCCTTGACTTTTCTCAGAAAACTCTCAGAGAGTTACGTACCTTTATGTCACATGACACCGTTTACAGTCGATGGCGCCGTGTATGTTTACCGAGCCATGTTAATCAAGTGATGCTGCGAAGTTAATCATGCCTGATGATCGAAACGGATGTCATGTGAAAGACGAATTAGCCAAAACAGATTAAGATATTTTTGCATATATTGTCAAAGACTGCTGGGTTGGTTTGTATTCCTTTTCTGTGAAGAAGCACACATTTTGTCATAAACTGTATGAATCTGAGTTATTCCCCTTGACAATGTTTCTATTCATAGACCGTTTTTCACTAGTTTGATATTACTAATTACTTTTGGTGAACATTTCCTGAAAAATTCTATATTGCCACCATACAGAAAAGTGCAAAAATACAATTAGCATTTCCAAACAAGTAAATCAAAATAAGATTTCGTCACCCTTGGTTTTATGGAAAGGTTCTAAACCAAATTAAAACCACAGGGAGATATATCATAATAGACCTTTATTAACATTATATATACACAAGGGAAACAACTTCAAAGAGAAACCAGTTCTGACGTTCCGTGCTTATCAGTCCGTAATTTTTTATACGATCGCTAGTCTGTCAATTCTCTATATGTCCTGCATAGCCAAATGATTTCTGCGTCCAACGATACCTTTCTCAACAAGATCGGTCCTGTCAATCCGGAGAAATCTGCGACGACACGCGATATTTTTTTCGAATTTGGTTTATTGGGAATAGATCGTTGAGAATAGAACCAGCCGATGTTTCGGCACTAAATCACCTCAATGAACGTTATTTCAGCAATGACTCTTTACCAGTATACGAAAAAACAACTATTGGTAAGGATCCAAACTAAAAATTCTAACCTGTACACAATACACAACATGTATTTAGAATTATCTTCCACCATCCTCACATCTCTCTAGTCTCTACTCCATCTTGATATGGTACAATATCTTTCAAGATCTCTGATTGGCTTAATGTGAAAGGTTGAAGGTTAGATAGGCTGGTTTCCATCTTTATGTAATTTTAAACAAGTAAGTATAAAAGGCGCATAGTACCATTCAAAAAGCGTGGAACCATGCTGTATTTCGACATGTTAAATTTAAACCAATCATATTGCTTTGTTCAAATGAATGATGAATATTCAAAGATTGTAGTATAAATTGACAAAATGGAGTAGACGAGCAAAATGGGAATGTATTGAAGGATGATTTTTGGATATATGATGATCATAGTTTGCAGGTTAGAATTTTTTGTTAGGATCCCTACCAATAGTTGTTTTTTTCTTATACTTGTAAAGAGTCATTGCTGAAATAACGTTCATTGAGGTGATTTAGTGCTGAAACACCGGCTGGTTCTGTTCTCAACGATCTATTCCCAATGAGTCAAATTTGAAAAAAATATCGTGTGTCGTCGCAGATTTCTCCGGGTTGAATGGACCGATCTTGTTTAGAGAGGTATCGTTGGACGCAGTAATCATTTGGCTATGCGAGACATATAGAGAATTGACAGACTAGCGATCGTATAAAAAATTACGGACTGATAAGCGCAGAACGTCAGAACTGGTTTCTCTTTGAAGTTGTTTCCCTTGTGTATATATAGTGTTAATAAAGGTCTATTATGATATATCTCCCTGTGATTAAAACCTATTTGATCAGTTTATAAAGAATTTTGTTGGTAATCTATTTTGTTGCCCAACTCTTCCCTTTTTTCTGTAACTGAAGACACAGGGACCAATATTGTTTGACTTGCCTTTGATGTATTTGAATTTATCAATATAGATATTGATGAAATTGGTCCCACTGGTCAGATTCATATTTAAGGGAAGTTAATAAAAAAAACAAAAAAACTAATTTTTTTAAAGTCTGAGCTGTATGCTTTCACTCTATTAGATATGTTGTCAAAACTATTCAAATAGCAGATTGCTTTCAGGACTTTTTTCCCTTGAATTGGGTAGAGGCCCAAGCCTGTTGAATGTGGAAAATTTTATCACTTGAATTGCTGAATTAGGAAGCCAAAATGCTGGTATGAGATTATGACTGAATTTTTAAGAAAACTGCATTATTTTAAAGAAGTTTCCAATTGGGAGGGCGTCATTTATGGGCCCCTGTTATATAAGGTAAAAAGGCCCTGGCTTTCATTTTCTTATGGGTTATCTAAGTGACAAAAGGTATTGCCCAATTAGAGATTATCACAGTTGATCTATTTTCCTATTTGCATCAAGTAATTTTGACCATTCTAAAAAATGCAAGAGTTGATCCAGGGCTTTTTCGCTTCATTTAACCCATTACCAAACAATAACGACATTTGACCAGTTTGTTGCAGACGGCTCTGGAAAACACTGTGGGAAAAGGAGTAATTGCTTGTTCATTTAACCCATTACCAAACAATAACGACATTTGACCAGTTTGTTGCAGACGGCTCTGGAAAACATTGTGGGAAAAGGAAAAATTGCTCGTTCATTTAACCCATTACCAAACAATAACGACATTTGACCAGTTTGTTGCAGACGGCTCTGGAAAACATTGTGGGAAAAGGAGAAATTAAGAGCAATTTCTCCTTTTCACACAATGTTTTCTGCCCTATCAGAAGATCATTTTTCAATTTCATCACATTTTGAAATGTCGTCTGCAAACTTTTTCAATTTGGGGCAGTCAAAAGTTTGGCGTTTGATTTCCAAATTTAACAACTTTAATGATTAAACTTGTCTAAATCAGCAGGCCTAGGCCTTCTCCTAGTTCAATTTTTGATTTGGTCATTTAGGACAAAGACAACTTAACAACTTTATTTCTTGAAATGTGATTTTCTTCATCTTGCTGTCATGATGAATTGTATTCTTCTCCCATTGTAAAGAGAAAATATATTCTATTTGATTAAAGGTCACAGGATCTCACCTAAAGAATAATGGGGGATTATAAGTCAGGCTTTGGCCTTTGCAGACTAGATGAAGGACCAAGATCTGAGACGCTTGACAAAGAGAAGAAATCCTCACTTTTGCAGCGCCACCTTGGGCAGTTCAATGATCTGCTCAAAGAGCAGCCTAAGCGCCATACAGGTGAGGGGCACCATTATGGGTCTAGATAAGGTGCTGCATTTGGTGATTTTACACCATGCATTTTACATAACATAACATAACATAATTTTATTAGAGCTTAGGCACATAGGCCCATAGTTCAAACACATTTACAATTACATGCATGCATTTTACAAAGTACTAGACCAATCCTTATTTGTGATTAATCATTCAGGGTTTTTTCTTGACCCTCAACTTGTATATAGTAAATGACTCCCCATTTCCTGGGTATGACCCCTAAAGATTGTAATTTTCCATTCACAAGCCCATTTATGTAAGGGTTCACAAGTCTAGGGTCCCCAGATGAGCATGGGTCAAGGAAAAACACTGCACCTTAAAATTGTTTGCATGAGATGATTCTTTTTGAGCAACAACAATGTAGGGTTAGATAGGTGTTAAGGGAGTTTGCTTGAGGAATGCCTATCTGAACCTCTGCTACTACAAGAATGAAATTTTATATACAGTGTAAATAGTTGGGGGTTTAACATTGTGTCAACACTTTTTTTAGTATTATTTGGGCTTCCTGGATTCACCAGTACTTGGCTAGGTCTCTTAAGTGTCTTGCCAAAAGCCATTCTCACAAAACCAGCGGTACTGTCAGGGCTTGAACCTGGGATCCCACAAGTTCTTAGACTCCTACCTTAACCACTGGGCCAAGCACGACCAAAGTGTGACCAAAGAACAAATTGCTCCTTATAAGAATTTTTATATGTTTGTCACAATGGTGTTTAATCAATATCATAAATAAGATGTGATATTTTGTTCATTGTAATTGCATTCTGATGTTGCTTTAAAAGCATAGTAGTGATTAGAAAAACTGCAATCCAGGGTAAAATGAGTTATAATTTATGATAAGATATATTAAAACATAGTAAAAAACCACAGGATCATGACAAAAGAAAGCCTGCAATATTTATCATCTATTTTTCAAAGTGCTATTTTCACAAATTTTGCACCCACCAATTCAACTTAATTGCTTACATTTGAGTAACATCTAAAATGGCAAGGAGCGCTGTGAACATGTTACTGTCTCAATTTCTCTGTGTAAGAGAATTTAAAGTACTTTTAAGTTAATTTTCAATTGTTCTAGAACTTTCACAATTTAAGCCATGCTTGTGCTCATTTTAACTAAAATTGTGAAAATTCTAGATTAATTGACAATAAACTTAAAAGTAGAATGTGCTTATTCCTGAATTCATTATTCTTTCAATTGATACTTTTTATTGTACATCAAGCAACAATACAAAACTGTATTGATTTAAAGACATTTTGTTTTGACTTTCAAATTATATCTTCTTTGAACAAACTCCTTTAAAAGAAATTAAGTTTAGATTTTATCCACTACAGAACAGCAATTGAAGATTGAGAGAGAGAAAAGGAACAACCAGCTGCTTGAGGAAAAAGATTCCGAGTTGGAAAGGATACGTCAGCGATACCAGGTTGGTATTAGGTTTAAACTTATACTTTTTACAACAATTATGATGGAAGCTTGAAGCTTATTTTATTCACTCTTGATGTTTCTTGGATACATGACAGTTCTTGCACCAATATATGGGTTAGTCTTGGCAATTCCACTACGCTGCAAAAGGGAATCAAACCCAGGACCCTCGGTACCAGAAGCTGGCACTCTACCACTGCACCAGTGACATCCAGCTTGTTGGTATTACATGTAATGCAGTGATTTTATTTTCATAACTGGGAATGGATCTGGTAGCAGACAAATTGGGAAAAATCACAGCAGTTTTCTCTAAAATTGCGGAATTTTCAGAAATAACTAATTCAAACATAGGCTTATTTGGGAAAAATAGTCAGTTCAGTTGATTGGGAATGAATCTGTTTTACGGTATCAATTATAAAAGGAAAAAAGGCACTCTTACATCCCATGTGATAACAAGAAGCAAATGATTCACTTGTTACAGATTTGTTGGATTTTGACTTAATGCAGTTTTCAATAGTATTTCAGTCATATTACAGCAGTTACTAGACATGTTCATATTTCTTATATTTTCATACCTGTACTACACAATTTTCTTTCCAAGCTTTCCCTTCTACATTAAAATGGGTAATCAGCTGAAAACACGAAAACTTTCTGAGAGGTCTCTAAACACATTCCACTCATATTAGAATATAAAACATGTCCAAATTGAGAGCAACAGGAGACATGAAAAAATAGCTTGCAAAAAAAATGATCCTCTTTTTTATACTTGGTAGAAACCATTGTCAGTCAAAGATAAAATGCACATTATGAGCAATTTATCTTTTTACCATTGTGGTTTCTTAGGTCTTTTGTAACGGATGTAGTAATGTGAGGTATTGTGAAGTACAGGGTTAAGTTTTCAAAAACAACACAGTGATATCTTGTTTATTCGAACACTTCCGTTCCCAACAAAATTTCCGGAATAACGAATAATCAATTTCAAAAAGTGATGTAATTCAAAATTAATCTTCTGATATGGCAGAAAACATTGTGGGTCAAGGAGAAATTGCTCATCACATTACTTTTTGGTAATTGGTTAAGGAAATAACTGCACAATTATTCCATTCCCTTATAATTTCGTTCGGATTAAGAGACATCGGGGCCCGGATAAAGGAGGCTTCACTGTATATGAGGAATTGGGCTGAAAAGGATAAAAATTATAAAAAGATTCTAAATCCTTCCACAGCTACATTAAAGTTGCTTGTTCTCAGATGAAAAAGTTTGAATGGCAAAATGAAATGTTTGAAATAATACAGTTGTTGTGTTGTTGTATGTGTTGTGCGATATACAATTAAAAGTAGTAATTGAAAGCATAATTACTTCAAGACGTGTCAATATATCCAAGTATGTACTGTAACATAATCTGATTACTAACAACCAATCTATTTATAGATTATACATGCAACTAACCGCTGTCCGCAGCAAGGCTTATCAGTCATTGATTAAACTCCAAAGCAACAACACGTTACCTCTTTGAGTTATCTATTGCGCCTCTCACATTAGTGATTGATGCTGAACACATTTTACATAAGTTCATACACACAAAACAGAGAACAAAACATGGTGTCAGAACTAGGATTTTAATTCATTTAATAACAATGGATTTTAGTGGAATCGCGCCTCCGTGTATGAACTGGGCAGACAGTAACTTGCCAGCACAATGGAAGCAGTTCAAGCGACATGCAGAGTTGATGTTCGCAGGCCCGCTTAAACGAAAAAGCGAAGCCGAGAAAAACGCATACCTCCTTCTCTGGGTTGGAAACAAGGGAAGAGATATACATGCAACATGGGACATTGAAGAAGAAGACAGTCAAAAATTGGACACGTTGTACCAGAAGTTTCAAGCTCACGTCGAGCCGAAACTTAATCCAAGTTTTGCAAGATACAAGTTTTTCAATCAAGTTCAAGACGGTGATACGGTAGACGAGTACATCACCCGATTAAAGATATCCGCCAAGGATTGTGATTTTCCCGACCATGATGCGATGATCCGCGACAGGATAGTTTTTGGGACTAATAGTGCTCAAATACGGGAAAAGCTCATAAACGAAGGAGCACAATTAACATTGGACAAAACAATACAACTTGCCCAATCATTTGAATATTCACAGCGACAATTGACGTCTATGGCTGAGCAGGACATTCACAACGTCACAACCGGGAACAGAAATGGCAGGAAGATTCAAAATAAGGGACATTCCGAGACGAAATCACACAGGCAGAAAAAGACATGCACTAATTGTGGTAGAAAACATGACAGAAGCAGTACATGTCCTGCAAAAGGAAAACTTTGCAACTTTTGTGGGAAAACAAACCATTTCGCGAAAATGTGTAGATCCAGAAGATCAGTTAATGCTATTGATAATAATTTGTGTGAGTCTGACAATATGTCACACATGGATTTAAATGGAGACCAACACATTGATATGGTAAACAATTTTGCTTCTCTACCTGATCGTGCATTTGTAAACCTTTTCGTTGGCCCCTCCCTAACCCCTATCAAATTCAAGATAGATACTGGTAGCGCAGTAGTAGTTCTACCCCTGTGCCATTTCAGAAAACTAAATATAAAATGCCCCTAAGAAACCCCTGATAATCGACTTACCTCCTACACAGGAAACGCCCTTCCTGTGAAAGGAATGGTCAAGTTGACCCTGAAGTATAAACAGAGGGAAACAGAAACACTTTGTTACATTGTGGATAGTTCCGCTCCTCCCCTCTTGAGCCTCCAAGCATCTGTTGACTTTGGTCTTGTGACCTTAACATACTCTGTGGAAAATTCCAAGATTACATCGAAATTAGACAAACAATTGATCATGCTTGAATTTGGGGAACTGTTTAAGGGAATTGGAGTTATTCCAGGGAAAGCAAAGTAACATTTAAAAGCTAACGCTATACCTGTAGTCAATGCACCAAGACGTGTCCCAGAAGTGTTATGCAACCGTTTAAAAGACGAACTCCTACGCATGGAGTCTGACGAAATTATAACTAAAGTCTCAGAACCGACTGACTGGGTAAATTCACTCGTCATAGTGGAAAAACCCAATTACGCACGCATATTGGAGTGTGAAACTTGAAGAAAAATCATCCTTTCTCACGACGTTTAGCACACCCTTTGGACGATATCGGTGGTTAAGATTGCCATTTGGTATATCAGCCTCATCAGACATATTTCAACAGAAAGTCAATGAAATATTTGAGGGACTGACAGGCGTGACTAATATTGTCGACGACATTTTGATACACAGAAGGACAAGAGAAGAACACGATTCAAACCTCCGTTCAGTATTAGACAGAGCAAGGAGTAAAGGGATAAAGTTCAACCCTGAGAAATGTGTAATCTGGGTAAACGAGGTACCGTTCTTTGGTCACCTAATTACCTCCACCGGACTGAAACCTGATCCGTCTAAGGTTACGGCGATTGGAAATTTACAGGTTCCACAAAACAGACAGGAACTTGAAACCCTTCTTGGCATGGTAAACTACCTGCAAAAGTTTTCTCCCAATTTAGCGGAAATAACGGCTCCAATGCGAGCGTTACTAAAGAAAGACATTGAATTCTTATGGGACGACGCACAAAATGATTCATTTCAAAAAATGAAAACGACCATAACACAAAGTCCAGTTTTGTCATATTTTGACGACAAAAAATCTGTAACTTTGGAGTGCGACGCATCAAAGGATGGCGTCGGTGCATCCATAATGCAGGACGGACGACCAGTGGCGTATGCTTCAAAGACATTGACGCCGACAGAATCTGGTTACGCAAACATAGAGCGAGGAATGTTGGCCATATTGTTTGGTTGCAAACGTTTCCACCAATATGTGTATGGACGACACGTGACTGTAAATTCTGACCATAAGCCCCTATCGGCAATTATGAAAAAGCCCCTCTCTGCAGCCCCACCACGCCTGCAGAGAATGATGTTGCAGTTACAAATGTATGACCTCGACGTATGTCACGTCAGCGGAAAAAACGTTCCAATTTCTGACTTGCTGTCCAGAAATCCGACGACTGAGAACGACTTTACCTTTGAAGGTCTCGACTTACACGTTCATACTGTTCTTAAAGCATCTTACGTAACAGACCGACGCCTCGAGATTATAAGAGAATCTTATGGGAATGACAGTCAAATGCAGACACTGATACAGACAATATCAGATGGCTGGACTCAATCTAGGACCGACTGTCCTAAACCAATACTTGAATATTGGAATCACAGAGATGAACTCTCTTTTTCAGATGGCCTAATCTTTAGAGGTCAAACTATAGTAATTCCCAAGACATTACGACCTGACATGATACAATCTGTACACACAAGCCATATGGGTGTACAGAAAACAGTACAAAGAGCCAAAGACGCGCTGTTTTGGCCCGGCATGACCAAAGAGATCACTGAACACGTGTTACGGTGCAGTCTCTGTCAGAAATACAGACCATCTAATGCAAAAGAGCCACTAATTCATCATGACATACCTGACCGACCGTGGCAACATGTTTCGACTGACATTTTCACGTTGGACGGTAAAGACTATCTGGTTACTGTAGACGCGTATAGTAACTACTTTGAAATCGATTACTTGCCTGATATGAAATGTACCACAGTAATACGAAAATTGAAAGTTCACTTTGCGACTTTTGGAATACCCGAAACCTTAAAAAGTGACAATGCTGGTCAATTTAGTTCAGAACTAATGACAAAATTTTCAAAAAAATGGAATTTTAGACAGGAATTCTCAAGTCCATTAAATCCACAATTAAATGGATTAGCCGAAAATGCAGTAAAAACTTCAAAAAGGTTACTGAGAAAATCAAAGGAAAGTGGACAAGATCCATATATTTCTCTTTTAGAATACAGAAATACTCCTCTAAGTTGTGGTTACTCACCATCGCAGTTATTAATAGGCAGAAGAACAAAGTCCATACTACCTGTAAGTAGCAAGCAGCTTACACCCCTAACAGTTTGTCAAAATCAAGTACGAACCGATAAACAAAAACAGAAAAATAAACAAAAAGCTTATTTTGATAGGTCAGCAAAGCCTCTCCCACTACTTAAACAAAATGATCATGTTTACATGCAAGTAGGAAAAGCCTGGAAACCGGCAAAAATCACTCAAGTTTACAATGATAGATCATACATAGTTCAGGGACAAGATGGTACGAAATATCGTCGTAACAGAAGATTACTCAATCTCGCTCATCAAACTCCCTGGGAAAAGTCCAACTTCCCACCAAACACGTATTCTGCAATTTCCCGCCAATCTCAAATTTGTAATAAGGATAATCATTCCCCTAAGGAGCCCCGCAGTTCAAACCAAGAAATCGATGCAAATCCCCAGAACACCCCATGTCAAGGAACACCCCCTAACCCTTATCAGACACGATCAGGCAGAGTTGTAAAACCAAACAATCTCTACAGCAATTCCCAATGGGTTGATAAATGATCCACGATAAACGTAAACACTACCGTCTTATCATGTAACATTTGAAATGAGCCTTTTAGTTGAATGCTCTCTATGTTGTTAAATTTTATCCTTAGATCTACGTATATTGAATTGATCTTTGTTGGTTATTTGATTTATTGAATTATCAAACAGCATGTTTTCTTTATTATTTAAAACAAGGGAGATGTAACGTAATCTGATTACTAACAACCAATCTATTTATAGATTATACATGCAACTAACCGCTGTCCGCAGCAAGGCTTATCAGTCATTGATTAAACTCCAAAGCAACAACACGTTACCTCTTTGAGTTATCTATTGCGCCTCTCACATTAGTGATTGATGCTGACCACATTTTACATAAGTTCATACTCACAAAACAGAGAACAAAACATGTACAATCTATACATAGTATATTCTGTATATTAATGGTATATAATTATTTCAGGAAGTTTCAATATATCTATATAACTATGCACAGTCTATAGAAGTTGGGTTGGGTTATCTCAAAAGAGTGGCAACTCTTTATCAATCTTAATTCTTAATTATCTATTGTTTACAGGCCTTTAGAAATACTTTTTTACAAACTTTCAATGTCTATTCTCCTGTATGTCTCAAACAACAGTACAGCTGCTAGCTTTAGAGAAAAGAAATTCCAATATCAAACTTTCCTCACATGTGTGAATCAGCAGCTTTAGAATGAGGTTATATGAAGAAATGCGTTCATTTAGGCAACAATTCATAATTGACCAATTGTCAAGGGACCTCAAAATAAATATTTATAACAGTTTAACCAATGAAATTTTGTGCAAACCTCGGACAAACAAATGCATGTTGACTTTGCTTTTTTAACCCTTATAGTGCTGAAACCGACTTCATGCTTATGCAGACAGGTTAGATCAAGGCCAGTTGCCAAGTAAATTGGCGCCTGGCCTGTGATCTCAGCTGTTTGGTACTCTTAGTTTCTTTCTTTCCTAAAATTAAGAAGATATTAAACGTTTTGGGAAACAGGTGACACAAACATCTATTTTAAGAAAATGACCCAGCATTCTAAGGGTTGCTCCTGTTAAATGATTCAGAGCAAGCATGCAGTAAGTCCTTTACAAAGGGACGTCCTATACTCTTGCAGTATCATGTAATGACATACGATTAATGACCGGGTTTTGACAACTGGTAGGGGCCTCCGTGGCCTAGTGATTAGAGTACAGAACTTGAAATCACAAGGCCCCTCTCCGCGTGGGTTCAAATCCTGAGAGGGATATGGATTTTCATGAGAGGCAGTCTCCCGACTGACTTACGGAATGCCGATGGTTCTACCCACCTTGACCAGCCCTTATGGGCAGTTGAGTATGGGGTCTTCCTCCATCATTAAGAGTCGGGCATCGCTACATAACTGAAATAATGTTGATGTGATGTAAAACCCATATATATATATATATATATATATTGACAACTGGTCAATTCTAGGTTGGTCAGAAGAGTGGCTGTGATTGGTCGGAGACGGACTATGAAGCTAACCGGCAAGAGCTGATCAAGCGACAGAGAGTTCGGGAACAGATGAGAAATGAAGAAGAAGCTGTTATGTTACGTTCCTCAAGGTAAATGTATTTTACACTGTCAACAATGCCATTTTGGAACTGATTACAAGGTACAGTATAACAAGTGATATACGGCACTAACCATGTAACATGCAGTAATTTGACTAACCATTACGTCATAAGAACCTCATGACATATTAATGACATATGACATGATTAAGTTGGCGGGCTTATAACTTGGAGGTCCTGGGTTAGAGCCCCATCGACACCTGGTTTTGTGGATGTGAGCTTTTGCAAGTCACTGCCGAGCCCTAGCCTAGTACTGGTGTTTCCAGGAAAGCCATTGCATAACCGAAAAGTTGTTGATACAGTGTATAACAACATACAAACAAACATCATTCTCTACTTGCTTACTAAGTTTTGTTTTCTTTTTGATAAGAATCCATAAAGGTAACAGGATAAAAAGAATAGATGGTTGGTTCTTTGAATAGGAAATAATTCAGACTTCGGCTCACCAGATAATTGCTTAAACTTTGCCCTATGATATCTCCAATTAGACACCAGCTATTCTCTTCATCTGCTAAGAAGGATGCTTCTTGTAACAACTTTTCAGTGATATAGAAGGGATCTTAAGTTCTTAACATGTGCTTTGTAGAGCCTCATTTGCTCAGTCAGTAGCATACCTTATTTATAACACCAAGGTCCAGCGCAGGCCGACGAAAACATTCTAATCGCAACCAACATATTTTAAAGTACAACTGAAAAAACAAAAATTGTTGGAGAGATTGACGGGTGAAAAGATATTGCATTTTCCACAATAGTATCAGCTGTGTTTCACACTTCTGTTTATATTTGTGTTTTATCTGCTTTTACTTTTCTGTTTTCTTTTTTTTTTTAAATTCAGATTAGTAATATTGTTCACCATGCCTTTGAATTTTCTGTACGATTGATCAGTTGACATTAACGAATACACCCACAATGAGTCGATGGGAAATATGTGGGAAAAGCAACTCTGATGGAGGGTGAAGACTTCATCCCACCACTGCCACAAATGTAAAGAATGGAGCAAATTAACCTCTAAAAGACACAATCACATACGATAATTAAACAAAATTGTCATCCACTGATTGTTTGTGTTGTCTATTTATATACATGCATGCTCTCTATAACAATGCGTTAAGTTTTCTAATTTGAATACACTTTTTAATCCTTATAGTGCTGGAACCGACATCATGCTTATGCAAACAGGTTATATCCAGACCAGCCATCAATTTAATTGGCGGCTGGCCTTTGATCTTACCCATTTCCTTCTCTGAGTATCTTTCCTCATCAAAATTAAGCAGATGAATAAGGTTTTGGAAAGCAGACAACACAAAAATGTAGAAACCTATTACCAAGCATTCTGATGGTTAAGAACATTACGATAGAAAAGAGTAGTTTAATCTTTTGCCATGGTGCTTGAATAAATCATATGCTATTGTTAGCATGAAAGAGGGAATAACAGGCCCCTTTCCATGTACGATTATATCCTGGCGAGTGCTTTTGGACTTTCAAAAGAGGAAGTGTCCGGACTGATTAATGGAATGTCAAATGGTCCTACCTGGCTTGACCAGCCCTTATGGACAGTTGAGTATGGGATCTTCAACAATCATTAAGAGTTGCAACCAACTTGTAAAGAAAGAAAGGGAATTATATAAAGAAGTAAAAGTTTTATCTCACTTGACTTTCGGGAAAGAAGATAGGTTGACAAATACAGCATTTAAATCTAAGTTGTATGAGTTGTTGCCATGGTGAAGAGAATTCTATGAAGTATAAGTTTTATATCTCTTGACTTTGTGAAAAGAACAAAGGTTGACAAATAAAGCAAATGGTACAGGTTGTTAGCACTTAGCGCGGTAGAGGGAATTCTATGAAGTATAAGTTTTATCTCTTTACTTTATAAAAAGAACAAAGGTTGACAAATAAAGCAAAAAGTATGATTTGTTAGTGCGGTAGAGGGAATTCTATGAAGTATAAGTTTTATCTCTTTACTTTTTGAAAAGAACAAAAGTTGACAAATAAAGCAAATAGTACAATTTTGTTAGCGCGGTAGAGGGAATTATATGAAGTATAAGTTTATTCTCTTGACTTTTTGAAAAGAAAGGTTGACAAATAAACAAAATGGTACAAGTTGTAAGCATGGTAGAGGCAATTATATGGAGTATATGATTTATCTCACTTGACTTTCAGGAAAGAAGAGAAGTTGAAAAATAAAACATTTAAACCCAAGTGGTACGAGATTGAACAGGAGAAAAGGATTAGAGGAAAGAGATCAGAACAACTTATGCAACAAGGTAAAGAGGTCCTATATACAGGGCCTCCCCTGGAGTTTTTTTTCTTGTCGCAACCATTTTTGCAAATTGGATTTTTTTGGAGCCAAATTTAAGAAAGTGGAGCCAAAAGTTGAGCCAATTTTAAATTGAAGGCTTGACGGTAATTATTAGAAATGAGTAGTAAGAAGCTTTTTGTTCATTATAATGTTTTAAATCTATGTACAGCAGCCAATTACTTTATTTATCTTATCATAATCTACTTTTTAATGGGGAAGTCTTTGGCTCTTCCCATGTGCTAATTAAATAGTTTTACAAAAGAAATAATTCGTTGTAAGTAAAGAGTTGATGTCAAACTGTATAACACCTGATAACAGACAAGCAAGAATGGTCCCCCATGCTTCATTATTTTGCGTTAAATATAAATGTATTTTAAAGATACCATAAGGGTTGTCTGAAATTATCTCTAAATTGTACAAAAAAACATGAAACACATAACTCATATGAATTGAGCTGAGCGGATTTATAAAAAAAAATGAAACAAGCTTTTGATTTGACAGAAACCAATGTTAAAATAAAAGGTCTATTTTTTTTTTTCAATTTGCATTAAATTGCAAAATCAGTCAGTTTATAAAGAGAATGCATCTCGCCGATTTTGTAGTAAATGCTTCATTGTGATGAACGAGCAACATACCTAAAATAGGTATGTTATTCACCGTCTTTAATTTTCAACACCAGACAGTGTTTGATAACTGTCATCTAATTTTCACATTGTCTCAAATCATGCGTTCACGTCAAACTGTTATATTTACACACCAATTTCAGGGATAGGTGTCAGGGCAATTTCACACACGCGGCGCAAACATAACTGTTGCCGCACGAGTCATATGAAGTGCTTAAACTTTAATCCGATAAGTGACAGTCATTTGTGTACGAACTCGGTTGCGTGCAAACTGCTAAAGATACGGGTCATTACCGGGCTGGTTCCTGTGTTTATACACGCAGAATGCCTCAATAAATCCAGTACGGGAACTGGCTATTACTCCGGGTCGCTTATGTCATGCATGATTTGTAAATACGGTTTGTCGCAAACACTTTCGCAAAATGGTTATTTTTGTCGCAAATTG
>OX401404.1:21901571-22196826 GCA_947846245.1 Cerastoderma edule | reverse complement strand
ATGGTGAAGAGAATTCTATGAAGTATAAGTTTTATATCTCTTGACTTTGTGAAAAGAACAAAGGTTGACAAATAAAGCAAATGGTACAGGTAGTTAGCACTTAGCGCGGTAGAGGGAATTATATGAAGTATAAGTTTTATCTCTTTACTTTTTGAAAAGAACAAAGGTTGACAAATAAACCAAAAAGTATGATTTGTTAGCACGGTAGAGGGAATTGTATGAAGTATAAGTTTTATCTCTTGACTTTTTGAAAAGAAAGGTTGACAAATAAACAAAATGGTACAAGTTGTAAGCATGGTAGAGGCAATTATATGGAGTATATGATTTATCTCACTTGACTTTCAGGAAAGAAGAGAAGTTGAAAAATAAAACATTGAAACCCAAGTGGTACGAGATTGAACAGGAGAAAAGGATTAGAGGAAAGAGATCAGAACAACTTATGCAACAAGGTAAAGAGGTCCTATATACAGGTCCTCCCCTGGAGTTTTTTTTCTTGTCGCAACCATTTTCGCAAATTGGATTTTTTTGGAGCCAAATTTAAGAAAGTAGAGCCAAAAGTTGAGCCAATTTTAAATTGAAGGCTTGACGGCAATAATTAGAAATGGGTAGTAAGAAGCTTTTTGTTCATTATAATGTTTTAAATCTATGTACAGCAGCTCATTACTTTATTTTTCTTATCATAAACTACTATTTAATGGGGAAGTCTTTGGCTCTTCCCATGTGCTAATTAAATAGTTTTACAAAAGAAATAATTTGTTGTCAATAAATAAAGAGTTGATGTCAAACTGTATAACACCTGATAACAGACAAGCAAGAATGGTCCCCATGCTTCATTATCTTGCGTTTAATGTAAATGTATTTTAAAGATACCATAAGGGTTGTCTATAAATATCTCTAAATTGTACAAAAAACATGAAACACATAACTCATATGAATTGAGCTGAGCGGATTTATAAAAAAAAATGAAACAAGCTTTTGAATTGACAGAAACCAATGTTAAAATAAAAGGTCTATTTTTTTTTTTTTTTTTTTTTTTTTTCAATTGGCAATTAATTGTGAAATCAGTTTATAAAGAGAATGCATCTCGCCGATTTTGTAGTAAATGCTTCATTGTGATGAACGAGCAACATATCTAAAATAGGTGCATTATTCACCATCTTCAATTTTCAACACCAGACAGTGTTTGATAATTGTCATCTAATTTTCACAATTGTCTCCGATCATGCGTTCACGTCAAACTGTTATATTTACACACCAATTTCAGGGATAGGTGTCAGGGCAATTTCACACATGCGGGGCAAACATAACTGTTGCCACACGAGTCATATGAAGCGATTAAACTTTAATCCTATAAGTGACAGTCATTTGTGTACGAAATCGGTTGCGTGCAAACTGCTAAAGATACGGGTCATTACCCGGCTGGTTCCTGTGTTTATACACGCAGAATGCCTTGATAACTCCAGTACGGGAACTGGCTATTACTCCGGGTCGCTTATGTCATGTATGATTTGTAAATACGGTTTGTCTCAAACACTTTCTCAAAACTGTGTTTTTTGTCGCAAATTGACGAGATTTATCGCAATTGGCGATCGGCAGCGGAGACCCATTACCAAACAATAAAGACTTTTGACTTGTTTTTCGTAGACCACTCTGAAAAACATTGTTGGAAAAGGGGAAATTGCTCTAAAAGAGCAATTTCTGCTTTTCCCACAATGTTTTCTTCCCTTTCATAAGATTATTTTTCAATTTCATCATAATTTGAAATGTTTTCTGTGAACTTTCAATTTAAGATTGTCGAAAATATGGTGTTTGATAAAGGCTTAAAGTTGCCTTTTTCAAGCTGCCTTCCTTATCTATTTTCTAATACACTGTACTGGAAAACATTTTGGGAAAAGAAAAAGGGAAATTGCTCTTGACACATTACCAAACAATAACGACTTTTGACCAGTTTTTTGCAGACGACTTTGAAAAACATGAGAAAAGGAGAAATGGCGAGCAATTTCTCCTCTTCCCACAATGTTTTCTGCCTTATTAGAAGATTATTTTTGAATTTCATCACATTTTGAATTGTCGTCTGCAAAGTCTTCTTTGGGACTGTCAAATATTTGGTGTTTGGTAAAGGGTTAAGGAGAAATTTCTCCTTCTACCACAATATTTTCTGCCCTATCATAGGATTAATTTTCAATTTCATCATTATTTGAAATGTTGTCTGCAAACTTTTTAATTTGGGACTGTCGACAATTTGGTGTTTGATAAAGGCTTAAAGCTGCTTTTTTTCAAGCTGCCTTCCTTATCAATTTTCTAATACTAACAAGTGAAACAATTGATTCAATACCACACTAGTACTTTCAGTGCTTTGATCAAAACACTATGTGTGAGAGTTTTTAAATCAACTGTATCTTATTTTAAACTATGTAAATTCAGACCAAAGACCAACAATGTGACCATCAAAATGGAGGATATTCCATTGCGCACAAGTGCGCTTCTTTGGGCAACCCTTTACAAATAAGAACTTTTAGAAATGGGAAAGGTAATGAATAGGATATTTTACCGTACATGCATGAAGAGTGTGCAATAGGTTACACGGTTACACGTGTGATTTGATTTACACATAAAAATATGTTTGCTACGCTTACCCTTTTCTTATGTGTGAAGGGAAGCCCAAAGAAAGCTTGTTTTACTATTATTTGATGAAAACATAGGTTTTCTGCATTCATAAAATGTGGATATTTAAATCATATTTTGATTTTTGTTACTCACACAAAACATTCTGTGAGATAGTCTCTTAACCCTTTACGGTATATAGCGCCGTTCGCCGCCTTATTGATTACCGTATAAAACCCTTTTCGCCGTTATACCTATCACCGTATAAAACCTATTTTGACGTTCTATCGATGACCGCATAGAACGCTTTTTGACAGCTTTAAAAATCATTCAACTTTAACCCTTAATTACACAACTTTACACACATGTTACTTTCTCCAATTTTCATTTTCCTCTTAAATAAATATGTTTTCTTTCGTTTCCGATGATAAAATCATAGGGTCAAAATTAAAACTTTTGCTCTAGAGAGAATCTTTTGATAATGGTCTCATGACACCCTTCTGAAAATACCACTATCAAATTAAGATGAAGGGAATTCAAATTACCAACCCAATTAATGAGAGGCCTTCAATATCCGGTCATTAAAGATCAAAACAATGCCGATTTGTAAAGAATCGATAAGGATTTCATGCAATTCTTTAGAAACTTAACACATTTCTAATAAAAATATTATCCAATTAAAACGAGAGCATACGGCACGCGACCTGTAAAGAATGTTTATGACACGGAGCTATTGTTCAAAGTTTAAAGGCGATTGAAAATAAAGCCGTCGAATAATGGACGTTATAAAGACGGCTATTTTAAGATATTTAGTCAATTTTGGTGTTTCCGATCGCAGATCAGAGATCAATGTAGATTCAGAGCAGTCATTTGATCGTTTTTTTAGGCTGAATATGATAAAATGCTGATAAATCTTACCAATTCACGGACAACCAAATTAGATCATTCCTCCGACTTTGACTACAATTAAGAGCTTTTGGTAAATTCATCATCCATGTACATGTATTTTATGGAAATATAAGCATGTTTCGTTGTCATTTTGAATTGATATTAACCATTTTACATGTATTAGAGGACCAGGTTTAACTACTTTACGAAGCATTATTGCATTGAAAAACATTCTTTTTTTTCATTTTGGAAACGGTTTTAATGGAAATTGAAGTCAAACGATTCAGCTTTGTTGAGAAATATGCAAAGACAAAGTATGTATCTGGACTCATGAATGGAATTTTTCGTCAACAAAATTCCCTGCAACTGATGACAAAACAGAAAAACAAACTAGGGATCTCTCAGGGAGAACACACAAGTCATTATATTACTTTTGATTTTGTATAATTCACACCGCAATACACAGTTTCATTGTTTGTTTAATTCTGTACACCTTAATCCTGATATGTATGTATCACTAAATAAAGATAAAAACATCAACTTAAAGGAAATTTTGTTCTCGTCGTCTTTTATCCTTTGAGAAAATCTATTAGATGAACGTAAGTTGCTTTAATTTCGGTTTGATTAACAGTACCCCAATCAATACCAATTATCGGAGATAATCCTGTGCAAATAGGTACCTAGGGTGACTGATTATGTATGCATTAATGGTCTCCGATAATCGAATGGTTTATACCTATGGTGTCACAGATAAGCCTTATCTCTATACCTTAAAGGGTTAAAGGTGTTCCCATCCCCAAAAGTTAAAAAGCCATTGCTTTCCAATCTTCATACACATACAAACCACAACAGGGTACCGTGTACTATATAGGGCTGTGACAATCTTTATACACATACAAACCACAACAGGGTACCGTGTACTATATAGGGCTGTGACAATCTTCATACACATACAAACCACAACCGGGTACCGTGTACTATATCTTCATACACATACAAACCACAACAGGGTACCGTGTACTATTTAGGGCTGTGACCAGTACCCGGGTATCGGCCGGGTACAGGCCACTACCCAGATAGCAAGTCACTACCTGTTACCCGAGGTTATTTTTACTTGGGTTAAAGATCCACATTAATGTGTGAATAGGCACTCGTTGAAATGTGAATCCAATATTTCTAAATCCCTTGCGATCAACCAATGTTACTCAAACAATTTCATGTACTGATATGTCCAACGGACTCTATAATACTCTCTAAATTGAAGGCTGCTCGTCAGCTATTGAAACTCAGCATTCTTTTGTTCCAGTCAAGAAGTAAGTTGTAAACGCCTGAAACCACTACTTGCAATTTTTGTAGTACAGGCGCATTTGGTACCATTTTGTCAATCGCAACCTTATTGGTTTTCAATATGTTACAATGTCACAATGGTTTTTAACCAATTTCATAATAATGTATTTCCTTCCAGCAATTTTGTTTTCTTGTGGCTACTCTTAATTTGGACCAGCCACAAAGTCCCAATGGTTCCTGCATGGCCCTGTAGTTAAGGTCTTGTGTCACAGGGGGTCCTGGATTTAATCCTCCAAAGGCACTAGGACGTTTTGTAGAAGTGTCCTTGGACAAGAGACTATACAGCCATAGCTAGTACTGGTGAGATCCAGGAAAGTCGTACAATAACTTAAATTCTGCTGACACGGCATTAACCCTTATAGTGCTGGAACCGACTTTATGCTTATGCAAACAGGTAAGATCCAGGCCAACCGCAAAGTAAATTGGTGGCTGGCCTGTGATCTAACCTGTTTGCTGTTCTGAGTATCTTTCCTCATCAATAGTAAGCAGATTTTTAAGGTTTTATTTAAGGTTTTGAAAAGCAGGTGACACAAAAATCTTATTTCAAACGATTATCCAGCATTGTAAGGGTTAAACTTCCCAAACTGATGAACAGGTCAAGGGTTAAACGCAAGACTGTAGTAAACATGGTTTAACTTTCAATGCAACTGTTTGTTATGATCCAGCAGAGGAGCAAAGAAACGTGTGGACCAAACGACAAGAGAACTTGGTGAAAAGGTCACTAGAGCTACAAAACATGCTACCAAGGAACGAGGATGATGAGGAGATGATGCTCCAAAAAGCCATAGAATTGAGCAAGCAGACGGCAGGAAACGATTGTTCTGCGCATAGGAGGTTTGTTTATTCAGGCCTTGTCCTGATTCCAGGCTTTGAGATTTTAAATTTTCCTTTGTTGTTCATATTAAAGATGTTTGAAATCAGACTTCAAGTAATGTTTTTCAGGCTGGAGCATTCCTTAACAATAGCTGGCCTGTTTATTTGTTGGTTACTCAAAAAAAGCAGGTATATTTACGCATTTGTCTCAGAAAGTATTCACATTTCCATATCGGGAGCCTGTTTTAACACAATTCTTAAGTATACTTAGCTAAGAGTGATTAAAATCTCACTATATTACCTATTGTTTCAAAATGTGTATTAATGAAATGTCTGACTTTATGTTAAGATTACCAATATGTTGAATATCCGAACATTTTTGTGTGGATAATTTTTAGCTTGACTATTTGAAGAATAAGGAGCGCTATACTACCCACCCGGGCATTGGCGTTGCTGTCGCCGTCACACCTTGGTCAAGTTTTTATGTGCAAGTTTGTATCTCATTAATTACTGTATGGTATGGGTTGATACTTCACACATGTGTTCAGGGTCATACTTTTAGGTCCTTGACCAAGTTTCATATCTCTAATTTTAAATTTAAGCAAATTATGCAGCATTTTACATACAAGTTTTTATCTCATGAACTACTGTATGGTATGGGTTGATTCTTCGCACATGTGTTCAGAATAATATTCTAAGGTCCCAGGTCAAGTTTCAAATCTTTTGTTTTAAATTTAAACAATTTATGCGGCCTTTTGTACTTAGAAAAATCTTGGTTAAGTTTTTGCATGCAAGTTTGTATCTCATGAACTACTATATGAAATGGGTTGATACTTAAAGGTCCCTGAACAAAGTTTCATCTCTCTTGTTTTGAATTCAAGCAGACCATGTGGTCTCTTATTCTCAGAAAATCTTGGTTGAAGTTTTGCATGCATGTTTGTTTCTCAACAACTATTGTAAGGAATCATTGTGTGCACCCTTATATTTTAGAAACAAATAATATTTCACTGACCTTTACCCATCTCTGACAATCAAATAGTCGAGCATGCTGTCTTATTGACAGCGTTTGTTGTTTTATCTCTTTCCACATTTAAGAGAATTTCGACCTGTCTTAGTGTTTAAACATTTTTCACTCTTAATGCTTGAAAGGGAATAATGATGAAATGCAACAGATTAGATCGAAAAACGGACTTGAAAGGGAAAATTGCACTCTCGAATGCTAATGAAACATGCTCATTGTCTTTAATATTTTTGTAAAGACTAATTCACACTCTACACATTTATATAGCGGGTTTGTCTATCGGTTTGTCTCTCGAGGTATTCTCATTTACCTAGCACATATTTCATTTAAATTGAGTTTACAATTTAATTATGAAGCCAATTAACAGTATTCAATATTGGAGAAATGTGTTTTATAACAAGGTGCAGATTAGATGCATTTTTTGCATTTTAAGTTCTTCCTTTATTCCTTGGAATGCTGGTTATTTTCTAAAAGAAGGTTTTGTGTTGTCTGCTTTCAAAAACTTTGAATATCTCCTTAATTTTAAGGAGGAAAGATACTCAGAATAGCAAATAGGTTAGATCACAGGCCAGCCGCCAATTTACTTGGAGGCTAGCCTGGACCTAACCTGTTTGTATAAGCATGAAGTAGGTTCCAGCACTATAAGGTTTAAACATATGTTGTGAGTACTCATTAGAAATGTCTTGTCAAGAAAATCTAACTGAATACCCACAATATAAGATTTTGTAGAAGGGTTTTGAAATATATCCTGATAAAGATTATAAAATTACATTTGATTAAATCTTTCCCTGACGGAAAATGGTGCCTTTCTTATAGATTGGTAAGCAGAGAAAGGAGTTACAATTTCACAAATCCGAATTGGTCATTCATGCATTACTCTCCAGGGTACCGTTTTACTAAACAGTTTACGCTTAAGATTTGCGTAAGTCTAAAACAACAATTCCTCTTATTTCAATATTGGACGAAGCAATATTGCAAAGTGACACATCATTGGAATCGTCTCTCCGAGACGCTTCCAATGAAGTGCCACATTGCAATATTGTACTTTCATTGAAGATACTATCCATGTTAATCAATTATGACTTACGCAAACATTTTCCGTAAGTTGTTTAGTAAAACGGGCCCCTGGCTCCTAGTAGAGGGAGATAGTTCTGAATGCATTACATGTCTTGTTAACCCATTACCAAACAATCAAGACATTTAGCCACTTTGTTGCATCAGGAAAACGTTGTGGAAAAAGGAGGAATTGCTTGTGACGAGCAATTTTTCTCTTTCCCACAATGTTTTCTGCTCTATTAGAACTTTCAATTTTGGACAGTCGAGAGTTTGGCGTTTGGTAAAGGGTTAAGACAATTCTAATGAGAACCCATAATGTTTGCTGATAAGTTTTGAAAAGATTCTTGATAAATATTTTTAACGTCCTTTACTACGACCTCTGTACATGTATAATTACAGTTTGGGTAGTTCGCGGACACAGCTGAAGAGTATTTGGGATATAGAACCTGAAGAAGCAGATGTAGCACCAAAGCACCAACCTAATCCACCAAATATTGGGTATGCCTCAGCTGTGAAGGGTAGTTGGGCTAATGCTTTGGCACCAATGGGTAAATGTTGGGGAACAGGGAAGGATCTTCCAACACAAACAAGGCAAAGACCTACCAGCATGAACAAGGAAAATATGCTACCAAGGGATTTCTCAGAAACGTCAAGCATTGATGGACAATTCTATCAAACTACCATTTCCAAGCGTAATAGAAAAGAAACAAAACAAAATCAAGCAACTGTTTATAATGATGAGAGTCTCTCATTGCCTTACAATATTGTTGACAAAGCTTGTAATGAGACAAATACTTTGAGGGATAAGAAAGAATTCCCATCTAGAAGTGCTGAAGATTGGAACGAAAATATGATGGATGAAAAAAATGTCAAAGACAAGCCTGCACAGATGGATTTTGGCAAGCCTAATTCTACTATTAAGCCGAAAGGAAAGAAGTCTACAACATCTGCTAAAATCAAGACTGTTAATAACCAAGATTGTAAAGAAGACCAAATAACACAAATGGAAAGTAGCAAAGCCAAAGGCTGCATGGAGGGAGAAGAAAACCAATCCTCAGTTCCAGATAACAGAAAGACTATAGATGGCAGCAAGAGTAAGAGAAAAGCTGGTGAAATACAAGACGAATATAAAGAGGGTTATAATTTTGCTCTCTCTGTGACCAAATCATCCTCAAAAGAGAATACCTTCCATTTTCTAAGGGTTTCTTTCTGCAGATCAAAGAAAGACAAAGACCTAATACAAAAATCACAAGCTGACAAAATGAATATTACAGAAGAATTTCCTTTGAATACAGCAGAATCCTTTGACACAGCCGATATAAACAATGATGAAGATCGGAAGGGCCGTGTTAATATGAAGACAGATGATCGCATTGACGAGACCAGGATAACGTCCATCCAGCCAGTGGTCAGTGGGAGTGATCATCTAATGATACCAAATGCAGGTGACAGGATCGCTGATGGTCTGCCCCATCATCTCCATGAGGCTTATTTCAGGTATTTACGGAATTCTGAAGAGTTATCTTCCACTCCAACACAAGATTATTTGGTGCCCTCTCTCGAACAAAACCAGTCAAATGTGAATCTATTTGGGCCAGATATATCTGACCCAGAGGGAGACAGTTCAGGATATATAATGCCTTTGAATGCCATTAAGGCCCCTGGGATGATTAAGCAGTGTCAGAAAGTGTCTACTGAGACTGCCACTTGTGGCAGCCAACCCACAGAATCATGTATAAACATTAATGGAATCACCTTAAACAATGCTATAAATCCATCTCGCAATATTTATAACCCACTTGTTGATGTACATGGTAATCATCAACCAAGTCCAGATTCCAAGATGGAGGGTAACTCGGGTCTTATTCAGCATGAGAACATGTGCGATGAAGCCCAGGATGATGCCAATGATCTGAAGTCTTGCTCGGATAAAGTTAAGGATGATTGGGGTGCATCTGTCATCAGATTGAAAGGCAAACTAGGCATGACCAGTCCTGGTGATCTGAGAGTTCCCAAGCATCCATCAGTTGCCAGTCGACTTACAAATAGATATTTAAATTCAATTGACATTGATATGTCAAGTTTTGTCGGTAGAAAAAGAAGAGTGAAAACTGAGGTACCCGATGCCAAGAAGTCAAAGTTGAGCAATAACTCCTCTAATTCTGTATCACAGAAGGTCCAGTTTGAAAACAGTTCTCTGATCTGGACCAGTTTTCAGGAAATGAATGCTGACCCAATATTTCAAGGAATACATAAGTCCTCCGGCAGCTCAAGAGCTCCGATATGCATACCAAAGGAGGAATTGACAGGGGAGGAATGTGGTTTGAGAGAGATGGGCGACTTTAAAGAGGTTTTTAGGGAAAATAAGGCGGGATTTGATGAAAAAACAGTCAGTAGTCACAGAAATGTCTCCAACGCAAACATAGATCCAATTAAGAAGGATGCTAGTGCCAGATTGAAAAATCAACCTGACATTTGTGCTGAAGGTAGAGTGCATTCATATTTTCCTAAGAATTCCATGGACAGTCAGATCTTCCAAAATCTTGTCATGAAAGAATATGGTGGTCTGGGGACTTCTAATGGCTCTATGCATGCTTCATACAAACCCAAGGATGCAAGTAGTCTTAAAAGGCTGCCTAAGAGTGACCAAACGGCCTTAGAAGAGAATCTTTTGATTAGGAACATGATTAAAGCAATGCGACTGAAGGAGCCATGTGAAACCAGAAAGGTATGCATGCAACCCAATTATAATCCCCTTTAATCCATTACCAAAAAATAGCAACATTTGACCAGTTTGTTGCAGACAACTCCAGAAAACATTGTGGGAAAAGGAGCAATTGCTCCTTATGAGCAATTTCTCCTTTTCTCACAATGTTTTATACCCTATCAGAAGGTTATTTTTCAATTTCATCACATTTTGAATGTCGCCTGTAAACTCTTTGAATTTGGGACAGTAAAAAATTTGGCATTTGGTAATGGGTTAAAACCCTTTTCATAACAATAGCATATATGTGTCTGCTCCTTCTGTATAAGTCTTTTTGGAAAAAGATACAACACAGTGACAAAAGGATAAACTGCTCATTTATAGATGCAATTTACCCTTTAGTTAACAGTTGTTCTTGTGCGTTATCTCTAAGAAAAATGTTTGTTTTTTTCTATTAGTTTTTATCTTGCAATGTTTTGTTGTCTGCTGTTGCATTTGATTTGGACCAGTTTAGAAAATCCCATTTCATGGGTTTACTATCCTTTGCTGACAGCTCAGATATTTCCTTCAGTATATACATGCTAGGGGGGCCTCTGTAGCCTAGTGGTTGGAGTACAAAACTTGAAATCACTTGGCCCCTCTTCCAGTGGGCTCAAGTCCCGGTGACGGCATTTCAGACAGACAGTCTGCCAACTAACTTACGGTATGCCAATGGTTCTACCTGGCTTCACCAGCCCTTATGGGCAGTTGAGTATGGGGTCCGCCTTCAGACAGGCAGTGCAACCTAGCAGAAACAGTGTTGATGCGATGTAAAACCCAATATGAATAAAGTATATATACATGTTGAAATCCGTCTGTAGCAGACACATGTAAAATCGTTTAGTTTAAACTTATTTATTTTGCAACGAATGTGACAGAAGCTTAAAGCGTATTAATTTCGCTTTTGATAACTGCTTCCTTGATACTACACACATGATCTTTTTACTTTCTTTCATTCATAACAAATTCACATTTATTTTTCTTAAACCAAATACAGTTTAACCTGTAAATAATTCAATACATGTTTATTAACATCATCATAATGCACGCTGAATGACTTTAGCTGTCGATGGGCATTAAAACAATATTCATTCATTCAGATAGATTCGAAAAAGCAAATGCTTTGTTTTATTATCTATGATATGATATTTTAACAAATGAGGCAATTGCTAAAAACATTAAAGGATTAAAAAGCCAATTAATGTACTCTGATTCACAACTGTTTTTTGTTTGTTTTTATTTCAGCCAATGGAATCTGGTGATGCGACTAACATGCGACTGTTCTGAAGTAGAGTTATTGATAGCTTATTGTAAGATGTTACTGTTTAATGTGTTATACTATGACAGTATGATACATGTTGTAAATAAATAAATAAATGACTTTTCACAATTGGACATTGATTAGAAAAGGTAAAATCAAAGGCCTTATAAACACAGAGACACATCTCACAATAGGGAAATGGGCGTGGCCCTTGAATACTCTTACTGAAATGAGACCCCTCAACATATGCTGAAGAGGTGAAGCATAGGAGCTTTGACTTCCCGTCGCACATATCAAGGGTTCAATGCAAGACTATAGTAAGTGCTTCACAAACATAAAGCACTTACTAAAGTATTGCATTGAACCCCCGGATATGCTGAAAGGCCCTGTGACATACTTATATAGAGAGAGAAAAGATTTGGGTAATTTAACAATAACGTAGATATGATAGCTTCATCCAATTGATAACATCTGGGATTTATCAACCAATCATTCTACCAGCACATATAATGTAAAATAATTTCCTACTATTAGGACTTTGTTTCAACCTAGACAAGTTACCAATAGTTAGGAACTGATAAGGTGCTGCTAGTCTCTTCAGTGAAATAGCACACACCCTTTAACAATGAGAGTTTGCAGCAGAGATATGTATCTCTGAGTCTTTTATTAAGCCTCTGGTAAAATTTACCTCTAAATGAGCTGTCTTGTAGATAAAGTTATAACAGTAACAATCTTTAAAGTGTGATTCTCTAGTCTCGTTTAATTCTAGTCAATGAAATTTGATTATTTCAATTTCTTTATTGTAAGGTTACTGAAAAGTTGTGTTTTCATTTAAAATGTGAAAAATACTTTCAGGATTTGATAGAAACATTGGTTTTGGTAATGCTCCTTGTTATCTTAACATGAATAGAGTATGGACCAAATTCATGGAGACTTTTGATGTGCCTTCAGCAAAAGACTTGAAAGTACAAATGTAATGTTGCAAAGGTAAAACTGCTTACAAGTTTTGATATAAAACTGTTTTTACCCAATATCAGAAAGACCATGTTATTTGCAATTCTCATTGTAGTCTGTTGTTGCTTTCAGTTTGGATCAGTCTCATTATTCATGGTGGTGCAAGTGGGTTAAATGTATTATTAGCATAAAGATCTAAGTATACCCTTAACACATAACCACCTGAAGCCACATGTTTGCATCTTGCAGCAGAGGACTTTCAAAAAGTATTGTGGTAAAATGAGAAATTATTTCCCGTTTTGCCACAATGCTTTATTAATCTACTTGCATTATACCAACAGCAGAATGCAAGGTTTTTCAAATGTTTACAACGCTTTTTCAAAAGTCATCTGGTTCAAGAAAAATAAAATGTTGTCTGCAGGTGGTTAACCCTTTCCCAAACAACAAATTTTCTACTGTCCCAAATTGCAAGAGTTTGCAGACGACATTTCAAAATGTGGTGAAATTGAAAAATATTTTTCAGATAGAGCAGAAAACCTTGTGTGAAAAGGAAAAATTGCCTGTTACAAGCAATTTTCGTCTGTCCTAAATTGAAAGAGTTTGCAGACAACATTTCAAAATAAGGTGAAATTAGAAAATAATCTTTTGATAGGGCAGAAAACATTGTGGGAAAAGGGAAAATTGATCTTTATGACCAGATTCTCCTTTTCCCACAATGTTTTCAAAAGTCTGCTGCAACAGATTTGTGAAATGTCATTGTTTGGTAATGGGTTAAGTTCCCATTTCTCTGTGTATTTACAATCATCTTGAACTGATGTTCATACACATGATAGAGGGTTTATTTCCTATGCAATTACCCTTTAATCATTTGTCATTTTAAAAGCTTTGGTGCATTTTACATTTCTTAAATACATTCCATGTAAATATGTTCATTCTATTCATGTGCTTTTTTACAAACTTTTTTCAGTTCAATTATCATCTTTGTTTCATTTGACATATGTTCCTATGTTTCACATATACATGTATGTTGGTTTCATTGTATTAACAAGTTAACCCACTCCAACCTTAACCCATTACCAAACAATAATGACATTTGACCGGGTTGTTGCAGAGAACTCTGGAAAACATCGTGGGTAAAGGAGAAATGGCTCTTAATGAGCCATTTCTCCTTTTTCCACAATGTTTTCTAATATATCAGAAGATCGTTTTCAATTTTATCACATTTTGAAATGACGTCTGAAAACTCTTTCAATTTGGGACAGCCGAAAATTTAGCGTTTGGTAAAGGGTTAAGATTGTGTGACTTGTCTTATCTGTATGCAACTGTAGATAATAATTAAAGCAAGATGATTGATGATACATTTGAAAATTTCTTTGGGCAACATCTTGAGGAAAACAGCTGCTCCTTTTACCGCCATTACTATATTTATTATTTCTGTGAACAGAGACTGAAAGATAGTCTATTTTTCGAACATCTGGACATTCTACGATTTCCCATGAGGCAACAGTTATAATGATATAGAGTAAAACAAAGTGAGTAAATCTGGACTACATTCCTAGTTCCAAGACGGTATTAGTCCGCACAGTGAAGGTGGATGTTTAATGAGTAATTGGGATCAGACCACTGTTTATGTATCGATAAAGTACCGTCCCTCAAAAAAGTGGTATGTAAATTCAATGGACTAAGGTGCTGACACACCCTTAGTCCAAAAACAAATCACACAGACACTCACTGTCTAGATTATTAACTGATCAGGCCAACATTAATGCTCTGCTGAGGGTGGGACCTGAAAGGGGAGGGTCAAGTCAATGTTACACACCAACAGGGGAGGGTCAAGTCTATGTTGCACACCGACAGAGGAGGGTCAAGGCAATGTTACACAACGACAGGGGAATGTCAAGGCAATGTTACACACAGACGGGGGAGGATCAAAATGATGTTACACACTGACAGAGGAGGATCAAGTCAATGTTACACACCAACAGGGGAGGGTCAAGTCAAATGTTTCACACCAATAGGGGAGGGTCAAGACAATGTTACACACAGACAGGTAAATGTCAAGTCAATGTTACACACAGACAGGGGAATGTCAAGTCAATGTTACATACCGACAGGGGAGTGTCAAGTCAAATGTTACACATCAACAGGGGAGGGTCAAGTCTATGTTACACACCAACAGGGGAGGGTCAAATCTATGTTACACACCAACAGGGGAGGGTCAAATCAATATTACACACCGACAGGAGAGGGTCAAGTCAATGTTACACACTGACAGGGGAGGGTCAAGACAATGTTACACACCGACAGGGGAGGATCAAGGTAGTGTTACACACCGACAGGGGAGGGTCAAGTCAATGTTACCAACCGACGGGAATGTCAAGTCAGTGTTACACACTGACAGGGGAGGGTCAAGACAATGTTACACACGGACAGAGGAGGATCAAGGTAATGTTACACACCAGCAGGGGAGGGTCAAGTCTATGTTGGGCACCGAAAGGGTAGGATCAAATCTAGGTAACACACCAACAGGAGTATCAAATCAGTGTTACAAACCGACAGGGGAGGGTCAAGTCTATGTGACACACCCACGGGAGTGTCAAGTCAAGCTTACGCACCAACAGGGGAGTGTTAAATCAATGTTAGGCACTGACAGGGCAGGGTCAAGTCTATGTTAGGCACCGATAGGGGATGGTCAAGTCAATGTTACACACCGACAGGGAATGTTAAGTCTATTTTACGCACCAACAGGGGAGGGTCAAGTCAATGTTACAAACAGACAGGGGAGGGTGAAGTCTATGTTACACATCCGCAGGGGAATGTCAAGTCAATGTTACTGCCGACAGGGAAGGGTCAAATCAATGTTACACAACAACAGTGGAGGGCCAAATCTATGTAACACACCAACAGGGGAGGGTCAAATCTATGTTACACACCAACAGGGGAGGGTCAACTCAATGTTACATACCAACAGGGGAGGGTCAAATCTATGTTACACACCGACAGGGGAGGGTCAAATCAATGTTACACACCGACAGGGGAGAGTCAAGTCTATTTTACACACTGACTGGGGAGGGTCAAGTCTATGTTACGCACCGACAGGGGAGTGTGCAATCAATGTTACACACCGACAGAGGAGTGTCAAATCAATGTTACACACCGACAGGGGAAGGTCAAGTCTATGTTACAAACCGACAGAGGAGGGTCAAATCAATGTTGCCAACCAACAGGGAATGTCAAATCAATGTTATGCACAGACAGGGAAAGATCAAATCAATGTTGTGCACTGACAGGGAGGGTCAAATCAATGTGCACTGACAAGGGAGGGTCAAGTCAATGTTACACACCGACAGGGGAGGGTCAAGTCTATGTGACACACCGACAGGGGAGTGTCAAGTCAAGCTTACGCACCAACAGGGGAGGATCAAGACAATGTTACACACCGACAGGGGAGGGTCAAGTCAATGTTACACACCGACAGGGGAGGATCAAGACAATGTTACACACCGACAGGGGAGGGTCAAGTCAATGTTACACACCGACAGGGGAGGGTCAAGTCAATGTTACACACTGACAGGGGAGGATCAAGACAATGTTACACACCGACAGGGGAGGGTTAAGACAATGTTACACACCGACAGAGGAGGATCAAGTCAATGTTACACACCAAGAGGGGAGGATCAAGACAATGTTACACAGTGACAGGGGAGGGTCAAGTCAATGATACACACTGACAGGGGAGGGTCAAGTCAATGTTACACACCAATGGGGTTGGGTCAAATCAATGTTGTGCAGCGACGGGAGGCTGCGTGAGGGGTTGTAGCCTCTCCTTGGGGGTCCAGGGGCCTCCCCTACAAAGTTGTTTCAAGTAGAAGTGAAACTGGTGAGATTTGGGGTATATTTAGGGCAATGCATGATATCATATTTATGTCTCTTTTGAAATTGATGTTCCACTATGGTTGCATGCATTTCGCTGGCTATGCCCCCTGTCAATGCAACACTTAAGTGCTTTATATAATTATGTGAAGTACTTAAGTTTTTCACTGAACCCTCTACATGCCCTCTAACAAAGACCAGGGGGCCTCCATGGCCTAGTGGTTAGAGTACAGAACTTGAAATCACTTGGCCCCTCTCCGCGTGGGATATGGATTTCCTTGAAAGGCAGTTTCCCGACTGACTTACGGAATACCTATGGTTCTGCCCACCTTGACCAGCCCTTATGGGCAGTTGAGCATGGGGTCTTCCTCCATCATTAATAGTCTGGCATCGCTACATATTAAACTGAAATAATGTTGATGTGATGTAAAACCCATATAAAAACAAAACAAAGACCAAATGCCAATTGCAGATGTATAGCACTATACTAAACTTCATTTGAAAGTGATTCAAAATATGCTTTATTTGTAGTAACAAGAGAATGATGTATAACATTTATAGAAAAAACATTTTAACATTAACAAATTTAAAGATGCATATCATTGACAAGAGCAAAAGAATGGTTAACCCTTTCCCAAACAATAACCACATTTGACGACTTTAGAAAACATTGTGGTTTTTCTGCTCGTTCTGAAGAATATTGTTCAATTTCATCACATTTTGAAATGTTGTCTTTAAATTCTTTCAATTTGGGACAGTCTCACAATGATTGGAAACATTAAGTCTACATTTACAAAGTTGTTGAATCTCAAAGGTCACTTTATTTTTGTGAATAAACATTAGACATGTGTTTATAAATATGACAAAGGTTTTACAGGACCCATGTTCTATTCCTATCTCAATTAACAGTTTTTCTCTTTATCCTAAAATGTTAACAATGAAGTCTATTGTGTGAACCTTTATGAGACAGGCCCCTGATGAGCAAGAAATTAATTCACAAAATATATTGATAGATACTTCTTGTTGGATCACACAAAAGTTTTGAGGAAAACCAATCACATTGTTTCTGGTTAATCTGTAGCAGATATTTTGACAACATCTCCCTAATGATAGGTTTCTTGGTTTTATTCAATTTTCAACATGTGTTTGTCATATCACAGCTTTCCTTGGCTCCAAGCTATAAGTTCCCTTTCCTGTCCTTGGACTGGCTTTTTTCAGTTGTAATACAATCACCCAGAGTATCTGGAAGGTGCTTGCTCACAGACAACATTTCTCTGAGTTAATTCCTTTAACCCTTTACCAAACGTCAAATTTTCGACTGTCTAAAATTGAAAGTCTGCAGACCATATTCAAAAATGTGATGCAATTAAAAAAAAGTCTTCTGATAGGGCAGAAAACATTGTAGGAAAAGGAGAAATTGCTTGTTAAGAGCAATTTCTCCTTTTCCCACAATGTTTTTAAGAGTCATTTGCAACAAACAGGTCAAATGTCGTAATTGTTTGGTAATGGGTTAAATATACATGTATCACCTTTTTTTTTTTTCAATTATCATATGGGGTTTAATGCCATATCCACAATTTGTCAGTTATGTTGTGGCTTTCCTGGATCCACAAGTACTAGGCTAGAGCTCTGAAGTGACTGGCCTAAGTACTCTCCAACAAAACCACAGGTGTCAGTGGGGCTCAAACTAGGGTCCCCCGAGTTCTCAGTCAGCCGCTGTCAACACTGGACCAAGCAGGACCCCTTATATTAAAGATGGGAAAATAATTTTGAAATCAATTTTATCTTTTAACCCCTCTATCTTTATGATTCTTGTTTAAACAAACCACAGTGCCAAATAAATTATAAATTAATCACTTGAAATGAGTAATTTTGCCCCCATGGTTTCTACAAAATGTAATAGAATGAATAACTTTTTCTTCCCTTAATAGTTATTGTCATCTACTGAAGGGAGAGGTCTATAGCTTATCCTTGGGTCAGTGCATAGTACTAAACATAGTACTGCCTCAAGGATAACTATAGACCCCGTTGCTGCTGGGGTGCTTTCAAATTGGACCAGTCATAAAACGAAAAAAGAGAGCAATTTGATATGGGTATTTTGATGTAATGAGATCATAGATTCCCCTGTTCACTAGCATAAAGAAATTTCTAGTCACTGATTTATTTCCGTCTCCAAACAGTGGCGTGTGCAACTGTCCACTGGTTTTTGTGCGCAGTTTCTCGGATGAAAAAGGGCATCTCCACCTCGTCTATTAGATCAAAGTCTGGTCCAAGAACACGTTTCAACGTGTCAAATCCCCAAACCTTCTTGCCATCCTCAAGCTCGTAACCTCCAAGCCAGGTACTCTGTCATTATAGAAGAAAATGTATCATTACAGAAATGTATGTTATTCAACATAAACATTACAGAGGGGAACGTATGTTATTCAACATAAACATTACAGAGGGGAATATATGTTAGTCAACATGAAAATACAGAGGGGAATAAATGTAAGTCGACATAAACATTACAGAGGGGAAAGTATGTTAGTCAAGATAAAAATACAGAGGGGAATATATGTAAGTCAACATAAACATTACAGAGGGGAACGTATGTTATTCAACATAAACATTACAGAGGGGAACATATGTGAGTCAACATAAACATTACACAGGGGTATATATGTTAGTCAACATAAACATTACAGAGGGGAATGTTTGTAAGTCAACATAAACATGACAGGGGAATGTATGTTAGTCAATATAAACATTACAGAGGGGAATGTATGTTAGTTAATATAAACATTACAGAGGGGAATATATGTTAGTCAATATAAACATTACAGAGGGGAATGTATGTTAGTCAATATAAACATTACCGAGGGGAATGTATGTTAGTCAATATAAACATTACAGAGGGGAATGTATGTTAGTCAATATAAACATTACAGAGGGGAATGTTTGTAAGTCAACATAAACATGACAGAGGGGAATGTTTGTTAGTCAACATAAACATTACAGAGGGGAATGTTTGTAAGTCAACATAAACATTACAGAGGAGAATGTTTGTTAGTCAACATAAACATTACAGCGGGGAATGTTTGTTAGTAAACAACAAAATTACAGAGGGGAATGTATGCTAGTCAACGTAAACATTAAAGAGGGGAATGTGTAAGTCAACATAAACATTACAGAGGGTAATATACGTTAGTCAATATAAATATCACAGCAGGGCATGTATGTTAGTCAACATAAGCAGTACAGAGGGAAATATATGTTAGTCAACATAAACATTACAGAAGGGAATGTATGTTAGTCAACATAAACATTACAGACAGGAATGTATGTTAGTCAACATAAACATTACAGAGGGGAATGTACGTTAGTCAACATAAACATTACAGACAGGAATGTATGTTAGTCAACATAAACATTACTAAGGGTAATGTCTATTAGTCAACATAAACATTACAGAGGGAAATGTATGTTAGTCAACATAAACATTACAGAGGGAAATATATGTAAGTCAATATAATCATTAGAGGGGAATGTATGTTAGTCAATATAAACATTAGAGAGGGTAATGTATGTTAGTCAATATAATCATTACAAAGGGGAATGTATGTTAGTCAATATAATCATTACAAAGGGGAATGTATGTTAGTCAACATAATCATTACAGAGGGAAATATATGTAAGTCAATATAATCATTAGAGGGGAATGTATGTTAGTCAATATAAACATTACAAAGGGGAATGTATGTTAGTCAACATAATCATTACAAAGGGTAATGTATGTTAGTCAATATAATCATTACAAAGGGGAATGTATGTTAGTCAACATAATCATTACAGAGGGAAATATATGTAAGTCAATATAATCATTAGAGGGGAATGTATGTTAGTCAATATAATCATTACAAAGGGTAATGTATGTTAGTCAATATAATCATTACAAAGGGGAATGTATGTTAGTCAACATAATCATTACAGAGGGAAATATATGTAAGTCAATATAATCATTAGAGGGGAATGTATGTTAGTCAATATAAACATTAGAGAGGGTAATGTATGTTAGTCAATATAATCATTACAAAGGGGAATGTATGTTAGTCAATATAATCATTACAGAGGGGAGTGTATGTTAGTCAATATAATCATTACAGACAGGAGTGTATGTTAGTCAATATAATAATTACAGACAGGAATGTATGTTAGTCAACATAAACATTACAGAGGGGAATGTATGTTAGTCAACATAATCATTACAGAGGGGAATGTATGTTAGTCAACATAAACATTACAGAGGGGACTATATGTTAGTCAACATAATCATTACAGAGGGGAATGTATGTTAGTCAATATAATCATTACAGAGGGGAATGTATGTTAGTCAACATAAACATTACAGAGGGGAATGTATGTAAGTCAACATAAACATTACAGAGGGGAATGTATGTAAGTCAACATAAACATTATAGAGGGGAATGTATGTTAGTCAACATAATCATTACAGACAGGAATGTATGTTAGTCAACATAAACATTACAGATGGGAATGTATGTTAGTCAATATAATCATTACAGAGGGGAATGTATGTTGGTCAATATAATCATTACAGAGGGGAATGTATGTTACTCAACATTAACATTACAGAGGGGAATATATGTTAGTCAACATAATCATTACAGAGGGGAATATATGTTAGTCAACATAAACATTACAGAGGGGAATGTTTGTAAGTCAACATAAACATGACAGGGGAATGTATGTTAGTCAATATAATCATTACAGAGGGGAATGTATGTTAGTCAATATAAACATTACAGAGTAATGTATGTTAGTCAACATAAACATTACTAAGGGTAATGTCTATTAGTCAACACAAACATTACAGAGGGGAATATATGTTAGTCAACATAAACATTACAGAGGGGAATATATGTTAGTCAACATAAGCAGTACAGAGGGAAATATATGTTAGTCAACATAAACATTACAGAGGGAAATATATGTTAGTCAACATAAACATTACAGAGGGGAATATATGTTAGTCAACATAAGCAGTACATAGGGAAATATATGTTAGTCAACATAAATATTACAGAGGGGAGTGTATGTTAGTCAACATAAACATTACAGAGGGGAAAGTATGTTAGTCAACATAAACATTACACGGGAGAATGTATGTTAGTAAACATAAACATTACAGAGGGAAAAGTATGTTAGTCAACATAAATATTACAGAGGGGAATGTATGTTAGTCAACATAACTATTACAGAGGGGAAAGTATGTTAGTCAACATAAACATTACAGAGGGGAATGTGTAAGTCAACATAAACAGTACAGAAAAAAATGTATGTTAGTCAACATTAACATTGTAGAAAGAAAAGTATGTTAGACAACATAAACATTTTAGAAAAAAATGTATGTTAGTCAACATTATCATTGTAGAAAGAAAAGTATGTTAGACAACATTAACATTGTATTAAGAAATGACCATGGTATATGAAAATAGCACTTCTTACCCTAAGTTTAGCTTGTTGTTCTTGAATTAAACCATTTGCAATATCTCCAAAATAATTGTTCTATATCCTTTCTGCAAGGTTTACAGGTTTGGGAAGCTGTTAACAATCTACTCTTATGTTACTTTAGAAAAATATGATACATTTTTTCAGTAGAAGACTTAATTTTTTCAAAAAGATTAAAATCTCAATCTATGACATGGTAACAATCTAAAGCGATCTAAAAATTAATGAGTAACTGGTCAGTACTTGCTGCCATTCCCAGTCCACATTAAATATTTTAAACTTGACCCTTAGAATGCTGGGTAATTTTCTTAAAATAGCTTTTTTTGTGTCATCTACTTTCCAAAACCTTAAATGTCTACTCAATTTTGATGAGGAATTATCACTCAGAGTGGCAAACAGGTTAGATCACAGGCCAGCTGCCAATTGGTAGCTGGCCTGAATCTAACGTGCTTGTATAAGCATAACTCGGTTCCAGCACTATAAGGGTTTAATTGTCTGCTGGCCTGGATCTAACATGTTTGCATAAGCATGAAGTCGGTTCCAGCACTATAAGGGTTTAATTGGCGGCTGGCCTGGATCTAACATGTTTGCATAAGCATAAAGTCGATTCCAGCACTATAAGGGTTTAATCTATTGGTACCCTCACCTTGTCTGTGAACTGTTCCAACCATGTATAAGGGGAGGTAATTACAAGCACCCCCTTTGAGGCCACAAGTCCTGCCAATCGATTCAGGAAATCAAATGGTTTGTGGAGACGGCATATCAGGTTAGCAGCCAAAATACAACCAAACTGGCCAACATTTTTGGGAAGGTCACACGCATCCCCTTGCATAAAGGAGGCGCAACTTCTGTCCTGTGGTAAAAATAAGCGGAATGACCACAGATTAATACAAATTTTTATACGAAATAGGTTTTTGTGTCGTCTTCTTTTCAGAACCATAGATATCTGCTTAGTTTTGATGAAAAAAAGCTACTCAGAGTAGCAAACAGGTTTGATCAAAGGCCAGCCCCCAATTTCCTTGGTGGCTGCCCTGGATCAAACATGTTTGCATAAGCACGAGGTCGGTTCCAGCACTATAAGGAATAAAATGCACATTTTGTTTATGTATATGAGATTTAACAACATTTAAACATTATCTCCATTATTTTACGGCTTTCTTCCATTTCACCAGTACAAGGCATGCCTCTGCAGTGCCAAAGAATACTTCCATGAAGCACATTTTCACATTTCATTTTGCAAAAAGTATTGAATCACTTATGGTAATTTTTTATTCCAATCATCCAAATATGAGTCCTCAGACTTGTTTAGATATCACCAAATGTAACTGATTTCATGATAAGGTTAATCATTTAGTCCAATAGTCCCATTTAGCACAGATTTTATGTTTATCATGCCTGTGACTAAAGTCCTCGCCAGTACAGAATCAGCGATTTTTTTATCCTCCTTTGTTTGGGTCCGCTAAAAGGACCCTTCCAAATCAAATCAAGGTAATATTTTTCCGAAATTCAAGATTTTTTTTCTCCAAATTAGAACTTAATTCTGTAAAACATTTGAGTTGTTAAAACAATTAACCCTTTACCAAATGCCAAATTTTTAACAGTCCCAATTTGGAAGAGTTTGCAGACGACATTTCAAAATGTGATGAAATTGAAAAAATAATGATCTGATAGGGCAGAAAACATTGTGGGAAAAGGAGAAATTGCTCGTTAAGAGCAATTACTCCTTTTCCCACAGTGTTTTCCAGAGTCATGTGCAACAAACTGGTCAAATGTCGTTATTGTTTGGTAATGGGTTAAGAAGCCGAGACTCCCTCCGCCAACAAGCAAATCAATCCTAATCTCTGACCCCTTAGTCTTTGATTCTTACACAGTGATCAGGAACGACGGCCTCCAGGTTTGTCACTAAGTCACCTTCATCCTGTATGAAGTACGAAGCCCGTCCGCTGCTTTTGAGGTCATTACAGGCATCAACAAAGGCTTGACTATAATCCAGACCTATCACTTCCTTGAATGTCTTTGTTAGCTCAAAGCTTGATCTTCCAACAGCACAGCCAATATCAAACGCCCTTAATGGAACTGAATCCTGAAAAGAAAGTCACATTTGAATAATGGCATAGAAATTGTTGATTTGAAAAAAAAAATAGATCTTTTATCTTAGATCTGCTAATCATTATACTTTCATTATAATCACTTTACTTATACTTATTGAGGGTTTAATGCAAGACTATATTAAGTGCTTCACAAACATGAAGCACTTACTATAGTCTTGCATTGAACCCTAGATTTGTGATTCTACAGTCCAGTCGTAACTACTCGAGCATTTCCGTAACCAGAGAAATTAACATCGTATTAAAGTGTAAGATTACAATGAGGGTTCAATGCAAGACTATAGTAAGTGCTTCATAAACATCAAGCACTTACTATATATAGTCTTGCATGGAACCCTCCTATTGTCATTGTGGAGAAAGGGGTTAACTTATTTATTTCTCATCTTTAATGTGAGAGAAGCTTGTAGCTTATTAAATTCGCTCTTGATGACCCAATATTTTCTGATAGCGTCAAATTAGTTTGACTACCATCCCATCAAACTTTCGAACCATTCATTTAATGGAGGACGCTGCAACGAAAATTTTGTGGCAACATTTGAAAACCAATATTTCAATTGTTATTGAAAATTATCAAATTATTTTACTCACAGTTGTGAATTAATCCTTTTTAATCATTCCATGCATCTTAAAATGTCTGTTTTCTGCATATTAAATTTGTAAAAATGGTTTTATTTACACTATACGATGATGTTTGGCTCCCGATAAAGATTTTCTGCGCATGCCTACTGGAATGTGAAAAAACTATCAATGCCATTATTTGGTGGTATAGAGATTATTTCACATATATCTTGTTTATCAATTGAACTTGAACGACCATTTTGTGCTTAAAATCCGAAAATCAGAATTTCCAAAGGCCAAAACTATTTGGATCCTTCGAAATTTCAATGTTGGATTGCCCCATCAGAAAATAAAAAGCAATCTTCATGTTGAATTATTTTGACTAATGTGACAGGAGATATTGCCAAATAAAAAATATCTCAATATTTCCCAATCTAGTCAAATTAGTTTGACTAGCACATGTGCTTGACATTATCTTCTATAATGTATCAATATGCTTTCTATAGATGCTATATAATACACGTGTATAGTATTTAGTACATAGATTGGGACATTAGAAGATCGTGTCAAGCACCTGTTGGTTCATGAATGCACTTTAAAGTCAACTCACCCCACCATTGAAATGCTTTATGCACAATTCAGCACACCTTTTCGGAAAGTCGAGAGATTCCTTAGGTCCGAAATCGTATCGTAGAACCTCCTTCGGTGACCCATAGTGAAAGACGAGGTATTCGTGGAGGAGCTTTTTCGATTCATAAACATTGTGTTGTGCGGCACGTCTCCTCTCTTTGGACAGTTTATAGGTGGAATACGCGGCTATGCTGGATGTCACACCCAATGCACCCAATAATACCAATCTTTGGTCGATCTGAAACCACGAAGAGCTCATATTTTGAACTGGAAATGGTTAGAAACGTCTGAAAACACAACGTTTATTAGCAATTAGCCGGCTATTTCCGTGAGGGAAGTCGAACTAAATTCCCAAATAAATTTGTTATGTATCTAACGTAGCTATATCTAACGATATCAGAAAGGTCCGGTAAAAAGGGTCCCGGACTTCGCCGTTAACGATGGGGTAATTTGAAATGGACTATTTCACAAATGACTGTTCATAGGTAACACATGTTAGAACTTAGTCTAGAATCATGGTTTAATCAATCCTAATTACTAAACAAAAGACCAATTTAATCTTTTTATTCTAAACATGCAGAAGTTGTATGTTTTTATTTTTTAAGTAAATTGTGTACATCCATGCATTTCAGTGCTTTGATGACACATTTTCACCAAATTCACTGATTTCGTATGAAGGGAATAAGGTATACGCATGCACATGCACACTTTTGTGAGATCCACATGATGATTCTGTCTATAAAAAGCCACCGCTTACATGTGGGTAATTCAAGTTAATACACTGTGTAATTTACAAAATTAAATGAACGAGAAGAACAAACAGCCAGCAAAATAGTTTTGACCTACAAAAAACATAAAAAGACCGACAAACGCAGAGTTGACCTCATACCTAGAAACACATTCTTTGCACAAACATGTTATAGGATAGAAAAAGTTTTCTTTGTCTCCATCTCCATGCCAGCATATTAGAAAGTGGTGCTTTATATGTTGATACATAGAGTTCTTTCAAAGGCTAGGCTCTGTATGCTGCTCCTTGCTCATAGCTGGGAGGTCATTTATAAAAATCCTTGCAGACAGCTTTCCAGTTGTGCAGTATTCTATGCAGAGCAGGGACGAGTGTTAGCCATCGTTAGCCGTCGCACAAGCATTCCATCATCCAGCCCCATGTATGCAAAGGTTTCCTGGAAGCCCTCCCGCTGAAATGTGTGTGACTTGAAACACTGAAAATTGTCTATTACCAGTTGTTCAGCATCTTCACCATACACATAGATTCCTTTCTTGTGTTGGCGGTGTGAACAACAAAAAGTGTACAAGGAATTAATGGCACCAACTCGGCATAGACTTACTCATTCTCAAAATCATTAAGTTTTTTCCACATTGCTTTGTTCACATTTGGGCCATCATAACCGCGAGCAACTAAGCATTTTCAGTTAGTGTTTCAATAAATCTCTCAGTCACCACATCAGCTGGATCATGTCCAAACAGTATACTCTTGAGATGTACATTTGACACCTTTCCCTTTTAAACATTCCAAAATCTCTGAAGAATGTTACATTGTTTTTTGTCTTTCCCTGTTACATCAAATTGAATTATAAATGGAATTTTCCTGGAATTAATTTGACCAACCAGCTTTTTCCTTTAGAAAGGTCCAATCCCATCAGAAATTAAGAAGATTTTGGACTTGCTCATGGTAAAGTCTGCAGAAACTTGTACTGGAAACATGGCTCTAAGTAGTTCAGATAAACCATCACATGAACTGTACAACATACAGTTGCTAAAACGTTCAATGCCCATAGAGCTTCAGCTTTTGCCACTTGTTAAGTGTCGGCGAGGGACTGTAGGTTTACACTTTTCCCAACATCTCCTCCTTGAGTGCTTGTTGAAGTTGAAGGAATTGGTTTTACAACAAACAGCAGTTTCTAGTTCTATAATATTTATACTTTGTTTGTGCTTTGCTCCATCTGCATGTTTGATAACCTGATGTAAACTATTATTCGCACAAAAGATGCTCTTGAAACACACAAATCGGTATGCAGCGAATTAATCTAGGAAATCCTGTCCATACCAGTCACTAATACTATTTCCGTTATTGCCAAGCTTCACAAGCCAAGACTTGTTGAACTTAGTTTTTCCACCAGACATTGCTAGTTTATATCATGTGGTTATAACATGTAAAAAGCAAAGTTCATACATTTTTGGGGACTTTATTTTCCAAAAAGAATTAAAGTAAAAAGTAGAAAAAAGTAGGAAGCTATTTAAAATGTAGGAAATAGATCTAGTAAGAAAAAGTAGGAACACTGGAAGGCCGGTGATTTCCAAACACGTTTATAATCGTACAGGAAATATAAAGATAACTTGTATTGTAGACATTACAAACCGTTTAAACGGGTTTATTTCGTAAGCATAGAGCTTAACTTAGAATAAGATGTGCTAGTATCGTCACATGGAAATGTTTAACCTTTCTTGTCACGTGACGTAGCAAGGTGTGCGAGAAGGGATTCCTGTGTTTATTTATAAACCGGCTTTCCTACTTAAGCGCCGAAAGGTTCACCTCACATTATCTAACGACATTAGGGGATTTCAGCGGCTCAGAAGTAAAGCAATCTAAAATGATCTTTGGTTTAGTGTCAATTGTTGTTAATATCAAATCTCTAAAACGTTTATTACTCCCAATGAAAACATCTTTTGATTTAGTCTCTAAGCGGAGAAGATAATATTGTCTACACCATTAAGTTTTCTTATATTAAATTAAATGGGTTTTTACTTCGCATAAACATTTTTTTAGTTGTGTCGCCATGCCCGACGCGTAATGATGGAGGAGAACCACATACTCAACTGCCAATAAGGACTTGTTAAGTCGGGTAGAACCATCGGCTTTCCGTAAAACAGTTGGCAGACTACCTCTGATGAAATTTTAAATGACGTCACCGGACTATTTGAACCCACGCGGACAATGTCACGTGATTTCATGATTTGTACTCTAGCCACTAGCGACAGAACAAGTCCAGTAGTCCTTATTATTTAATACAAAAATAAGGCCAAGAGGGCCATGATGGTCCTAGAATCGCTCACCTGAAATAAATTGAACTTAAAACTACATATTTGAAAATTAATATAAGAAGCATTGTTTTTAACCTTTACATAGGGTTTCTTATGCATTTATCCAGTGACATATTTTTTTGAATTATGACGTTTGACACTGTGTGCTTGATGTGGGACATTAAAATGGTACATAATTCTTATAACCCGGAAACTGAATATTTCACTTTTACAGATGATGTGTAGGAAGATCGGCCTGTACTTAGGTTCAGTATGATTCTATGGTTCCTATTGTGTGGTTATCATTTTGGCATAATTATGTGAAAATCCTATTTGATATTGATCTACATGTACTCTTATTTTTACCATACATGTATGTTGTGAAAACACAAACACGTTCAAAGTTCAACCCACCCTGATGGCCATGTTTTTCGAGATATCAAAGTGCTCTAAATAATCTTCAAAAAGGGGCACCCAAATAACATTCATGTGAAATTATTTTGAAAGCTGACTCGTGTTTTGTGACAAGGTTTTTTTCCAAAGGTTTTTACCAAATATGGGCAAGGCAGCCATCTTGGTCACATGACTAATTAGGTTGTTTTTTTTACAAAACAACTTTCTCCCCTCCAACTAGGGATGCACCACATGGTATCAAATTGAAATTTTCTACGGGGTTTGGGAAGAAAATGTATTCATTAAGTTATACTTTGTACCATACATGTATATGGTGAAAACACAAACAAGTCCAAAGTTCAACGCATCCTGGCGGCCATGTTGATCGAAATATCACAATTCTTTTAAAGGGGGCCCCCAAATAACATTCCTGTGTAATTATCTTAAAACCTGACCAGTGTTTTGTGACGCGAAGATTTTTAATGTTATAACCACATATGGCCATGACAGCCATCTTGGTCACAGTATAACTAATTGTTTTTTTGAGAACTTTCTCCCCTCCAACTAGGGATGCTCCACATGGTGTTAAATTGAAATTGGCCCAGAGGTTTGGGAAGACAAGATTTTAAGGTGTAATTTTTACCGCACATGTATATTAGGGAATTGCAAACAAATTCAAAGTCCAACGCACCCCGGCTGCCATGTTATTCGAGATATCAGAATTCTAAGAACCATCTTTATAAGGGCCCCAAAGAACTTACCTGTGAAAGTATTTTGTAATCTTTTTTATTGTGTACTCACAATTTCCGTTCATATGATGACAAGACAATAAAAGGCGTTAAAAGAGTACCTCTTTTATACCAATTAAGTAAATATTAAGATCGTTTTTCGCCATATTTACAACAGTGAAAAAGCATGATATTCACAATCAATAACAAGTTTGTTATTATTAATAAAACACTAGTCACATATTCTTTCTTCCTTTGGTTTATTACAATGCATACCAATTTCATTTCCTAAATAAATGATTAAAACATCGGAAATTAGTTAAAGCGTTTTATCAATAACTATATTACGTGCAACATCTAAACAATCCAAAGACTAATTGGAAAAATAGTTTTTAATCAAAGCACTGAGAGGCGTGAATGCTTGTTGCACTGTATAATGATAAAACACAGGTTTTCAGTAACTTTGAAATAAAGAAATTGCAAACGATCATTTGTCGATTGATGCACGTTGTTGAAATTACTTTAGCCCTTTGAATGCTGGGTAATTTTCTGACAATAGATTTGTGAGTCGTCTGATTTCCAAATCCTTGAATATCTGCTTAATTTTGATGAGGAGAGATAACTAGAGTAGGAAACAGGTTAGATTACAGGCCAGCCGCCATTTTACTTGGGGCTGATCTGGGTCTAACCTGTGTACATAAGCATGAAGGCGGTTCCAGTACTATTAAGGTTAAAGTACACTGCTCATTGTCACATGTTCCCTGGATAACCAGATTTTTGTATAGGGTTTAAGGCTGTGTCTACAATTGTTAGTTATATAATGGCCTTTTGATATTCACCATTTCTGTGCTAGAGCTCTGAAGGTCTTGCCAAGAGACAATCACAAGGAAACAGCAGCGGTGGTTGGTTTAAAACCCAACCAGCCCATAGTTATAAGTCCATCACCTTAACTACTGGGAAATGCAGGAAAATGAAATAATAAGGCACTATCAGGAATTAAACAAGGATTGTCCTATCTCCCTTAACCCATTACCAAACACCAACTTTTCGACTGTCCCAAATTGAAAGAGTTTGCAGACGACATTTCAAAATGTGATAAAGTTGAAAAATGATCTTATAGGGCAGAAAACATTCTGGGAAAAGGAGAAATTGCTCTTTAAGTTTTCTACAGTCGTCTGCAACAAACTGGTAAAATGTCGGTATTGTTTGGTAATGGGTTAATTCAGTATTGCTCACTACTACACTACTGTCGAACTTTCAATAATTATGATTAATTGGAGCTTTATGCTGCTTTCAACATTTAATTCATATGCTGGTGGTAAGTATAAGTCCATGGATCTACGCCTCTGGGTTTTCATCCACATAACTGAACAATATCCTTTCCTAGCTGCTGCGGCTTCACCACACAATACAATTGAACAAAGGTAACAGAACAATGAATCATGCCCTATCAAATGTTGAAAATAGTCTTAGCCAAGCTGGTCGTCAAAATTGGAACCCCTCTGAGGACCTTTTCGAAATAACATACATCTAAGGTCTATCAATCGTACCTACTCGGCAATCCCCTGTACAAGCCGGTAGTTATGTACCTCGTAGGTAGTTCATGAACACCAGAACTACCGGGGAAGTTTAGTTCGAATTATCCAGACGTAGATATTTCATTGTGACACAGTTACAGCTTGGATCATCCGAGTTAGGGGAAGTTTGGCTGTTTTCCGCCGGATAACGCACTTGATTTCAACACACTGTCCGGGGACTTCATATTTATGTAAATACGCACACATTGGTTAAGTATCACAATTGAATCAGAGATATATCTATGTCTCTGATTATTTTTTTTTCTTTTACTCATTTCATTAAAAATTATCATATCAACACATCTGTGTTGCATGTTTTCTCAAATGTTTTTAAGGTGGGGATTGCCGAGTAGATACGATTGCAAATGGACATGCCCTTGACGAACACTATAACACCACCCGATCCACGTTTATTCTTACATTGTCTGGGTTGATCAAACACCGTGTACCCTTGTAATAATGTGATTAAGATCTATATTTGAAAAACGAAAGTGCAATGAAAGAAGTCTAGGGAGAAACAATATACCGGCTTCCATATTACCGGTACTTCAGGTGTTTTCATTGGATAAACCTGTTGTGTTCATAGTGGTTAATCTACTGACATTTCTGGATAATACAACAATAAGTGTGAATTAAAACAACTCATAAACACAGTTCATCTTTTTATTCGTTTTCTAAATGCTTCATTCAGTATAAATGCAAAACTGTATTCCCAATTCATTCAGTAACATTTTACTGAACATCTTACAAAAGTTTGGGAAAGTTCAAAACAATATTCCCTATGATTTCAATATTGAGCTAAGTAACATTGCATAGTAACACATCATTGAAATCCGCTCTCTGAGATGCTTCCAATGATGTGTTACATCGCAATACTGTACTTTTATTCAAGATGTGATCCATGTATAACAGTTTTGATTCACGCAAATGGAAACTGTTTATTTCCTCTTTTCTCTAGCAGGTGAAATACCACGAGTTCTATAAAATACTATAACAAAGCAAGAGCTTTATGTTTTTGAAGCACTTGCTTTAGTAATGCATTGAATCCTTGATTTTCTTTTTTGGCAATGTATGAATAAAATCTCTACTTTTGGGGTCGAATTTACATTCCTGCTTTCGCTTTCGTTGCAAGGATGTAGCTTATATTCGACATTTCTCTATTTCTAGTTTCTCTTCAGGCTTGGGAAGGATCTTTGTCTGATGTGTATGTTTGTCTATCACCAATACTATTACAAGAATTATGTTCATTGTCACTGATGTATCTTCTTTTCTCATTTTCATTTTTTTTTTGCTTTTCTTATGTTATCATTTCTATTTTCTGTAAACATTTATCATCATATTGGTGGACAAAAAAAATCAAACAAACAAATACTTGGTACATGTATTTACTATGTACCATCTAGATAGATTTGTACATCATATTAACTATTATAGAATTTCAGTTATTTCACAATACTTCGCCTGACAATGGCCAAAACTCAGCTGTTTATAAGACCTAGATCCAGTACCAAGTTTCTAACCAATCATCTCTGAACAGCACCATATGTTCAAGTTAAATTTTCTGTTTACCATTTTGCTACAAGACATGAGTTAAGTTAGTCCATATCGAAGGTTTAATGCAATACTATAGTAAAAGGTTCATGTTTGTGAAACACTTACTATAGTCTGGCATTGAACCTTTTATATTAGAACTGCATAGGAGTCACAGTCCCCCTCCCCCCCTTTTCAGCCATAACAATCTTTTTTGTCAAATGACTGAGTTTTTCACTTCATACACTTTTCCAGAAAAGAAAATTGGCTGCTTATTACTTATACTTTGATACAATCCAATTTCCTTTGAGAACACATTTCTAAGCTTGAGTTCGCATTCGTTTCGCTTGCATCTGTCAATACAAAGTTAATACATAATTTGACATCACAAAAAGTCAGAGTCTAAACTCCATATTTCATTGGATAACTGAATTTGCCAGTTCATATACAGCTCCAAGCAGGAATTGCAACTGTTTATCATTAGATATGGGAGAGAGGACCTCACATGATAACATTTCTTGTAGACTGGGTAAGCAAGAGGAAGGGTCCCAACCTGAAAATACAATAGAAAAAAACTAAACCATAAATTTTTCTTTGTATCCATACAGTAAAAAAATATCTATAATAAAGAATACCAATTTAGACCAGTCACAAAAATTCAAATTAGTAAGGTTCTTAACCCTTTACCAAATGCCAAATTTTCGACTGTCCCAAATTGAAAGAGTTTGCATATGACATTTCAAAATGTGATGAAATTGAAAAAAAATCTTCTGATAGGGCAGAAAATATTGTGGGAAAAGGAGAAATTGCTTTTAATGAGCAATTTCTCCTTTTCCCACAATGTTTTTTACACTATCAGAAGATTTTTTTTCTGCAACAAAATGGTTAAATGTCGTTATTGTTTGGTAATGGGTTAGAGAATCTCAATTTAGACCAGTCACAAAAATCAAATAAGTATGGTCTTCAATTCATTATAGACTTTTTTTTCTTCTTTTCATATTCCCTTAGAGTCAAACTTATTTCATTTCAAAAACATAATAATCTACTTCATTCTACGACACAATGATTTAGGTTTTTCTATCTCATACAGAGTATATATTGAAAGTAAGTTTTTATACACTTGTCATCTTTGAATAACAAGACATGGTGCATGACACAGTTTACCCCCAGAATGCTGGGTTATTTTCTAAAAAAAGATTTGTGTGTCGTCTGTTTCCCAATTTCTAAGATATCTGCTTAATTATTAATGAGAAAAGATACTCAGTGTAGCAAACAGGTTAAATCACAATCCAGCCGCTAATTTACTTGGTGGCTGGCCTGTTTCATACCTGTTTGCATAAGAATGAAGTCGGTTTCAGCGCTGTAAGGGTTAAATAGAACTAAATTATCATGCAACTTTTCAGTCAGGACATACTCATTTAGGCTTTGAGTTGTAAATGATTAGAACTGCCTCCACAGTTGGTCTGTGAACGCAAAAGATACCAATGACTTGAATGGAAAACTTGAAAAGTGGTTGGTGAACAAACGCTTCAAACTTGACCTAGGCATGTGATCACAACATGGACAATAAGATAAAATACACAGGTGTTACAGGCATAAGCCTCAGGGATCAGGAAATCTCTGAAACCCAATCGGTCCGAGAATCGGCCGAAAACCCTTCATACATCTTCACCCCCCACCCCACAGGAAAAGTTTTAATTATCAATTACTTCCATGCATTTAACCATACATGTAGTTAATCATTTATGCAACAATATTAAACAAAACAAACCTTTTATTTAGGATAATATTAAGTATAAACTTCATGTTTCTGTATTCTTGGTTTTAATAATCATATCATAATTTAATAATCATCCGTTCGCAATGAAAGATAAACTGGTCCCCAGCTGTCTACTAACTCCACTATGTTCCACAGTCTAAATTAAAGGTAAACAGGATCTGAGGTCTGTTTGTTTTAAACTGTTCAAGAGTTCCTTTGGTGATTCCCCTGATATCCAATAAATTTGTTGAAAAAAAAAAAAAAAATGGTTGTGTTGGCGTGGGAAGCAAACTGTCAATATCATCATACTTTACACATTTAAACTCTTTGATGTCTCGTAACCTAACAATTAATGGATTAATTTTGTGATTCTGGAGGTATTGTTAGGTGAGTAGAGTGTCATATCTGTCTATTATCCGGATCAAATCTCAACTTGTAACCGGTCCAATTCAACCGAAATCAGTCCAAAACCGACAAACCCAGCATTTTACTGATCCCTGATAAGTCTACCACATAAAAGATGGCACTATCAGAACAGAACCTTTCTTTGATTCTCTCAAAAAAAATGTGTACAGCATGAGATAGAAATTGTGGAAGTAACAAGCTAAAGTTACTCGTAAAACGAATGGAAAAATATAAATATCTGCCCTTTGAATCCTTGGAAATTATTGATGGTAACAAATTCTAAATATTATCTGACAATGTATGGAACTATGCTACTACATGTACATGTATAAGGACAGCAGTCATTTAATTGGGGAGAATCAAGAAATACCACTTTTGTGCTAGTAGCTACCTGGGTTGCCTGCTGAAGAAGCATCAATCTTAACCCTTTCCCAAACAACAAATTTTCGACTGTCCCAAATTGAAAGAGTTTGCAGACGACATTCCAAATTGTGATGGAATTGAATGAATATTCTTCAGAAAGAGCAAAAAACCTTGTGGGAAAAAAAAATTGCTTGTTACGAGTAATTCTCCTTTTCCCACAATGTTTTCTAAAGTCGTCTTCAACAAAGTAGCCAAATGTCGTTATTGTTTGGGAAAGGGTTAAGTCAATTCATTTATTCTAGTTTGTACGGTGTCTTACATTGCGTAAACATTATTTCAGTTATGTTGTGTTGTCATAATACTTTTGTTTATGGTGGAAGACCCTCAACTCAACTGCCATCAGGGGCTGATCAAGCTGGGTAAAAACTTCTGCATTCAGTCAATCTGTCGAGAGTATACTTCTCATAATTAGGTCACCGGGATTCGAACCCATCGGGAAAGGGGTAATGTGATTGCAAGTTCTTTACACCAACCACTAGGCCACAAAGGCCCCTGATGAAGCATTTTAAATCTTTTGAATTTAACCGTTTACCAAACGTCGAACTTTTGAATTTCCCAAATTGAAAGAGCTTGAAGATGATATTTCAAAACGTGATAAAATTGGAAAACATTGTTGGAAAACATTGTGGGAAAAGGAGAAATTTCTCTTAATGAGCAATTTCTCATTTTTCCACAATGTTTTCTACTCAACGGAAGATTACTTTCAAATTTCATCACGTTTTGAAATGTCATCTGCAGACTCTTTCAATTCGGGACAGTCGAAAATTTGGCATTGGGTAATGGGTTAACACAAAAACGAACAGATTTTCTTACCTTCCGTAACAGCCAAAGAGATGGTTTTGAAAAAGATGGTGTCTTTGACAATATCAAGGGGATCCCCAGTTGTAGGATGGACCCATCTGTGAGGATAAACAAGTAAACAGTCATTAGCCTATTTGGCATCGATAACAACTCTAGTCCATAGCTTGGTTCAGAGCTGTTGGCGACTTCCGTCAACATTTACTGGTGTCAGGGCGTTTTTTGCGTTATATAACACACTCCCATAAAAGGCACCTTCCCAATAGCAAATTTCTTTAAAATCATGCAGTTTTCCCCAAAAATCAGAGTCATACCAGCTTTTAGGAAATTTCAGTGATAAAATTTCTACAGCTTTTCAAAGTTTGTTGGTGTTATGAATAATTGAGACTGATAAAAAAACGGCCTCTGCTAAACGAAGACATGTCTATATTCATCGGGAAATATTAGATTATGATCATAAATGACAGTGAAAGTGAACAATGCTCAGCTCATGATCTAGTTTATTACTGGAACTGTACACAACAAGTCTGTATCAGTTATAACTATATATAACTATATAACTATATATAACTATATATAAGCTATTTGTTTTGTTGCACTATTTATTAACTATTTTTCAAATTGCTATTTTCACAAATTTGGTGCCCACCAATTTAAATTCATTGATTACATTTAAGTAACATCTAAAATAGCAAAGAGTACACCAATTAATGAGAGGTGATCAAAAATCACCTCACACTTAAAAATACTGTCCTTTACCTAATATTAACATGAACATTCAAAATGGATAATTTCATGGGTGTTAATGATTCCAGACGTTTAACGACTGACCTTGTCTAATTACTAATTGGTATCAAACCTTATTGTATTCACTCTTTTAAAAGCATCATGTGAACATGTTACAGTCTCAATTCCTCTGTAAAAAGGAATTTATACTACATTTAAAGATCCTGGACGTCATACACTCAATACATATGGGTAAAAAGTATAATTTGCGAATGGCATTCAGTTATGCTTCTAACGAATATTCAATAAAAACAAATCACTGAAATCGCGGTATAAATGAAGATATTGACGGAAAACCCCCACGGCCTCGACTTTTGTATGTTACTACAGCTATATGGTAATTAGTTACGTCGCGTGGGCTGTCAAGTGCCTGTCAAGTGACGATGTACACCTAACTTAGAAGATACTAGCGTCGCCCCTCTCCGCATGGGTTCAAATCCTGAGAGGGATATGGATTTTCATGAGAGGCAGTCTCCTGACTGACTTACGGAATGCCGATGGTTCTACAGCCCTTATGGGCAGTTAAGTATGGGGTCTTCCTCCATCATTGATAGTCGGGCATCGCTACATGACTGAAATTATGTTGATGTGATGTAAAACCCATATAAAAAAAAAAAAAAAAAAAAAAAAGATACTAGCGTCAGTGTCCATTTTTGTTTTCAGCGTGTAGTCTTAGTATCACGTGTGCGTCACGTGACCGGTTGTTCATAGCTTGACGCTATATTTAGATTATGTCGTATTTCCCTCGGATTTTTATAAAATGAAAAATGTCAAAATTCATATTATATGCTATTGGTTTCTCTGCTGAAATGTTAAATCAATCTTTATTCCTTTATTTTCAAAAGTTTAAAAAAATAATCCTATGACGCACAGAAACTTTAAGTTAATTTTCAATGTTTCTAGAACTATCACAATTTAAGGGTAAATGAGCGCAAGTATGGCTTTAAAGGTATTACCGTAATGTTTGTTAAATTTTGTTTTTACCAAATATTGAATATGATATGGGTGGTAATATTAATAAGAAGAAAGAAAACATTTCGTTTTTGTGAATATCTGTATGTCTTCTAGTGTCCCTCCAAATCTGATGACGATTTCTTTAGAAATAATAAAGTTATGCCAAGTTGAAAATGGCACCGACTTGTTTCTCCATATCATGCCAAATATATTTGGAGCTGGCTGGAGTTTCCTGTGATTATCTTGGCACCAAAAGGGTTAAACTGATTTTTTTTTTTTCATTTACATTATCTTTTATTACAGCTACAAATAAAAGCCATATCCATATAATACAATTATTTCATGGCAAAGTATGTATATGAGCATACATGTAAGCTGAAGAGCGAAAAATGTTAGGAATTCTTTTTTTTTTCAATATCGGTTTTTATATCACATCAACATTATTTCAGTTATGTAGCGATGCCCGACGACTCTTAATGATGGAGGAAGACCCCATACTCAACTGAAAATAAGAGCTGGTCAAGCCGGGCAGAACCATAGGCATTCCGTAAGTCAGTTGGGAGACTGCCTCTGTGATTTGAAGTCCTGTACTCTAACCACTAGGCCATGGAGGCCCCTGTTAGAAAGTGTATTTTTTACTAATGATTCATTTTTATAAGACATTATCCTCTTTGGAAATGAAAAACTAATTGTAGTTGTTCTGCTTATTTGCATAGTACAATGTAGATGAATTTAGACAAATCAAAGTAGGTAAATTGATATGATCCTTTTTAAGTTTTGGACCAAAACCACAGTGACAAAAGGACAAATTGGCTGTCTTTACCGTTTATTCTTTTGATATGTCTGTCTCTTTATGCGCCTGCAACATGTTTGTTTGTTTGTTAGGGTGACATTTGTGCATTTACGACCAATCAAAATTCGTTATTTTGAATATGTGAAAAAACAGGTTGTTGATAAACACGATTGAATTGGAGACAACTATATTTCAAGCACAAAATAACTTATCTTAAATGAGTCTATTAAATAGGGTCTCAATGCATTCCTGAACTAATTCTCATGACTTTTATTAACATAATAAAAGAACTCAATATACTTTTTCAGTAATTTATTTGAACTCCTCTCCTTTGATGTGCCTTTAAAGAGCATTGTTGCAAAAGGAGAAATTGCTTGTCACAGACAATTTCTCCTTTTGCAACAGTGGTTTTTTTTTTCAATTTGTTCACATATCACACCAGCAGAACATGTTTACAAAGCTTTTCTAAATTTGTCTGCATCAAGTAAATGTCATCTGCAGGTGGTAAAGAGTTATAGTGTAATACTATACTTACACAGCTTTGTCTCGTAGAATGGATTTACACCAAACACTCGTCCTCACTTCGTCATAGTCTACATTACTGTCGTCCTGCAAATATGATACATATTTGTTTGTTTACAAGGGTTTTACATATTGTTAACAATGTACCATTTATATTGCAACACCCGGCTCATAGTCTTCTATCCAAATATCTTCTGTCCATTTTCCCTTTCCCAAACAACATATTTTCAACTGTCCCAAATTGAAAGAGTTTCCAGACAACATTTCAAAATGTGATGAAATTGAACAGCATTCTTCAGAAAGAGCAGGCAACCTTGTGGGAAAAGGAAAACTTGCTCGTAACGAGCAATTTCTCCTTTTCCCACAATGTTTTCTAAAATCATCTGCAACAAAGTCTTCAAATGTCGTTATTGTTTGGGAAAGGGTTAGGGAATAGGCAAGCCAGATGGAACCATTGGCATTCTGTTCGTCAACTGGAAACACAACCTCTCATGAAAATCAAAATAAACCCATAATATTCTGTACTCTTTACCATTAAAGTGCTGACTCTGACTTCATGGTTATGCAAACAAGTTAGATCCAGGCCAGCCGCCAAGTAAATTGGCAACTTGGTGGCTGGCCTGTGATCTAACCTGTTTGCTACTCTGAGTATCTTTCCATATGAAAATTAAGCAGACATTTATGGTTTTGGACAGTAGACGACACAAAAATCTATTTCAAAGAAATTACCCAGCATTCATATTGGGTTTGACTTGGTGTGAACAGTATTTCACTTATTTCGTGGCTTTCATGTTCTTCATGTCAAATCCATCTGAATAGACAAGGCCAATACCAACATTGATCAAAGAACATAAGAATACAGGTAAGTCTCTATAATCCAAACATGTCCGTTCCAATCAAAATGTCCGAAATAACAAAGCATGTCATATTAAAAAAGCACTTTCTATCCAACCAAAGAAGCGCGCTTCAAAAACATCAATTGTGCCATCAATTACTGTAGGAGAGTTAGATTAACATGGGAAAAATGAAAATAATGCATGATGAGTATGTGGGTTCAACCTGTTCTCCCATTCATATATATTCAAAGACATCATTGGAAGCCAACCTCATGAGAAATTTGTTACAAAAGTAAAAATGCCTTGATAATCTTTAATACTTTTTACTAGGCATGGGAACGAATAGTGAAATCACTATTTGAATATTCGGTAACTACTATTTGAATATATTTTATTTTATACCAGTTTTAATGTACGAATGTCTTGCATGTCCGAGTAAAGGCACACCTATCCCTTGTCTTCTTCCAATTAATGTCTGCTTAGACATTTAGAATTGCTGACATTTTTAACCATGTTTAAACGAACATATGATGGCAAAGCAATAAAGATTATTGAATATGTCATATATGCAAAGGATCAGGAAATCTCCAAATCCCAATTGGTCCGAAAATCAGCCGAAAAACACTTCGATCCAATCACCCCACCCCCATAAGTTTACATGTTGACAGGTGTTTGAACAGGTGTTTGATATTTGATCAATTAAGATGGTGCAGAGAAATGAAACAAAAAATGATTTTCAATAGTATAAATGTACAAATACAGTTATATTAGCTCAATAAACAACGAATATCGAACATTCGGACCAAAATAGAATATATGAATATTCGTTCCAATCCTTAAATTTTACTTGTTGTCTGCAGAACTAAAAAAGCAATATGTAAAAAGATTACAGGCCCCTATATTGAGGGTTCAATGCAAGACTATAGCAAGTCCTTCACAAAAGTCTGTTTGCCTTGCACTTAACACTCGACATGAGGCAACTGACTAATGCAGATGAAAAAATAATTTATCATTTTCTTAATGTTTTGCAGACAACTTGAGAAAACATTGTGGGAAAGGAGAAATTGCTCTTAATGAGCAATTTTTCCTTTTCCCACAATGTTTTCTACACTATCGGAAGATTATTTTTCAATTTTCATCACATTTTGAAATGTCGTCATCTGCAAACTCTTTCAATTTGGGACATTCGAAAATCAGGCATTTGATAAAGGATTAAAATCAAAAGAAGAAATGTTTACCTTATCCAAGAACTGAAGGAGATCTATGGCCTTTTTGAAGTCATGTTCAGTGGCCGAGCTATTCTCATCACAAATATACAGCTGAAAAACATACAATACAAAATCTTTATTTCATTTTATTCCTTTTACAGAAATCATGAGGATAAAATAACATGAAATAAAAAGTAAATGAGGCGTATGTTTTTAACTGTCACAGATCTCTACCTCTCTATCTTTTACTCTATCTATCTCCATATATCACTATCTCTCCATTTTTCTCATACCACTGACAAACTACATATGAAAACAGTTTTATATACATGAAGTAAGTTTCATTAAAAATTCATGTGTCCATCAAGGCTTATATACAAGCTAGGCATTGCCCTTAATCTACAATACCTTACTTTATCACAGCTGCAACAAAAGAGCAGTATTTCCTAATACCACAATGATTTAACCCGACATCACAAGTTCTTGCATGAATGGTTGTGTTAACACAAGTACTTGCATGAATGGTTGTGTAAACACAAGTACTTACGTGAACTGTTGTGTTAACACAAGTACTTGCATGAATGGTTGTGTCAACACAAGTACTTGCATGAATGGTTGTGTTAACACAAGTACTTGCATGAATGGTTGTGTTAACAAAAGTACTTACATGAATGGTTGTGTTAACACAAGTACTTGCATGAATGGTTGTGTTAACACAAGTACTTGCATGAATGGTTGTGTTAACACAAGTTCTTGCATGAATGGTTGTGTTTACACAAGTACTTCCATGAATGGTTGTGTTAACACAAGTACTTGCATGAATGGTTGTGTTAACACAAGTACTTGCATGAATGGTTGTGTTAACACACGTTCTTGCATGAATGGTTGTGTTTACACAAGTACTTGCATGAATGGTTGTGTTTACACAAGTACTTGCATGAATAGTTGTGTTAACACAAGTACTTGCATGAATGGTTGTGTTAACACAAGTACTTACATGAATGGTTGTGTTAACACAAGTACTTGCATGAATGGTTGTGTTAACACAAGTACTTGCATGAATGGTTGTGTTAACACAAGTTCTTGCATGAATGGTTGTGTTTACACAAGTACTTCCATGAATGGTTGTGTTAACACAAGTACTTGCATGAATGGTTGTGTTAACACAAGTACTTGCATGAATGGTTGTGTTAACACAAGTTCTTGCATGAATGGTTGTGTTTACACAAGTACTTGCATGAATGGTTGTGTTTACACAAGTACTTGCATGAATAGTTGTGTTAACACAAGTACTTGCATGAATGGTTGTGTTTACACAAGCACTTGCATGAATGGTTGTGTTTACACAAGTACTTGCATGAATGGTTGTGTAAACACAAGTACTTACATGAACGGTTGTGTTAACACAAGTACTTGCATGAATGGTTGTGTAAACACAAGTACTTGCATGAATGGTTGTGTTACCACAAGTACTTGCATGAATGGTTGTGTTAACACAAGTACTTGCATGAATGGTTGTGTTAACACAAGTTCTTGCATGAATGGTTGTGTTAACACAAGTTCTTGCATGAATGGTTGTGTTTACACAAGTACTTGCATGAATGGTTGTGTTAACACAAGTTCTTGCATGAATGGTTGTGTTTACACAAGTACTTGCATGAATGGTTGTGTTTACACAAGTACTTGCATGATTGGTTGTGTTAACACAAGTACTTGCATGAATGGTTGTGTTAACACAAGTACTTGCATGAATGGTTTGCATAGATCAGGAAATCTCCAAATCCCAAAGGGCCGATCGTTTTAGCAGTTAAACAGGATGTGCTCTGTTTGTTTTTGAAATCTTTAAGACTCCCATTTAAAGATCCACATAATGACTAATTAAGTTGTTCAATATCAATAAAACTTATTGCATTGGCTAGGGCAGCAAGAAATGTTATCATACTCAACAAAATAATACTCCTTTAATTCTCATGAGCTAACATACCTCATAATATATCAGACCAAATGTGGTAAATGTTATCAGAGTTTGTGAAACAAGTGTGTCACTTGTATTTCTCAATCAAGTGTGCCCATTTGTTTACATTGTCAATTCCCCAATTTATAAACACCTCGGGCATTGTTTAATATGGGGATAACAATGAGTAGATTAATCTTGGGATTACGGAAATACTTGTACTGTTAAGTGTGTAGAATGCCGCATCTGTCTGTAATATCTGGACCGTTTTTTTAAAATAAATCTCAACTTGCGATCGGTCCGATACAACAAAATCGCTCCAAATCCAACAAAACTAGCATTTTCCTGATCCCTGCCTCCATATTACTCATCTATATCCTGTTGTGTTTGAACCTTTCAATAAGTACCAACAAAATAGGGGTCAATATGGTAGAATTGAGTTAGGGTCAAATTTTCAACCACCCTATCAAAATTGGCTGTACCTGTATCAATTCAGCGGGTGTTAGTACTCGCATATGTTCTGGGTCGATGTTTAACCTCTGAAATGAGAAAAAGCATATTAACACTTAGAATGCTGGGTAATTTTCTAAAAATAGATTTGTGTGTCGTCTGCTTTCCAAAACCTTAAACACTTCTTAATTCTGATGAGGAAAGATACTCAGAGCAGCAAACAGGTTAGATCACAGGCCAGCCGCCAATTACCATGAAGTTGGTTCCGGCACTATAAGGGTTAAAGTAACTAACTCACCGATTGAATAACTTTCTCACAGTTTATGATTTTAAATCTCTTTAAACTGAATTGTGTTCTCTGGACAAGTGGCATCACAGATTTAAATACAGTAAAACCTGAGAGACCACACCGGTGTAATGGCCTATTGGTAAACAACGGCCACTCCAAGCTGAGGTCAGCCTGTGCATTTGCCTTCTCTAAATACACTGCGCCTAGTGGGAATCGGTGCAATGCAGCCAATGGCTACACTAATTGGTTAACTTATAAGTTGTTTATCACACCCACATAATGGCAACTTTTAAAAAATCTGGCTAGAAAAGTTCACAACTTACAATAGCACACACTTGTCAACTGAGAAAATTGATAACGCGTTTCCTAATCGGTACACAAACCGTGACCCGAAGGATGTTTAGAAATCTATGTTAACTGTCGAAAATTACATAATATGTCAGAGTATGCACATGCTTATACATGGGAATGTATTTGATACTACATATATACTCAAAACTTTGGATGTTTGCGTAAATAATTCATTCTAATACAAGCGGTGTTTAAAAAAGAAAGTTCAGTAATGCGGGAAGCATTCAGAATGACCTTTTATGAACCAGTTTGTGGTATTTTAACCCTTTCCTAAACGCCAAATTTCTGACTATCCCAAGTTGAAAGAGTTTGTAGACGACATTTCAAAATGTGATGATATTTGAAAGTAATCTTCTGATATAGAAGAAAACATTGTGGGAAAAGGAGAAATTGCTCGTCACGAGCAATTTTTCCTTTTCCCACAGTGTTTTCCAGAGTCATCTGCAACAAAGTAGTAAAATGTTGTTATTGTTTGGTAAAGGGTTGAAAGAAAGGTTTAGTTTGCGGGTAACCAAATGACAAAAGACACATTTTGGGTGTAGATTTCAGTTAAACCAAAATCAAACAATGCCAATATTTGACCAGTTTGTTGCAAACAACTCTGGAAAACATTGTGGGAAAAGGAGAAATTGCTCTTAATGAGCAATTTCTCCTTTTTCCACAATGATTTCTGCACTATCAGAAGATTATTTTTCAACTTCATCGGATTTTGAAATTTCATCTGCAGACTTGTTCAATTTGTGACAGTAGAAAATATAACTTAGGGTTAACTAACCGGCTAATAATGATGGAGAAAGACCCCATACTTAACAGCCCGTATGACTGGTGCTGTGGTCCCAACGCCAATCTTATATGAAAAAAAAAAAATGAAAAAAACTACCTCTAATAGTTTATCAGGCAACAACTCTTGGTTGATGATCAGTTCTTGTTCTTCATCAATATCTGAAAACAAACCCAAATATCCTGATTAACTAAACTATTCTGATGTTTTGATATTTGTGATTTTCATGAATTTTACATAGCCTCAACATTATTTCAGTTATGTAGCAATGCCCGACTTATAATGATGCAAAAAGACCCCAAACTTAACTCCCCATAAGGTCTGGTCAAGCAGGGTAGAACCAACGACATTTGATTAGTCAGACTAGAGACGGACCCTCATAAGGTCTGGTCAAGCAGGGTAGAACCAACGACATTCGATTAGTCAGACTAGAGACGGACCCCCATAAGGTCTGGTCAAGCAGGGTAGAACCAACGACATTCGATTAGTCAGACTAGAGACGGACCCCCATAAGGTCTGGTCAAGCAGGGTAGAACCAACGACATTCGATTAGTCAGACTAGAGACGGACCCTCATAAGGTCTGGTCAAGCAGGGTAGAACCAACGACATTCGAGAGACGGACCCCCATAAGGTCTGGTCAAGCAGGGTAGAACCAACGACATTCGATTAGTCAGACTAGAGACGGACCCTCATAAGGTCTGGTCAAGCAGGGTAGAACCAACGACATTCGATTAGTCAGACTAGAGACGGACCCCCATAAGGTCTGGTCAAGCAGGGTAGAACCAACGACATTCGATTAGTCAGACTAGAGACGGACCCCCATAAGGTCTGGTCAAGCAGGGTAGAACCAACGACATTCGATTAGTCAGACTAGAGACGGACCCTCATAGAAATTTAGATGCCATCACAGAGATTTAAAAAGACAAAATTATTCTAAAAAAAAAAAAGATTTATTCTGGAAAACTTGATTTTACAAATCTTTCCTTGAATATAACACCCACATAAATAAACTAGCAGTGACCTGGCATGCTGGTGCTTATATGTTTTACGACATTATCAACACTTTATATGATATGTCACATGACAGTAACTGTTGCTTATTAATGCTTTCCCAAACAACAAATTTTCGACTGTCCCAAATTGAAAGAGTTTGCAGACATTTCAAAATGTGATGAAATTGGAAAATAATCTTCTGGCAGGGCAGAAAACATTGTGGGAAAAGGAAAAAATGCTCGTTACGAGAAATTTCTCCTTTTCCCTCAATGTCTTCTAAAGTCGTCTGCAACAAAGTAGTCAAATGTCGTTATTGTTTGGGAAAGAGTTAATGAAAACGGGAAAACACTTACTTCGAATATTCTCTTGCATTTCTTCATCGTTCCCTTCATAAGCCAATGCACACAGCTTACTTAGGCTCAAAAGCGTCTGAAAAGAAAAAAAAGATAATTGGGTGATGCATCAGAAAAATTAAAAAAAAACATTGTGGGGAGAGGAGAAATAGCTAGTCCTTATGCCACAACGCTTTTCTGAGCTATTCACATATCATAACAGCAGAATTGAAAGGTTTTTCAAATGTTTACAAAGCTTTTCTTAGGTTGTCTGGATCAACTAAAATAAAATGTCGCCTGCAAGTGGTGGAGAGTTAAAAACCATTTGTCGAATATCTTTCCCTTCATCATTAACCCTTTCCCAAACAACAAATTTTCAACTGTCCCAAATAGAAAGGGTTTGCAGATGACATTTTAAAATGTGATGAAATTGGAAAATAATCTTCCGACAGAGCAAGAAACCTTGTGGGAAAAGGAAAAATTGCTCTCTATGAGCAATTTCTCCTTTTCCCACAATGTTTTCTAAAGTCGTCTGCAACAAAGTGGTCGAATGTCGTTATTGTTTAGGAAAGGGTTAAAATAAACTTGATATGCCAAGTATTCTAATGTAGCTTTATTCACAATCTAAAATATAAGCAATTTTGGTTCTATTGTTGCCGATCAACACTATGATTTTCAGCATCAGGCCTCAATTAACATACAGAGTAGAGAAAACTAGGGATAGCTCAGTCTAGAGCATCTGCATTAAGGATCAAGAAAATGCCTATTTTGGACCGACCGGAATTTATGGACTAATTCTGGAAATACTGGACTGATTTCGGAAATACCAGGGGTAAATTTCATCAAATGTCTTAAATGCACTTAGCTAAAAGCGATTAAAATCACTTATGACTGTTCTTATGTGCGTTTCATCAAACAATTGCAACTGCTTATGACCATTATAAGCTAGGAGCAAAATCAAAACGCTTGCGACTATCTCAAAATTACCGAAAATGGACGGCATAATAAAAAAATGTCCAGTACAACCGAAATCAATCCAAAACCAGTGTTGTTTGATTCCTGCAGCTATGCCAAACTCTTAACCCTTTACCAAAAGCCAAATTTTTTGACTGTCCCAGATTGAAAGAGTTTGAAGATGACATTTCAAAATATGATGAAATTAGAAAGTAATCTTCTAAAGGATTAGAAAACATTTTTGGAAAAGGAGAAATTGCTCGTTACGAGCAATATTTACTAGTCGTTTGCAAAAAAACGGTCAAATGTTGTTATTGTTTCGTAATGGGATTATGATGGAAGACCGCTTACCCAACGGCCAAACCATGCTAAATTACAACTAGACAAACAACTACAACTGTTGTATGAACAACAACAACAACAGCAGCTGGCAGAGCAGGCTAGCCCTTACAATCAGCTGGAAACCTCGCCTCAGGTCCCTCAATATTATCCAAAAACAATTTACAAATAAAACATAAAAACCAATTGCATTTTGAAAGATGTTCTTGTAAGGAAAGATTTTTTTTCCTGAAAGTGAAGAAAAGGGCTTTTTGAGTAATTTTTTCTTTTCCACAACAATTTCAACATTGACAAGCAAGTCCTTAAAAAACCCTAGAAAATGAAAAGTTGAATTAAAGTTTTACAAAGCTCTGATATATGTTACAACACTTCTTTTCCAAGTGCATGGGTAAAAGGTCTCCTTGGTTTAATCAAACCAATACATCATAAATTTTGTGAATGGTTCATAAAATGTTGATCTCCTTGTTATTCAGTTTTCAAGTTGTATCCTCACTCTCTTTCTTTTATAGCGAAATCTAACTAAATAATAGAGGAAGGAAGATCCTTAACTTAGATTTCCATAAGGGCTGGTCAAGCGTAGAAAAACCATCTGCGTTTTATCCATTCTTAATGTTGTGCATTAATATGAGAAAATATGACGAAAATGCAAAAGTAACATGTGTATCTGTGTGGGTGTACAAACTTTCATACCATTCTTTTAACCCTTTACCAAACAACAACATTTGACCAGTGTGTTGTAGAAGACTCTGGAAAACATTGTTGGATAAGGAGAAATAGCTCTTAATGAGCAATTTGTCCTTTTCCAACAATGTTTTCTACCCTATCAGATTATAATTTTTCAATTTCATCACATTTTGAAATGGCATGTGCAAACTCTTTCAATTTGGGACTGTCGAAAATTTGGCGTTTGGTAAAGGGTTAAGGACATTATTTAACCTTTTAGCAGGCATCATTTAATCGTGAAAGACCAAACTGTTGAGAGTTGGATGAAGCAGAGACATAGATAACTAGGTCTCTGAATAAAACAAATTAACGGATATCCAAGTTTTATTCTCCCGGAAAGATTTCCAACCTTTTTCTTTGCAAGGAATTGCTCCTCATTTCTTCCAAGTTGCAGCAGTGTATCATGTGCCTGAAAGAGATAATGATAACAACTATTTAACTACTTGCTTCCTAAGGGTAACATTCATTTTGTCTACCCGTTGTTTCTTCTAACTAATATTATCACATATAAGGGGAAGTCTTTTTGTCTACATATTATAATACATAGTGTAGTTTTATCAATTTGTACATCATTGTATATTTATGACTTAAATATTTCAATAATTGTGAAAATTGTAGGCATAACAATGATTTATCAAAGGGAAGTAATGATCAGCATCAATTAAGTACACTGGTGCAGTTGGACACACTTTCGCACCACATAAACTATACAATGGCTTTCACATATTGATTGTGTATGGCAATTTAGTTTGGAAAAGAGAATTACTAAAATTAAGGGACAATTAAATATTGAAAGGGACTCAAATCAACAAAGCATGAATAGCAATTATTCTTTGATTAACTGCTGATTAATAAAAAGTATATTGCGCATTTGAACTAGATAAGTCTTCGAACGACCGGCAGACAAAATCATTTTCGTCTTCTCTCTAAAGTGCTTTGTAGAAAAAAAAAGAATTAGGAAAGTGTGTGAAAAAAGGATAAAGTGCTCCTAATAAGCAATGCATCCTTTTATCACAATGAATTTTTAACTTTTTATACAAAGAACATGAATTCCTTCTAGTTTACTCTTATTGTCTGCAGTTGATTACAATCCGGTCGAAATACAAGGGTTATTGATCATAAAAATGTTCAACACTTTAAAACCAACAACAACAAACAAATCAAAATTAGCAAGAAGCTAATCTGTCGCCATAGTTATCTGTTGTAAAGGATTTTAATTTTCTCTAACATAGGGACAAGCACAGATATATACTTGGGGTCTGTCTAAGACTATAGAAAGCTGTATGTAAAGCAGGGATCTGTAAAATGCCAGTTTTGGACCAATTTTGGTTGTACAGGACCGATTGCAAGTTCATATTTGATGAAAAAATAAGTCTGGATATTACAGACAGATATGGCATTCTTTACACTTAACCCTTTCCCAAACAACAAATTTTCAACTGTCCCAAATTGAAAGAGTTTGCAGACGACATTTCAAAATGTGATGAAATTGAACAATAATCTTCAGATAGAACAGAAAACCTTGTGGGAAAAGGAAAAATTGCTCATTACGAGCAATTTCTCCTTTTCCCACAAAGTTTTCTAAAGTCGTCAGGAACAAAGTGGTCAAATATCGTAATCGTTTGGGAAAGGGTGAGCAGTAAATGTATCTCCATAATCCCAGAATTAATCATTTTACTTAAACTAGTTAATAAGAACTAAAAACTCAGAAACAAAACAAAATTCATATGTATTGGTACCTCAAATTAAAGGTTCATTTTCACAATGTCGCATAAAGCATTATGTACGGTTTAAAGAAAGAAAGAAAGAATATATACACATTTACTTATGTTGAGGGGTAGGGGAGAGAGAAAGAGAGGTATCTGGAAGTTTCAGTCGTCTCTGGGAAATTTCCTGACCCTTGATGTGAAGGACATACCAATGATACCATAGTCTTAAACCCTTGAACACTTAACCCTTGTAATGCTGGAACCGACTTCATGCTTATGCAAACAGGTTAGATCACAGGCCAGCCGCAAAGTAAATTCGCGGCCGGCCTGTGATCTAACCTGTTTGCTACTCTGAGTATATTCCCTCAACAAAATTAAGCAGATATTTGAGGTTTTGGAAAGCAGACGACAAGGAAATCTATTTTTAGAAAATTACACTGCATTTTAAGGGTATTGTCTAATATTTTAATGTCTTACTGATCTAAAGTCTTTCTGCTCGATGTCGTGCAGCCATTTCAGATAGCCCAGCTCATCCTGCTGTAAGAAGTCTCGAAGTTTACTCTGCTGGGGTATTGGCAAGGACATCAGCTTCCCCCTCTTTCCTGATAGAAAATATCAGTCATTATGTTTATTTGTTATGTTTGGTAGAGTTTAACCCTTTACCAAACGCTAAATATTCTCCCAAATTGAATGAGTTTGCAGACGACATTTCAAAATGAGCTGGAATTGAAAAATAATCTTCTGATAGGACAGTAAACATTGTGGAAAAGGAGAAATTGCTCGTTAAGGAGCAATTTCTCCTTTTTCCGTAATGTTTTCCAGAGTCGTCTGCAACAAACTGGTCAAAAATTGTTATTGTTTGGTATTGGGTTAACCTTAGAATGCTGGATATCTAAATCCAAAAGTGTTTTTGATATCTGCAGCATTAAGACTGTACATATTTAGATGTTATGACGCTTCATGAACTAATTTTGTTATACTTCTTTAAATTGTTTAGCATACAAATACACAAAAACTGTATTGTTCCAACCACATTTTATTTTTACTTTCAAATTTTTCTCTGATGTGAACAAGCAAGTTTAAAGTATCAGCTAATTGATGCAAGACGGCATTCTGGTTGAGCTTTCTCCCACAATTTTGGCATACAAAGGAAACCCCTTTACATAGGATATTTGGATTTGTTTTGTTTGGTGAAGGACATATGGAGGAAAGTGGACCAGGGGTAGAGTGTCAGCCGCTGGACAAGAGGGTTGCACAGGGGTCCACAATGCAACTTTCTATTAAGGTTAAACTTGTGTTTCGAGGCCAGCCTATGGGACAGAGTGAATTGGCTGTTTAAGACAGGTTGGCTGCTTATCACAAGTTGATATTCACTATAAATCTAACAATGGGACTTTCTGTAGTGGTTGTTTAAGGCAGGTTGGCTGCTTAAAAGGGTGATTGCTTAACACAAGTTAGACTGTAATTTAAATTTGACGTGAATACTGGTTATGTATCCAAGAAGCGAACTTAAGAGTCAGAACCTATGAAAGCTGTAAAAAACTGTATTATCAAGCAATGGAAAATAAATAAGTTCTAACAAAACTCATTGGCATCTGCATGTATTTCTTTTTTTTTTTTTCATATGGGTTTTTACATCACATCAACATTATTTCAGTTATGTAGCGATGCCTGACTCTTAATGATGGAGGAAGACCCCATACTCAACTGCCCACAAGGGCTGGTCAAGGTGGGTAGAACCATCGGCATTCCGTAAGTCAGTCGGGAGACTGCCTCTCATGAAAATCCATATCCCTCTCAGGATTTGAACCCACGCGGAGAGGGGCCATGTGATTTCAAGTTCTGTACTCTAACCACTAGGCCACGGAGGCGCATGTATTTCTACTCGACTTCAAGAAGTCATTGTTCGAAGGCTTATTGGGTTTGGGCGCACAATATTAAAAAAAAATGTTATAGTTACCTTCTTTCATGTACCATGAGAAGAGAAAATCTGAGAATCCCTGAAATAGAATGATCACAGGTGAATTGTTCAATTGTTGCTATCATCCAATATCTAATGCCTTATATAAAAGTTAATTCCTTATATTTTGCTGTTTTATTGAGATAACAAGTGCTCAACTATTAGATTGTGTCAGATAGGGGGTATAGGTCAGTGAATTATTAATTGTTTTTAAAATATGAGGATGCACATAAAGATTCCTTACGAAAGTTATAGAGAAAGTAACTTGCAATCAAAACTTAAACCAAGATTTTATCAGTACAAAAGACAGCATAATTTGCTTAAATTCAAAACAAGAGATATGAAACTTGGTCAGGGACCTTACATAATGACACTGAACACATGTGCGATGTATCATCCCATTCCATATTGTAGTTCATGAGATACAAATTTGCATGTAAAAACCTAACCAAGATTTTCTATGTACAAAAAGCTGCATAATTTGCTTAAAATCAATACGAGAGACTTGAAACTTGTTCAGGGACCTTAGATTATAACCTTAAACACATGTAAAGTATTAACCCATTCCATACAGTAGTTCAAGAGACACAAACTTGCATGTAAAAACGCTGACAGCATTGCCAATGCCTGGGTGGGTAGCTCTTCTTAAAAAAGCAACCCAGGGCTCTAAATCTGAAGCCCTATTATTCGACTCTAAATGATGGAGGAAGACCCCAAACTCAACTGCCCAAATGCCATGGTCAAGCTGGTAAAAACCTTTGGCACTCTGTAAGTCAGTCAAGAGACTACCTCTAACGAAAATCCAAATGCTGTAATTCAATCATTCAATCCATTGAACCCATGAAAAGGGCAATGTGGTTTCAAGTTCTGTACTCTACCCACTAGGCCTAGTTGCTCCCCTACCCCCACACACATTCTATAGGAAATTCTCACCCTATCTGCAAACTGCTGCTGATATCTGTGAATTCTCTCTTGGTTCCCTGTAGCATCACAAATGCTTATCAACATCTCAAAGTCACAGTACTTCTCAGCCAGGGAACCAGCCTTCTCAAACTGCTTATGCTCCACTGTGGACAAACAGGAAGATCAATGGGTTGGTCTGTCATTGTATTCCTTTACAATTATTGTATTTCCGCCATATAGGATTTGGTGGCCGTGAAATTGAACGCAATGGATGTTGATTTAAGTATGCTTTTGAACCTATTGTATCTTAAGCTGAAGGACATTCTTGATGATGCAAATATTTGAGCAAGATTATTAGTCCTGACTTCAAGATCAACAAATCTTTATCATTATTAAAGAATATGCGTAATGATGTTATGGTTTTATCTTATCATTTAACAAAACAATTGCATACTGTACTTATATTGGCACATTACTAGCAAAAGAGACTATAATCAATATGCACAAACTAGTGCACAGTACTCACAAAAGGGACAATAATTTATAGGCACAAACTATAGCAGGGTACTCACAAAAGGAACTATAATTGATAGGCATAAATTAGTGTGCGGTACTCACAAAATGGAGTTGAATTAATAGGCATAAACTAGTGCAGGGTACTCACAAAATGGACTTATCAGGGCCCTCCTGTCCTGGTGAAATTTTTCCTCCACTTGACTCATATACTCGGCCATGTCTGGGTTCTGGGTAAGTGAAGCCAGCTGACTTGTGTAGCCATCAAGCACCGTATCGGCCAGGCCCTGGAGCTGCTTGAACAGCTGACCCTTGGTCTCCATGTCACTCGCCTCAGGCACTGCAGTCTCCAGGGTCAACATGAACTGAAAGTTTGTTCAATTATGTTTTTGTTACATTAGGTCATCAATGTCTGAAGTTTACATCGAAACCTGGCCAATAAAATGATGGAAGGAGGCCCCTAACTTAACTTGATATATGTCCAATAAAGAGATGAAAGAAGACCTCATACTTAACTTCTCATTAGGACTGATTAAGCTGTGTAAATATGTCCTTTTAAATGTCAGCCAATTAACTTTTTTCCATGAAAATTATATCTACAATAAGTCTACGTAAGATTTAAACCCACATGAAGCTTGCCTTAGTTATTTCTAACATCTAACTACATGTCCCCAAACTCAAATGATCTTTTATTGAGGAAAGGGATGCTATAAATTCAACCTACTTATATTAACCCATTTCCTAATTAACCTAACACATTATCCTTACAAACCTATCCTCTTCTCATCAAAATCAAACACTGATTAAGATACCTTGTAGTTTGAAGCAAACATTTTCTGTCATATGTTTGTATTTCCTGATAATAATCTGAAGTCATCGGCTTTATCAAATGAAATGTCTCAGGTAACCGAAATACCCCGGCAGTTACGATTGTGCTAATAATTGAATTAAATACACTGCAGCCTCATTATAACGCGGTCGTCGGGAGCCATGATGCTAGATCCGCGTTAATAGTGGGGTTGACAAATATAACACGGGGTCCCTTACGCGCTATATGCCAGACCATAACCACTTAAGAAACAATCAGATTCAAGAAGTAGTCTATTCATATTTCAAGATTGAGTTGAGTTACGGACTTATCATTGAATTTATTGTGAAAAAAAGAAAAGCAAATAAAAAACATAATCAAAACTTACATGTTTAACTATATATTCCTTTTTATTTGTTTCATTACGATTCAAGTTAAGGATCATTGATAGAGGCACGTGCAGTTTAAATACACACTACAGAAAGAGGAGGGTGGATTCAGTTAACCCATGTTCTATTTATAGATTTAAACTCCAAGTAAGGAGTGAGTAAATTTTATCGATAGTTCTCCCAGCATGTGTACCTAATGCTTTACCATTTAAACTAGGTGTGTGTATACATATGATGGAAACAAAGGAGTTTAAACTTCATGTGTTAGTGATATTTGTTTAAAAGGTGTGCACGAGGGGATTTATGCATCTGTGTCCGATAAAAACCTGTAGTTGCTCTAAGTTTTGAGTCAATCAGGCATAAAACACTCCCCTGAATAAGCGTGTACAAACTAATGATATTATGTAATTTATCAACACTATGTACACATAGATTTAAATCTTCCCTCGGGTCACGGATTGTGTACGTATAAGGCCACGCGCTTTGTTTAAAAGACCGTGACAAACAATGGGGATTACCCAGGGAGTTATTGATTTTCACGCCTTCAGAGTGCAATTTGTAGGTAGACTTTCTATTTAGGATGCCGACCGCGTCATTTTGCAGAAAGGGGGAGATTTAGGCTATTGTTTAAGCCCTAATGTGCTTGAAATTTTGGGAGTCATAGGAGACCCGCGTTATAATGAGTATCGCGATATAACGGGTCGCGGTATAATGAGTCTGCAGTGTATAAATTTCTCTTGTCAGGAAAAGTTATTTTTGATCCCTATGTTTCCATCATTAATGAAGAAGTTTTTCATAAAGGGCAATGGGAGAGATCCAAATAAAAAGCAACTGCAGACGACAATTTTAACCCATTACCAAACAATAAAGACTTTTGATGATTTTGTTGCAGACAACTCTAGAGAACATTGTGGGAAAAGGAGAAATTGCTCGTAATGTGTAATTTTTCCTTCTCCCACAGTGTTTTCTACCCTATCAGAAGATTATTTTCAAATTTCATCATATTTTGAAATGTCATCTGCAATCTCTTTTAATTTTGGACATTCCAAAATTTGTCATTTGGGAAAAAAATTCAAATGTTATTGGATAGAAAATGATGCAAACCTTTCTTTTATGAATTAAAACTTACTTATTTAACATTGATTGTGACAGAAGTTTGAAGCTCATTAAATTCTCTCCAGTTGCTTTCTTTTTATAAATTTAAATTGATTTATTTAACATAGATGTGACGGAAGCTTGTAGCTCATTTGATTTTTTTTAGTTGACTGCTTGCTGGATACTACTCCAGTACTCGTGCTGATTTGCAAGTTAGTCCTGGCAGTTTTCGCATCGGCTAACAGGGATCGAACCCCCAGAGCCTCGGCACAATAGGCTGAAGCTCTACCACTGCACCAATATTACTTGGTTTATTTAGTGTGGCATTGTTTTTTTTATTCCTTTTTCAACAATATTTCAAACATATGGTTTTCAGTGCATCTATCCATGCTCCTTGTTTTTGCAAGCCAATACAGCATCATACTCTTTGCAATCTGCTGACTGCTTATCCCACAAGAACACAATGGATGAGTGGTGAGAGATAATACAGCATCATACTCTTTGCAATCTGCTGACTGCTTATCCCACATGAACACAATGGATGAGTGGTGAGAGATAATACAGCATCATACTCTTTGCAATCTGCTGACTGCTTATCCCACAAGAACACAATGGATGAGTGGTGAGAGACAATACAGCATCATACTCTTTGCAATCTGCTGACTGCTTATCCCACAAGAACACAATGGATGAGTGGTGAGAGATAATACAGCATCATACTCTTTGCAATCTGCTGACTGCTTATCCCACATGAACACAATGGATGAGTGGTGAGAGATAATACAGCATCATACTCTTTGCAATCTGCTGACTGCTTATCCCACATGAACACAATGGATGAGTGGTGAGAGACAAATAAATCATGCTGCAAAGACTATTCAACCCATCACCAAACAATAACAACTTTTGACCAGTTTGTTGCAGACGACTCTGGAACACATTGTGGGAAAAGGAGAAATCGCCCGTAACAAGCAATCTATTCTTTTCCCTCAAGGTTTTCTGCTCTTTCTGAAGAATATTGTTCAGTTTCATCACATTTTGAAATGTCGTCTGCAAACTCTTTCAATTTGGGACAGTCATAAAATTTGTTGTTTGGGAAAGGGTTAAGACCCCCCTAATTGAAGTAGGACTGACTGCTGCATGAGCTATTGAAGCCATCCTAACCTGTCTAAGAATGAGAGTTCTAATGCCAGAGTTCCCCACAGTGGATGTCCAAGGTATGTACTCAGGCTCTGGCTGTAATGGGGTACGGGAGTGGTAATCCTGGGCCTTTTCATGTCTGTAGGACAGAGCTGCATAGAACATCCCCTGAAACAACACTTATCATTAGGGTTTTACATTGCGTGAACAGTATCAGTTACATTATGATGCCCCACTCACGATGATGGAGGGAGATCCCAAACTGGACTATCCATAAGGACTGGTCAGGTCTGGTAGAACCATTGGCATTCCGTAAGTCAAGCGGGAATCTATCTCTCATGAAAATCTAATAGTTCTCATCAGGAATTGTTCCAAAGAGAAGGGCTGTGCGATTTTGTGATTTTAAGTTCTGTACTCTCACAGCTGGCCAAGTAGCCCCCCCCCCCCAAGGCGAATAAAAACCATGAATATAATAAAATCCTTTTTTCACTGTACATCATGCTTTCATTAAATTTTTCTGTAACCATAATTTGTCAATTTAGAAGCATGCTTTCATAAGTTTATCTATTTATATGGGTTTTTAATTTTTAATTTGACATATCGAAAATGAAAACAGAACCAGACGACAAGGAATAGTATGGAAACAAAACACTCTTTCATTTACATAAGATAAAAATCATTGTAACAAAATAATTAATTGCTCTTCAGGAGCAGCTTATACTTTTATCACAATGGGTTCTGAATTCTTCTGCAACAAATGTTTTGAATTGGAGTGTCATAAAAAACAGTGTTTATAGAGGTTAAAGGAAACTGATCAGTCCTCTTCTATTGTGGGTTTGACGTCATGTCGACAAAATTTCAGGTATTTAATAGCGTTCCTTGCTTTCACCGGGACTAGACAGAACTTTTCAGTGCTTTGCTCAAGGACACTCCAACAAGAATTCACAGTGACACTGGTGAGGTTTGAACCAGGTACCCCTGTGTCACAAATCCTACACCTTTACCCCTGGGCCACGCAGGACCCTCTGATTGCTCCTACCTCCAGCACGGGGTTTACGGCAGCTATGACCATTAGGATCTCTGAGGGCTTGAAGTTACCCCCCATAATATTGGACTCATATTCCAGTAGGGCTTCCACTATCTCATGGACTAACGACACCTGAAAATGAATTCTTTTCATTATATGTACTGTAAATTTTTGAGAGAATATTTGTTTGTGTATATCAAGGGTTAAATGGAATACCATAGTAAGTGCTTCATGTTTATGTTCATGTTTATGTTCATGTTTATGAAGCACTTACTATAGTCTTGCATTTAACCCTTGATATGGGGTTTGAAATTTTGAAATTAACAATCATTGTCACTAAACCAAACCCCATGATTTTGTTAAATAATGTGAAGTTGGCATTCGCAACTGTCACCGCTCCTATGGGAAAGCCAGTTTATAAATAAATGCAGGAATTTTGTCTCGCTCATCTTGCTTACATCATGTAACAAGAGCCGTTTATCATTTCTAAAGACTCATGTGATGATGGAATCCAAAAATAGCAGTCCTTTTCTAAGTTGAGCTTGCTGTTTGGGAAAGAAACCTGTCTAAAGGGTTTGCAATATCTGAAATACAAATGCTCTTAATCTTTTCTGTATGGTAATAAACGAGGTTGGGAAGTTGTCAATTTTCTAGTCTTAAGTTACTTTAGATATATATGCTGCAATATCATCTGTAGAGACAATTTATTTCAAAAAGTTAAATATCCAAATCTTTGAGTGTCATTTTAACCCTGTATCAACAGTATTTCAGTAATTTTGCAGATTTCGTAAATTTCACCAGTATCAGGTAGAGATGTAAAATATCTTGCCAAAGACACTCCCAGAAAAAAAAGTCAAAAGCTGCAGATGGGGATTGACCACTGGACCCCTATCTCTTAGGTCCAACACCTTAACCCTTTCCCAAACAAAAAATTTTCCACTGTCCCAAATTGAAAGAGTTTGCAAACGACAATTCAAAATGGGATGAAATTGGAAAATAATCTTTTCATAGGCCAGAAAACATTGTGGAAAACAGAAAAATTGCTTGTCACGAGCAATTTCTGCTTTTCCCTCAAGGTTAATTAAACTATAAACTGTTTGCTACTGTGAGTATCCTTCCTCATCAGAATGAAGCAGATATTCAAGCCTATACCAAATGCCAAATTTTTGGCTGTCCCAAACTGAAAGCGTTGGCAGACAACATTTCAAAATGTGATGAAATTCAAAAGTAATCTCCTGCTACAGTAGAAAACATTGTGGGAAAAGGAAAAGTTGCTTGTTACAAACATTTTCTCTTTTTCCCACAGTGTTTTCCAAAGTCGTCTGCAATAAAGTTGTGAAATGTCATTATTGTTTGGTAATGGGTTAAGGTTTTGGAAAGCAGATGACAAAAAAAAAAATATTTTTAGAAAATTACCCAGCATTCTAAGGGTTAATTCAAAGAGACTTACCTGTCTATAGAACACATCATGTGGAGATAATCCTTGGGTCCATTGCTCCCCTCGAAAGTTCAGAGCTTTGCTAATGGCTGGATTAATAACATCCCCATACCTGCACAAATTCATAAAACAAGAGCTGTCCATAAGACAGCATGCTTGACTATTCAATAAAACAAGAGCTGTCCATAAGACAGCATGCTCGACTATTCAATAATGTCGGAGGGGGGTATAGGTCAGTGAAATATTATTTGTTTCTAAAATATGAGGGTGCACACAATGATTCCTTACAATAGTTGTTGAGAAACTTTAAACTTTAACTTTAACCAAGACTTTTTAAGTACAAAAAGTACTAGAGGTTTGAAACTTAATCGAGGACCTTAAATTATGACCTTGAACCCATGTGTGAAGTATCAACTCATTCACTATGGTAGTTCATCAGATACAAACTTGCACGTAAAAACTTAACCAAGATTTCTTAAGTACAAAAAGTCACAAAATTTGCTTAAATTTAAAACTAGAGATTTGAAACTTGGCCGGTGACCTTAAAGTATGACCTTGAACAAAGGTTTGAAGTATTAAACCATTCCTGTCAGTAGTTTATGAGATACAAACTTGCACATAAAAACTTAACCAAGGTGTGACGCCGACAGCGACGCCGACGCCTGGGTGAGTAGTATAGCTCTCCCTTTTCTTCGAATAGTCAAGCTAATAAATAATGATATACAATATCATATGTCCTGGCTTCATACATAATTCATCATGAATGCCTCATAACTGTATAGCTGGGATGGGTAGCAATTTACTACCCAGGTACCCGTGAAGTGACGTTACCCGCGCATACCAAAGCCCGGTATTCTCCCTTAGATCAATTTAGATTTTCCTTGTATTTTTTAAACTTAAGAGAGATGATGTTGCTGTTAACGAAACTCTTCAGGCTAGTCTTGGTAGTGCAACGTTTGATAGAAAATAAGCATGGATCAGGAAATCTCCAAATCCCAATCGGTACGAGAATCTGGCGAAACCCCTTCATCCTACTAGCACCGCCCTGCCCCCCACCCGTTGAAGTTGACCTTAATAGAAATTGGGAATTCCAAAGATACTGTTTGGTAAAGAGCAAAGAAAAAAATCGTACTCTGTGTGCATCTGTCGCAGGACAATAGCTGACTCAACTTTCTCAGCATGCTGACACAGCAATAGTCTTGTAGAAATCACACGGTCACCTAGTTTGACTGTTCTTAGCTGAAAAAGTGATTTGATCAATTGGTTAGTCCATGAATCAAATTGATCACCATACAGTATGTAGTCCTTCCATTTATGATCAAATGGCTGCTTCACATTGATTGTTCAGCTGTTTGGAAGAAAAACAAACATTTCAATCATAAAATGCTGATTGGCCCTTTTGGGTTTAATATCAAGGTAGAACCATCTATCTTTTAGTCATGAGACTTCCTATTAACCCATTACCAAACAATAACGACATTTGACCAGTTTGATGCAGGCAACTCTGGAAAACATTGTGGGAAAAGGACAAATCGTTCTTAACGAGCCGAGCCCTAATGAAAAATTTCTTCTCTTCCCACAATGTTTTCGGCCCTATCAGAAGATTATTTTTCAATTTCATCACATTTTGAAATGTCATCTGCAAACTTTTTCAATTTGGGAGTCGAAAATTTGTCGTTTGGTAAAGGGTTAAACGAATTAAAACAAAATGAGTCAAAACTATGCAGAGAATGGCTTCCCAATGGGGGCTTATCACTGGGTTTATATATTTACAATTACAGGTGAGGTTTCCTAGGAATCCCCCAAATAGGCTTGTACTTTAAAAACAATTTTGCTAGAGGACATCAACACTCACCAAGCATAGAGTGGATCAAACCAAATACCCCGGAGGTTCACTAGGCTTACCATTGGGCCATGCATAATTTGATTGGATTTTGATTGTAAGAGTGTAATTAATTGAGCAAAGAGTCTGATCTCCATGCTGATTATGCTGGTTAAAATGAAGTTTAATGCAATGTCAACAATTTTTCAGTTATTTTGCGACTTTCCAGGATTCACAAATACTAAGCTAGTGCTTTGGAGTGTCTTGTCAAAGAACACCCCCACTTAACCAGAGCTACCAATGGGACTCAAAACCGGGATGCGCTAGTTCTATGACCGCCACCATAACAACTGGACCATACAGGGTACCGTTTTACTAAGCGACTAAAGGTAGAACCTGGGTAATGGAACACTGACAATTGCTTAGGTTAAAGAATAAGTTGAAATGAAATTTTAAAAATATTTATCATTTCAAAGGCATTCACCTAAGTTGAAATGAAATTTTAAAAATATTTATCATTTCAAAGGCATTCACCGAGCCAATTTTCAAAATTTGTCGGATTTTGAATTCATATTTATAAAATGAATATCAACAATTTTGTTCTTTATTTCATATTAATTACCTCCCTTTAATTTTCAATTTTCACATTGCAACTGAAATTACCTGAATGAAGTTGGCAAATAGAAATTCCAATCCAGGAAAGATTCTAATAATAAGGAACTTTACTTTAAAACGGCATTTGTTATGTTAAATCTTGAATTCTATTATTCTGACCTTTCTCCATTACCCAGGTCTTACATTAAGGAAAATAGTTTTGTAATTCAAAACTGATAAACATGGACAGTGTCTTAATTGAAAGTACAATAAATGTGAAACGTCATTGGAAGCATCTTGGAGAGATGATTCCATTGATGTGTTTCAATGCAATATTGCGTCACCCAATCTTGAAAAAAGAGGAAATGTTGTTTTGGACTTGTGCAAACTTTTAGCATAACATGTTTAGGAAAACGGTACTCTAGACCCCAAAGTTAATGACATGTGCATACCTTATCCCAAATATTTGTTTTCTTGAGGAAGTTGAGAATGTATCCATGAGCTCTTTTCTTGTCCTCTAACTGCTGGAGAATGATCAGGCTTAAACTGCTACTCCCTCCACCCTCTGAAACAAGAAGAGAATGCCATTGTCCCCAAATCTTAACTCTTAGAATGCTGGGTAATTTTCTAAAAATAGCTTCTTGTGTCGTCTGGTTTCCAGACCTTAAAAAACTTAAAAATCTGCTTTATTTTGATGAGAAAAGGTTTTCCAATGTCTGGAACATGAAGAGAATGCCAATCTTAAACCTTTCCCAAACAACAAATTTTCAACTGTCCCAAATTGAAAGAGTTTGCAGATGACATTTCAAAATGTTATGAAATTATGAATGAAGTGGTCTGCAACAAAGTGGTCAAATGTCTTTATTGTTTGGGAAAGGGTTAACTCTTAGAATGCTGGGTAATTTTCTCAAAATAGATTCTTGTGTTGACTGGTTTCCAAAACCTTAAAAATCTGCTTTATTTTGATGAGAAAAGGTATTCAGAGTAGCAAACAGGTTAGATCACAGGCCAGTGGCAAGCTGGTCTTCATCTAACCTGTTTGCATTAACATGAAGTCTGTTCCATGAAATATTGAAATTGAAGTGTAAATCAATCGAAGATTGACAATGAATCAAAAAGAAAGTAAAACACTTACCTTTATCAGAGACATAGATAACAGAGATTGGCAACTCCTTCTTTACCTATAGCCGGTTTCTGCGATATCTCGCATGACGCGTTATTTAGCGAGAACTTTCGAGATCTGTCTATCGACGCTATTTTCAACTAAACGCGAAGTAGGCAACACACATTTAAGCGTGTTTTAAGTCATAATTAAATTATTTTCTTACCGAATTTACTATATTGTTATTGTTAGAAAGTTTCTCCATCCAACAAGACCGATCAGCAAGTGATTATCAAAGAAATAAACATGGCAAACTGCGACAAACTTGATTGAATTGTTCGCAATTTCGTGGTTTTGTGCGATAAACGTGATAATTGAGTAGTTTTAGATTCAAACTGTTCTAAAGGAGGGTTTTTCAAACATTTCCAATTCAAGTCCATTTTAAAGAAAGGGTTTGTTTTTCTACATTTCCAAATTTTCAGTTTGATATTCCTTGTCATTTAGAAGTTATTCCGTACTGAATATGTCCCTTTTACGACCCTAATGAGTTTAACCATCTTGATTTACAAGCAAAAATTAACAAAGTTGTGCACAGTAAAACTAAAAAACTATGCACTGGATCATATCATACTTGACATTTTCCTGAAGTGTAATTTTTGTTTTATGGTTGCCCGCATTTTTATAGTAATCTTCGCTTCCATAACGAAGTTATGCCAGGTTTACTTAACCACACAAGCATGATCATGATTTCGGCCATTTTATTTTCAACCAAAATATTTCATACTTGTACAAAGTAAAATGTTTTAATGGAGGTTTATTCAAATATTTCTGATTTATGTCCATTTCATTGGGATAATATGATTTTGTCGATTTCCAAATTTTCAATCAGATATTCTTTGTCATTTAGAAGTTATTGCGTACTGAATATGTCCCATTTACTACCTTAATGAGTTCAGCCATCTTGATTTACAACCAAAAATTAACAAAGTTGTGCACAGTAAAACTAAAAAACTATGCACTGGATCATATCATACTTGACATTTTCCTGAAGTGTTATTTTCGTTTTATGGTTGCCCGCATTTTTAAAGTAATCTTCACTTCCATAACGAAGTTATACCAGGTTTACTTAACCACACAAGCATGCTCGTGATTTCGGCCATTTTATTTTCAATCAAAATATTTCATACTTGTACAAAGTAAAATGTTTTAATGGAGGTTTATTCAAATATTTCTGATTTATGTCCATTTTATTGGGATAATATGATTTTGTCGATTTCCAAATTTTCAGTTTGATATGCCTTGTCATTTAGAAGTTATTGCGTACTCAATATTCCCCATTTACCACCTTAATGAGTTAAGCCATCTCGATTTCCAACCAAAAATTTCAAAAGTTGTAGCAAGTAAAACTAAAAGACTATGAACTGGATCATATCATACTTGACATTTCCCTGAAGTGTTATTTTTGTTTTATGGTTACCCGCTTTTTTATGGTGATTGTCGTGTCTATGACGAAGTTATACCAGGTTTGCTTTACCACACAGCATAATCATGATTTCAGCCATTTTATTTTCAATCAAAATCTTTCATTTTTGCATCAATTAAAACTTAAATTGTGTGACTTGGATTTTATCAAACGTGTTATTACTGAAAACGTCTGAATGAGTTTGAATTAATCCCGAATCAAATGCTGACTAAGTTCTATAGTTTCCCGTATTTTCAAAGTGATATTCCTATATAAGAAGAAGAAAATCCATTCAATTAATGGACAAAAGAGAATGGATAGATCTTCTTAATCAGAAACACCACGATATTTCCATTTTTCGTCAAACTTCTTCTTGATTCCGATCGCTTGCAAATATTTCAAGTGAAATGTGTCATTTGAAGAACGAAGGGTGATAGAGTCAATCACGGTAGTGGACAATACAGGCTATGATTGTAAATTGCCACCCTATAAAATATGTAGTTTGATGTCATAAAACCTTTTGATGCTAGGGCGATTACACAAGAAGTGTGTGGCGCTAACCCTGTGTCCACTCTCTGACACCTCATTCAAATTTAATGACCTAAAGATCCCGAAAACAAAATAGGGAGGATTTGTTCTGTTTAAAGCGCCTGTCTGGTTTTAAAAGTAGTGTGCTTTGACTTAATTTCTCGTTGAGAAATGATAATAAAAACGAAGGTGCAAGACACACTATTTGCTTTAGCTTAACATTCAAAAAGCTCACATTTCTTTTTTCTAAAATCATTTCGGTCAGCAGCATGATAAGACCAGACCCTTACGTGTTTAAGAATAAGTATGTACTTATTGATTTGCAATCAATATTAGAGGAATCTGCGGTAAAAGGTGTATTGAAAAACTTTGCACGTCAGTTTCTTACGTGTCCTTTCGTTTACTAAAACCACTTTTACAAAAATTCTCATCACATGCATTTTAACATCATAAAATACTTTTAATTTTCTTAAATTGAAACATTTGGCTTAAAATAATGTCATGATGAAAAATGTGTTTTGTTTTGACAAAATGAGCACTGTAAACAGTTTTACGACACAGAATAAATGCAATGAAGTGAGAAAGCAATCTTTTAATATTGACGAAAACTATCATGTCTTAGTGGAAAGTTCATGCCTTGGTCATTAACTGCAACTAAATGGAGTCACTTGATTTATTACAAAATATTATTTAAACCTTAGCTTCAAAGACATTGTCGTTATAAGTACAATTCTGAATTACATGATAATCATTGAAAAAGAAGGCCTACTGGAACTTTTTCTTTGGTTTTTAACATAAAATCAATTTAATAAAATGAAAATAAAACAAAATGTCCAGAAGTTGTTTCAGATAACCAATCAGATAACCAAAACATAGCTATTTTACTGTAGCCTAATAAAGAAGTATCAATTTCGCTTGACATCTCCCGTGGCAACGATTAAACAGGTACGCACTTTCCTTATCTCGCAGAACCTCGCGGCACGCGAGAGTTTGGCGATAATTCCGGAGTTGCCAATCTCTGTTATCTATGTCTCTGCCTTTATATCATTTTAAACTTATTCAAAATCATATTTTTTTCCTCAAAAAAAGGTGTAGTTTCATATGCAAAGAACAAATGAATTAAACATACTCCAGATGTGCATATACATTTTTTGTACACCTTTGTAAGAAAAACATAAAATGGAGGGCCATTATCAAATATTGTGAACAACATCCACTCTGTGCATAGCACCAACTCTGGGTTCTTCCTTTCATTGGCTGTTGTACACATATCTTACTGTATCTCACAAGTTGTTTTGTGTCTAACAACCATTTAAAAGATAATTCAAGACCATTTTCAATTTCTGTATTTCAAAAATGCTAAAAAACCTGTGTTTTCATGAAATTAAGCTTTTGCCCCTTTCAGTACTTTGATGATAAAAAAACTTGGCCTTTAAATGATTACTAGATGCTTTCTGAGGCACCTTGCCAGCTTCATGTAATAAGAGTATTTATTCTCTTCATAGCATAAGTCCCAGTTGTTTTTAAACTTAAACTCGCGGACAAGTTTCAATTAGACAGCCATTTTCTAACCCTTATGGTGCTGGAACCGTCTTCATGGTTATGCAAACAGGTTTGATCCAAGCCAGCCACCAAGTATATTGGCAGCTGGACTGTGACCTAACCAGTTTCCTACTCTTGATATCTTTACTCATCGAAATTAAGCAGATATCTAAGATTTTTGAAAGCAAACAACACAAAAATCTATTTTTAGAAAATTACCCAGCATTCTAAGGGTTAAAAGGACCTTCTTTGCTTTTCCCTTGAGTGGTTGTTTCATTCAAGATTGATGGTACCAATGCACAAACCTGTTTTGGTATTCTCTGCCCATCTGGGATCAGAACTAGGATAATCATCAATAAGGTTACGACTGAGTCCCACCACAAGCCTATCTATCTCTGTAGTCTGTGTCTCACTCGTAACCATCGAATCCGGGAACAACTCATCAACTACTTCCTGTGCATATTTCTGGAACAAAAAAGGTTGTATGAAGTAAAACCTCTACCAAGCCCTAAAGACACATCTCTGGTAGTAAGACAACAGCTTAAACATTGGCAATCAGTTCTTCCTTAATAAGCATACTAGCGCTTAGAAAAACTGCAAAACAGGGAAATATGTGTTGTAAATTATGATAGAATATGTTGAAACATAGCGAAAAACCACACGATCACGACAATATTACGCCTGCAATATTTATTTTCTATTTTTCTATGTGCTGTTTTCACAAATTTGATGCCCACCAATTGAACTCAAGCGTTTACATTTGAGCAACATCTGAAATAGCAAGGAGCACTCGGATAAGTGAGCGGGGATCACTTGGTTAAAAAAAAATCATGTGAAACACATAAGAATACTGTCATTTATCCAATATTAACAACATGGACATTCAAAATGGAGAGTTTTTTTGGTTTTATAGGTTCCCTATGTATCTCAGCTGACCTTATTTTATCCCTAATTATAAACAAACCTTATAGTATTCACTCTTTTAAAAGCATCATGTGACCCTGATACAGTCTAAATTCTTCTGTAAAGGGAATTTCAAGAATTTGTAAGTTACTTTTGAATTATTCTAGAACTTTCACTACTTAAGCTAAAGCTATTCAGTCATTTAGTCTGAGGCAACCAATCAACAAAGGGACCCCAGTTCCTCAGCAACCTCCTACTGCATCTCATTTTGTAATCACTTATTCTCCCTTATCCATTTATCTCATTTTTCGCTCACTAATTCTCTCTTATTCAGTAATCTCATCGAAGTCATCACTAATTCTCTCTTAATCATTAATCTCATACAACCATCTCCACTATTCTCTCTTATTTATTAATCTCATTTCACCATCACTTATACTCTCTTATCCAGTAATCTGCTTTGTGCAGTGTTTAGGTTCTGTAAAGCATGCATGTTCTATTTATATAAATATTGCTACATTCGGTGATATTTTGATTTCTCCCTCCAATACTGAAAGTCATTGTGTTTGACAGACGTGCGTTTGTCGTTTCTGATGAGGTAGACTGCCAACAAAATGACTTAATTTAGTCAAGGAGATCCCTCCAATACTGTGTAACTTAAGAGTATAATAGAGAACCAGACTACTAAAAACAGCATGTACTATATTTAGCACAGTTCTTTGGGGGTTGGTAAACTCTGACCGTATGTGTTGTAACAAAGAGTCTGATTGTTTGGAACTAGTGTCTGGGAACAAGTGTCTGGGAACTAGTGTCTAGAAACAAGCATCTGAAAACTAGTGTCTTGGACCAAGGGTGTGGGAATGACCATCTGGGAACAAGCATCTGGGAATGAGCGTCTGGGAATGAGCGTCTGGGAATAAGCATCTGGGAACGAGCATCTGGGAACGAGCGTCTGGGAACGAGCGTCTGGGAACGACAATTGGGATTGGCGTCTGGGAACAAGGGTTTGGGAAGATGCATCTGGGAATGAGCGTCAGGGAATGAGTGCCTGGGAATGAGCGTCTGAGAATGAGCGTCTGGGAATGAGCGTCTGGGAATGAGTGTCTGGGAATAAGTGTCAGGGCATGAGCGTCTGGGAACAAGTGTCTGGGAACGAGCGTCTGGGAACGACAATTGGGATTGGCGTCTTGGAACAAGCGTCTGGGAACAAGGGTTTGGGAAAGTCTAATGTTGTGTCAAAGGCCTAACATTTCTCACAACATACCACCTTGGTAGCCATGTTACATACCAAATTACCAGCACATGCTGCAAGGAAGGCTGCCTTCAGTCTGGAGGGTTTATCTTCACTCATGCTTAACTCCTGAATCTGGGTCATATTGGTTGATAGACTGGACTGAAACATCAAAAAGAAAAAACAGGTTTGTCGATTGGGTTGACTTAAGTAATAAAAAAAACTTAAAAACATTGCACATCTCCTTCATAAGGGTGTAGCAGGAGCACATTTATGGTGCTGAATTAGCTAGACGATTAAACTGTATAATTATTATGTAAACAATGATCATTTATTTCCATAATGCTTAATCATTTCCCAAACAATAACAACATTTGACCACTTTGTTGCAGACAACTTTAGAAAACATTGTGGGAAAACGAGAAATTGCTCGTGACAAGCAATTTTTCCTTTCCCCACAATGTTTTCGACCCTATCAAAAGACTACTTTTTAATTTCATCACATTTTGAAATATCGTCTGCAAACTCTTTCAATTTGGGACAGTCGACAATTTGTTGTTTGGGAAAGGGTTAATACATGAAATGGGTAGGAGCATCTCCAATCATGTGACACTACCAACGTGCATCCAGTGGCAACCCGATACTATAAACCGCGGTTTACAATCAAAGCACTGAAGGCCCTTAACCTTGTTTCACAATTACTCCATGAAAACACAGGTTTTTAGCATCTTTAGAATGTAGATACTGAAAATGATCTTTTATCTAGAGATGAGGATTAATTAAATCACCTTTTTAACTTTCTTTTTCAAACAACACATTCTGCAAGATAGACCCCTAAAAGCCATTTGTTCACAGATGCTAGGAACCTTGGGTATTCAAATCATATTTCTTTTAAACTGAAAAGCAGCTGTATTGTTGTATGAAAAGTACTAAAGGATAGCATTTTGAAGTAAAATTAGTTTGTATTGAAGTATTAGTAGCCTGTTTACTATGATTAAGTATGTATTCAGAGCCAAAAGCGTTGCATTGTTTTTTTTAAATCCATCACACGCCCACTGTACAAACTTAGATAAATTGGCATATTCCGAAGCAATATTGCATTCAGTAGCTATTTTCATCAAATACTATACCTAAATACAAACACTGTATTGTTTCAAGGACATTTTATTATGACTTCAATACTGTCTCATATGTGAACAAGCACCTTTTACTCTTTACCAAACACCAAATTTTCCATCGTCCCAAATTGAAAGAGTTTTCAAGCTAAATTTCAAACAGTGATGAAACTGAAACACAATCTCCTGATAGAGTAGAAAACCTTGTGGGAAAATGAGAAATTGCTCGTTATGAGCAATTTCTCCTTTTCTCACAATGTCTTGGAGAGTTGTCCTCAACAAACTGGTATAATGTCGTTATTGTTTGGTAAATGGTTAAAGGTTCTCTAAACAACTTTCACTGACTAATGCTTCCTGGGTACTTCACAAGCACAGTAACTTGTAACAACCGGAAATGTAATAAAACAGGAAACATACCAATTATTACATTTCCTGTTTTATTACATTTCTGGTTGTTACACACAGTTGATTCTCCCATTTGATATTTGAAAGCAACAGTCCAAGACCACTCCTACAAGAAATCAGTGTGCAGCTGGCGAGGATTGAACCTGATTTTCCAGTATTACAAGTCCTATAACTTAACCACTGGCCCATGCAGGTTCCAAATACTGCGGCTTGCTCACTCCAAAACCCGAAGAGGCCATGATAGCATTTCTATTGAAGCAGGCAGTTCTGGGTCCAAAAAAACAGTGGTATCAATATTGATCAAGGAGACAACCTCGGTATAATAAGAAATTGTTGAAAACAGTATTTTGCAACATAAACGGTAGTAAAATCAATCCTAATAATATAGCAATTTGTAATAAATTAAAAAAAAAAAAGCATTTTTTCCTTTCACAAAGTTTTCACTTTCAAACACTTTTACAGTTTATTATTATTGCTATTGGTGGCTATTTTTGTAAACAAATGTTTCAGACACATCTGCATGAAGATAAAAGGGGTTGCATATATAAACTAGCTATCAAATTGTATTTCTTACCAGATCATGCATTCTTTCTTGTGTCTGATCGTCCAGGATGCTGTGGAAGATATAAAGGTTATTGCATGAGATAACCCATATTAAGTATACCACATCGCTTAAACATATTTATATTATCTGAAGAAGTACCAAGCAATTACTTATTTCATTGTTGTAATTGTAACTCTCTCATTTTTCTATCCTACTTGTCCTTTCATGAATACAAATACTTTTTGATATAGGATAAAGGCCGAACTAAATTTCTTTATAAATATCTAAAATGGAAAAGGAAGTAAAGAAATAACATGTACAGTCATGCCTCGATAGTCCGAACGTCGTTAATCCGTATTATTCGCCATCCGAACAGAATTTGTAGGGAACGGTCCTTACCTTCATTAATTCCACTGTTTAATCCGGAAATCAGCGTTCTCCAGACAATTAAAGTCGGGAACCAAGCCTAACTTCTAATAGTATATGCGCACAACTAATCCAGAAACCAGCATAATATTTTTTTTGCAGTTACGTACGTTTAATGACGATACGGCAATCCAACATTCACACCTTTGGCAAATTCAAATGTATGCTTGATCATAAAATGTCACCAAGTGTAGTGTAATGAAAGGTGTTGATTGTTTGTAAATTGGTCATTTAGTCAGTAAACTGGTCTAACCTAATTGTAATTATCGTCGCATGCAAAAAGTCGAGTTTGTAAAATGTGTTAACTCGCTGCATTGACAGCGATCAGGAGACAATGAGGAGGCAATCATTTTCAACTATTACGCTGTTGTTTTTTTACTTCATAGTAATAATTATGAAAAACGGTGTATAGGTAAACATTTCACTGGAAACTCGCCGATTGTTTATTCCTGATTATTCGTTTAATACGAACATTACTCCTGGGAACGAAAGTGACCGGATAAACAAGGCTCGACTGTATATGTATGTGAGAGTGTACTCCTCATGTGTGTAAACATGTTTGTGTCCAAATGTTTCAATGATAATATGTATGAGTGTATAAATGATAATATGCATATGTACATAAGAGTGTTTTCCTCATATGTATGAACATGTACATATATGAGTGTATAATGATAACATGTATATGTAGGTGTGAGTGTTCTCTTCATATATGTGCACATGTATGATTATGATAAATTTCGTAGATATTAGCTACCTTGGTTTATATGGGGTAAAACGCTGCCAACAATTTTTCATTTATGTTACATAAATAAATTGGTGTGTGATCTAACCTGTTTGCTACTCTGAGTATCATATCACATAAAAATTAAGCAGATACCAGTATTTAAGGTTTTGGAAAGCAAATGGCACAAAAACTATTTTTTAGAAAATTACCCTACATTCTTAGGGTTAAATTTACCTCATTTCTGGCTTCTGTGTAGATGCAATGCTTATCAGGCCTTGGCTAATCGAAAAGAAAACTGCAGTATTTTCACAAACACCTGTTAATTAAAAGAAAAAAAAAACAATTTGTCAGATAACAACACTTTTTTTCAAAAAATGAATAGAGATCATTTGTTTGTTAATTGCGGGAAATAGGGCCTTATCCTTGCCAGTGAACAAGGGTTTCATTAATATTTGTAGTAGGAGGGTTATTTGCAAAAATAGGCGGGGTATGGGGGACTTCATCAGTAGATTTATAATAAAATCAAGTAAAAGGAGCCAGGGTTTCTGGTCAAAGTAGCTGGGGGGAATCCCCGGTTCCTGGCTCTTGATGAAACCTCTTAGTAAAGAAATATTTATTTTACGAATGAAAATGATCTCCATAATCAGTGAAGATAAGACCAAACATCTAATTGCAACCTCAATCATTTCACTGATTATCCTGAAATGGAGCGCAACAGATAAACAATGATCTCTATGAAATTATTATACTATGTTGGCCATTTCAAGCATTATTTCAATAAAGTAAAGGCTTTAACTAAAACATCATTGATGTTCAAATTGATTTCATTTTGTAGACATATGTAGATATGTCATCAATTCTTAGGCAATTCGAATTTGTATCCACATTATAGGGTCAAGAAAAGAAATGAGGTTAGCTTTCTCAATCTCCCATACAGTATGAACAATATAGGGCTGAAGAAATAAACCTTCTTAATCTTCTTATTAAGCATAGGTAATAAAAGGTTAGAAAAGAGTTGAAAAAAGCCTTCTAAATCGTCTCATAAAGCAAGGGTAATAAAAAGTTAGAAAAGAGATGAAGAAATATGCCTTCTTAATTGTCTCATAAAGCATGGATATTAAAAGGTTAGAAAAGAGATGAAGAAATATGCCTTCTTAATTGTCTCATAAAGCATGGATAATAAAAGGTTAGAAAAGAGATGAAGAAATATGCCTTCTTAATTGTCTCATAAAGCATGGGTAATAAAAGGTTAGAAAAGAGATGAAGAAATATGCCTTCTTAATTGTCTCATAAAGCATGGATAATAAAAGGTTAGAAAAGAGATGAAGAAATATGCCTTCTTAATTGTCTCATAAAGCATGGATAATAAAAGGTTAGAAAAGAGATGAAGAAATATGCCTTCTTAATTGTCTCATAAAGCACGGGTAAAAACAGGTTAGAAAAGAGATGTTATAATCCTCTTATAAGTACCGGTACAAACAATAAATTGTTTAGAGAAAAACTGTGAAACAAATAGTTCTGAATATAGACTTACATATGGGACTGCTGGGGAGGCTTAATTCGCCATGATAATCTTTAACCCATTACCAAACAAGAACGACATTTAACCATTTTGTTGCAGATGACTCAGGAAAACATTGTTGGAAAAGGAGGAATTGCTCTTTACAAGCATTGTTCCTTTTCCCACAATGTTTTCTTCCCTATCAGAAGGTTAATTTTCAATTTCATCAAATTTTGAAATATGGTCTGCAAACTCTTTCAATTTTGGACAGTGAAAAATTTGGTGGTTGGTAAAGGATAATAGACACACAAAGGAAAACGTGTAGGACCATTTTACATGTTAATGTAGGTGTAAAGTTACACTTCTCTGTGAGACAAGCCTCTGAAATACATAACTTACCTGCACCAAGCTGACAGCCTCCTGGCAAAGGAAGCTCTTCAGAGTCAGCACCATTTCCTAAAATGAACAATTGAATATTTTATTACATTCCAAACTGTCATTAACTCCATTTTCCCTGTGTGTAAAAAATATAGTTACATTTTACAAGCGGCCGAATTACAGGTGAATTTAGCATGGGTTGTTTTATACAGGCAAGGCAGAAATAAAGGTGTTGTGGTACCTGCATAAATTATCACATTGGTTGTGTTATACAGGTAAGATGTTAATAAAAGTGTTGTGTTACCTGAATCAATTATCACATTGGTTGTGTTATACAGGTAAGATAGAAATAAAGGTTTTGTGTTACCTGTATCAATTTTCCCATTGGTTGTGTTATACAGGTAAGATAGACACAAGGTAAGGTAGAAATAAAGGTGTTGTGTTACCTGCATCAATTATCACATTGGTTGTGTTATACAGGTAAGGAAGAAATAAAGGTTTTGTGTTACCTGTATTAATTATCACATGGCTGTGTTATACAGGTAAGATAGTAATAAAGGTGTTGTGTTACCTGTATCAATTACCACATGGGTTGTGTTATACAGGTAAGATGTTAATAAAGGAGTTGTGTTACTGTATCAATAACCACATGGGTTGTTTTATACAGGTAATATGTTAATAAAGGTGTTGTGTTACCTGTATCAATCATTACATGGGTTGTGTTATACAGGTAAGATGTTAATAGAGGTGTTGTGTTACCTGTATCAATTACCACATGGGTTGTGTTATACAGGTAAGTTTCCTCTCTATTGCGGTCTGGCATCAGAAGTTTGTAACTCAGGATCTCATTTTCCATATCCTCCTATAGGTAAGAGTAAACAAAAATACCTTGAACCCATTCCATTAGATGAAAAGTTAACCCTTATAGTGCTGGGTAATTTTTAAAAGATAAGATTTTTATGTTGTCTGCTTTCCAAATACTTAAATATCTGCTTAACTCTGATGAGGAAAGATACTTAGAGTAGCAAACAGGTTGGATCACAGGCCAGTCACCAATTTACTTGGCATGAAGTTTGTTTCATCACTATAAGGGTTAAAATTGGACTGAATTCAGGGAAAAGAATGCACATTTGTAAAAAAAGATGAAAAATCTTTAGAGTCTTTTAAGTTTATTACATTAATATTTTTGCTAAATTGCCAGACGATTTTCTCAATAATCCATCCACCCATCTTGAATTGAAAAGATAGATGCGGAAGAGACATGCAAAGTGATTGGACAAGCAAAATATACGATGCTTTATCATTGGCCAATATGAAATCTCGCGCCAAATGATGGTTATGTAGAAAAAAATTATCAAATTGAAGTTGGCTGACGATATATAGATATTGTTGCTGGCAGATGAAAGAAAAATTCCTCGAATTAACATCAATCACAAAAACGGTCTTGGGCACAAAAAAATCTGTGGAAAATTCTCACCCCTGACTGATCCAAATTGAAAGTTACAGCAGAAAACAAACAAAAGCATGGAAAATACTCACTTTAATTGGTAAAAAAACATTGTACTGAAAGGAAAATTTGTTATTGACAAGCCTTTTCTCCTTTTTAGCACACTGGCTTCTAAAAGTCATTTGATATAGATGTGTCAGTCTTGATCGAAGGGATAAAGTGGCTTTTTCACAGGAGAGAAATTTTGAAAGTCAAAATAAAATGTCAGTGAAATGTATCCTTGTATGATATACAATTAAGAATAGCTAATGAACGCCTAAGCGATCAGCAAACATCAATATACATTAGTATGTCCAGTCTATATGTGTTAGGTCTCAAAACCATAGCAATACTTTTGGATTTAAATACATATTAATTCACTGTATACATGCTCTAAAGAGCTCAATACAAACTATTTTTGGTTCTAACACAATTCTCTACTGTGAATTTCATTCCAAGCAGGGAAAGAAAATACATATTCAATTTGTAATATTTGGTAGAAAACTTTGGGACATGATGATGAATTGCTTAACATGAGCAATTTATCTTTTCAACAAAGTGGTTTCTCATTTGTTCTGGAGTAGATTTGGCAATGTATGTATCATGAATTAAGGGGTCACTCTTTACCACATGCAGACAACACTTTTTTTTCTTGAATCAGATGACTTTAGAAAAGCCGTGTAAACATGTGAATACCCTTTCAGTTCTGCTGTTGTGATATGTGAATAGATTGAAAAGGCATTGTGGCAAATGGAGAAATTGCTTGTGACAACCAATTTCTCCCTTTGCCACAATGCCTTTAAAAAGTCGTCTGTTATAAAATGCAAAAATGTGGGGATAGGTGTTAATGTGTTAACTAAACAGTGACCAATAATTGCTGGTTACGCACCTGGTATCTCCTTTTAAAGGAAAGAACTTTGAAAGCATCAAGTTTTGACGGAGTCCCACTGACATTTGTAACTAACGTGGCTGAAAACAAAAGTAAAAGAGCATGAGCTATTTAGAAGCAAGCAATTGTTTAATAATACAGCTTATTATAGTGCATAATCAACAGTGCTAACCTGACCTGTCAACAAAAATAGCTTTTATCATAACTGTTTATATTGGGGGGGGGGGGGTGTTAAAGATGTGTCAATAATTTTTCAGTTATGTAATGGCTTTCCTGAAACCACCAGTACTAGGCTAGGGATCTGATGTGGCTTGCTAAAGGACACTCCCATGAAACCAGATGTGTCAGTGGGGCTCAAACTCGGGATCCCCAAAGTCTAACACCTTGACAACTGACCACTGAGCCACACAGCACCCCTTATCATAACTGACATATTACAGCAACATGTAATAGCAACCAAGGAAAAAAAAGGCCCTGGTGATAGGTCACAAAACCATAGGGCCTTCTTGCCATACATTGGGAATAAGCCTTGGCCTGTTGATGTTATCCATGAAAATGCTTAAACGGCCAACCCAAAATATTGAGTTACTATAGATTTTTGGAAAAACTATGGTTTTAAAGAATTTTCCAATTATGAAGGTGCCTTTTATCAGCCTCTTTAAAATAAGATGGGAAGGCCCCGACAACATAAATGTTATCATACACGAGAAATTACCTTTTCAGTACATGATGCAAAACAAACATGTTATATTGTTGGTTTATATGACAGACACATAAGCATGTTTTACTTCTTAAATAATTCATAATAACCAGAGGTCTTTATCCACTATCAAAAATGACTACCAGATTTAAAAGGACTATCTCGCAGATTAAGATTTAATCCTCTTAAAAAAAAAATGTCTTCCACATAATATAATGAAAACCTTTATTTTCAGTAATGTATATAAATTAAGCTAATGATTTCTTCTCAATCCAGTTTATTACCATTTGGCTATAATATAGCATGTTTATCTTGCAGATCAAGTCAACTGTTTAAATTGTTATTACCTTAACAACAATATATTATTTCCATCCTACAGAATCACCCAAATGTTAAGAACGTCTAGGAGACAGAATACCAAATGGGTAAACACTCTAATCACATGACATTAGCAATGTGTGTCAGAGAAACATCACATGACTTTTATCAATAGATTTTACCATCCAAGTACTGAAAGGCGCTCAAACTTTTTCACACTTCTTTTCACACTTCTTTTAATGAAAAAAAAAAACCAGGTTATCAGCATCTTCTAGATAATGAAAGTTAAAGTAATTTTTTGTTTACTGACAAGGTTCGTTTAAGTCACAGTTTTAACAGTATTGTTCATCAAAGAATAAAATTAATGAGATAGTACCTTTATATGCAAAAAACTCATACTTTGGCTGACTGTATTGGTTATTTCCCAAGGTTTGAATAGAATAACGTGAAAGTGTGTCTTCGCGTAACATAGATCAATACAGTGGATAAATGGGTGTTTTCAAAGCATGTAAGACCGGTCCGTGCTTAGTTTATATGTGTATCGATGTGTAGGTATACGTCACTCTACCTGACAACGGCAGACCCAACACATCAATTCGTTTTCTGGTCCTTTCACTTAACCCATTACCAAACAATAACGACATTTAACCACTTTGTTGCAGATGACTTTAGAAAACATTGTGGGAAAAGGAGAAATTGCTCGTAACTAAATGTTATCTGCAAACTCTTTGAATTTGGGACAGTCGAAAACTTGTTGTTTTGGAAAGGGTTATCACTTCAATTAGATGTTAGTATATATTCTTTGCTTAGTAGGGTTTATAATTAATGGTGTTCTGAGTGGTAGATAAACTTATCCAGAATACTATTCAATAAAATTTGAGTTAAAGCTTTTTGCAAACCAAAGAGTGACAAAACACCAAAATGCGGTCCAACATTCAACCTGTCACCGACAAATGGACACAGGTTTACAGAGTTTTTGACACCATGTGTGTTATTCATCTCCGTTTTTTTCCTTGGCAAGACAAGATTATGGTTCTTTTCTGGGTCGTTTTTTTCCCTGTCTAAACAAGTTGTATTCATTGCCATAGATGTATTCAATATTTGCTGTATCTAAACTGTAACAGTAACTGACATTGCAACTGTTAAAAACTCTTCGCCTGGGCCGTTCAGCACCTCTTCAAGGTAATTCAAAGAAATAGCGTTATTCATTTGAAGTTAAGTGAAGACCAGTATGGTATTTTCAAAACAGACTAAAACAACATTCTTTCAATGACATTGACAGCTCTTCAAAATAAACGCAGTTATTCAACATTAAAAATTACAGCATATCATATCAAAAGGCTTCATCAAAATGAATAGTGCTTAATTTAGATTAATATCATTTGGAATACATTTGAAAAATGATCAAAATTTGAAATCTTTTATAACTTTCATTGAAAGTTAAAAGAATAATTAAATTTGAGCCAAACACATCAACCCCTATGAGTAAAGGTTTAATCTTTCAATGCCCCTCTAGCCGTTCTGTGAGCGGTCTGTAGAATGCCAATCTTGCAGATTCAGTACCCAGATCAATTTTACTTTGATCAGTTTGTTGCAGATAAATTTGGAAAAACATTGTGGGAAAAGGAGAAGTTGCTCTTATGAGCAATTTCTCCTTTTCCCACAATGTTTTCTGCCCTGTCAGAAGATTATTTTCCAATTTCATCACATTTTGAAATGTCCTCTGCAAAGTCTTTCAATTTGAGACAGTCGAAAATTTGCCGTTTGGTAAAGGGTTAAAGTGTATATACTGAGAAGTACGTTCAGCAAGTAAATTAACCGCAAAAGTAAAACTATTTATTTTTAGGTGTATCTGCAAGGTTCACAGCCTGGTAAAGAATTGATTTGCTTACCAACAGCAAAGTGTACAAGAGGCTCAGATTCCAAGTCAAGACCAGCGCCCAGAAACACAACTCCATCCCTGAAGTAAATTAATAAATTTATTTATAGATGGGGTTTAATGGCATGTCAACAGTATTTCAGTTATTTTACGGCTTTCCTTGATTTCACCAGTACTAGGCAGGGCTCTGCAGTGTCTTGCACAAGGACACTCAGTCACTCCCACATAAGTCCAAATGTCACTGGTGAAGATGACGATTCCATGCTCAACTGTCCTGGAGGGCCCTGCAGTGTCTTGCACAAGGACACTCAGTCACTCCCACAAAAGTCCAAATGTTACTGGTGAAGATGACAATTCCATACTCAACTGTCCTGGAGGGCTTATCAAGCTGTGTAAAACCATCCGCCTTCCGTTAGTCAGATTTATATGTTACAGGGTATATTTGTCGCCAAGTTATATGAGGCTGAAGTTCTCTTAAAGCCATACTTGCGCTCATATACACTTGAATTGTGAAAATTGTAGAATAATTGAAAATTAATTTAAAAGTACTTTAAATTCCCTTTTACAGAGGAATTGAGACTGTAGCACGTTCACATGATGCTTTTAAAAGAGTGAATACTATAAGGTTTATTTACAATTAGCAATAGAACAAGGTCAGCCGAGAACCAATAAAACCCAAGAAAAACTTCATTTTGAATGTTCAAATTGTTATTATTGGATAAATGACACTATTTTTACTTGTTTCGCATGCTTTTTTTAACCAGAAATGATTGCCACTCATTCATCCTAGTGCTCCATGCTATTTAAGATTTTATTCGAATGTAAACAATGCAGTTAAATTGGTGGGCTTCAAATTTGTGAAAACAACACTTTGAAAAATAGATAACAAATAGTGCAGGCGTTATTTTTTGTATGATTCTGTGGTTTTTCGCTATGTTTCAACATATTCTATCATTATTTATAACTCATTTTACCCAGTTTTGCAGGTTTTCTGATATGTTTTTTATGATAGGCCAGATATCTTGACAATAAGGCAATAGGGCCATAAGAGACATTTCTCCACCATAAGGGGTAGCCCCATAGGCGAGATTAATCAATTAATTCAGAGAAATGAATATAATGAAATCCATTTCATATATATATGACCAAAAATCTAAAATCAAACATGATATCATATATTGCAATTCAATTTATTGTCCTTATGTCTCAAATATATTTTCTGAAAGTTTGAAAGAATCAAATTGTGTAGCTCAAATGAAACAATCTTTTCAATTGGAAATTGGCACCAAAACACTTAATTCAAACCTTAAAGGCCATTGATTTTTACTTGGTAGGAAAGATTCCTTAATTTAGTATGAGAAATACTTCAAATAGACAGGCAACTATGATTCTATACACAATGAAATAAATTAAGACATGTTAATAGGTATATCAATTTCCTATAGTCTTTCATTGAACACTCCATACACAAAATGATAACATTGCCTTAAAAATGGCTGTGGCTTGTGTCATTTTAACTGACAATTTTTGGGCTATATTTAAGATAATATTTCCATCAGTGAAGTTTAAAAGCATACTAGACATAAAACAACTGCAAAACTTGGTAAAATGAGTTATAAATTATGAAAGAATATGTTTAAACATAGAAAAAACAACAAGTTAGTGACAATGTAACACCTGCACTATTTATTATTTATATATTTCAAAGTGCTATTTTGAGTTCATTGTATACATATTTATGAGGTACCTCCAAAAAAATACGTAGACAGTTCCGTTTGTTTATTGAAAATGAAAAACTCCAACCCCAAATTCCATCTTATTAAAAATAAAATCATTGTAAAAAAATTTTGCTATTTTTTACTCCTTCGCCGTTTCTATGGAGATTCTAAAACATTGCTATAGCAACAGTATATCACTACAACGCAACACTTTAGATTTTCAGAACCATTTCGCCACATAACATATCATTTTGTCTGGGTTTTTTCCACCAAAATACGCGGGAAGGTCAAACAACTAAACTATGACGTCATCTTTGTTTTGAACGTCAAACCCGTCAATGGCAGCAGAAAAATGTGCCGTCATAAGATTTTGCATTGATTCGAATATGATCCTTACTGATACCTTCAAATTCATGCATCAATGGAAAGAACATCTTTCAAGAGCTTTGTTCAAATGGCATAAATGTTTTACAGACTAGACAAGGACTAGAAAACAAACAGACAAAAGGAGATCTCGAAGACCCCGCCGAATGAAACATGAAGTTCAACAGAAGCTTCAACTGCTACCGGAGGAAAGGAGAAGGTCAGTTCGCGAATAAAGTGACATGACTGGCATTAGTAAAAGCCGTGTTCATAATATTCTTACCGAGGGTCTGGGCATGAATAAACTATGTGCACGCTGGGTGCCACGTCTCCTACGAGATCATGAAAAGGAGTCAAGGGTCAGACTGTTGCTGAGCTTCATCAACCACTTTGAAAGAGAACAAAACAACTTTCTTCACCCAATCATCATGATGGATGAGACTTGGCTGTATCTCTAGGAACCAGAATCCATGCAAGAAAGTATGGTTTGGAAACATCCGAAATCTACACCTTCAAAGAAGGCAAAAAACCTGCAGATCTGCTGGAAAATCAAGTTCCTTTTCTTCATGTACGTAGACCGTATGCTGCTGCAGCATGTGGTCCCTAATAAAAAAAAAGTCAACGCTGCATAACATCAGAGGGTATTCTCGCGCTTAAAAGGCGATCTTTGAGGAAAAGGGTTTGCTGACATTGATGACCTGAAATATACTGTATCTTCTAACATCGGATGTTACAAGAAGGAGTGGTTTGGAGAGATATATGACAAATGGGTGGAACAGCATCGAAAGTGTGTAAATGCTGGGGGGGGGGAAATATTTTGAAAAGTTATAACGTTAACATTGGTGTTACATATTAACAACGTCAAAGTACATTGTTAGTACATGTTTTCTTTTAAATGTATGTTAAAAACTATTCAGTGTAACTTGTTCATTTTTAACACAAATGATATACTTGAATTAATCCACATACTTATTCAAAATATATCTTTATAGTGTAAGTATGTTGTATAAAGTTGGCCCTGTCTACATACTTTCTGGACATACCTCGTACATTCACATTTCGTCTATAAATAGCGATGAGTACTCACTCCGGTTTATGAGAAGCAGTCACCTGGTTAGAAAAGTTACCTTATACACATAAAAATATTGTCATTTATCTATCTAACACTAAACAAAGCGAATATTCTAAATGCAGAATTTCTCGGATTTCATTAGATCCTGATGTTTATCGGCTGACTTTGTTTTATCCCTAATTGTAAATATCATATATTGCAATTCAATTTATTGCCTTCAATCTTTTATAAGTATCAAGTGAATGTGTCTCAGTTCATCTGTAAAAGGGAATATAAAGAACTGTCCAGTTAATTGTCAATTATTCAAGAACTTACACACTTTTAGTGTAAATGAGAGGCAGTATGGCTTTAATCATCAAAGTTAGTATCAATTTCCATATAAATGGATACAAGACTGCACAGAAGCCAATCTTAGATCTTTTTTGCACATAGTGACTGGCTTGTTTGATTATTTTGTTTAAGTCAATCATTAATCAAAACAGTTCATCATTGTGGGAAACAATAACAATATCTCTCTTGTTCTAATGAATCCACATAATAAAGGAAACAACTAAATTAGTATGTTCCTATAAAGTAAAACCACAAAAGGCTTATCAGTCTTACCTGGTGAGCTTCATGTCTAGAATCCAGGTAACTAGCTGCGGCATCTGAACAGCATCTTTGTCCTAAATGTTAAAATGGAGATATTCATAGTGTTCTATTTTATAGACGCATTTAACAACATCATTGTCCTAAATGTTAAAATGGAGATATTAATAGTGTTCTATTTTATAGACGCATTTAACAACATCTTTGTCCTAAATGTTAAAATGGAGATATTAATAGTGTTCTATTTTATAGACGCATTTAACAACATCTTGGTCATTAAAGAAACATGCATGTTTTATTATCGTGCTGGTTAAGAAGCATCTTCATCCTGTGTGTAAAACATAGACATGTTTGATTTGATGTCTTGCCATTTGATTGGAACTTTTGTCCAAAATGTGAAATCAGAGACTTGCATGATTTTATATCTGGCCCTTTGATCAATATTTTGGTCCTTAATGTAAAACATAAACACATACCCGGTATGTATCAAGGTTCTAAATGTAAAATATAGACACATTTGTTATAACATCTAGCCAACTGAACAGCACTTTGGTCCTAGACGTAAGCCAGAGACTTGCATGTTTTCATATCTGGCCACTTCACCCTATTTAAATAGAACCCGGGTCCTCAATGAAAAACTTAGACATGTATGTTTTATGGTTCTAAATCTTAAACATACACATATATGTTTCAATATTTTGCCAAATGAACAGCATCTTCATCCAAAATATAAACATAAGCATGTATGTTATAATATATGGCCATTTGATCAGAATCTTGGTCTAAAATATAAAACATAACTGTGAATGTTTTAATATCCAGACAATTAAACAGCATCTGGCATTAAAAAAAGATCCATTTGACTTAAAAAAAAAAGTGAAACATACCCAAATCTGTCTTGCAAGATCCTGTCTGAAAAGTCGGTCAGCATCCAGTTGATAAAGAAACTGAAAACAGAAACAAATTACAATAGATTCAAATTATAAACAAGATTCATTGTAGGATGTATTACAAGAGCCTTTAAAAATGACATTCCCAATTAAATCATGCAATTTTTTGACAAATACCCAAAGTCACACATGCTTTTACATTTCCCATTTTACAATTTCAGCGAAACATTGTCCTTAAAACACACCAGGGCCTCTTCTCATTAAAAAGGCAATCTGAATAATTCTGGACAAACTAAATAGATATTGAAAAAGTAAATAAATTTAGGCAAACTGAACAAATATTGGCAAAATGATTAAATCTGAATAAGTCTGGAAAAACTGAAAAAATATTGACAAATCAATTTAGTCTTGGCAAAATGTTTAAATCTGGAAAAATTGAAAAGAAATGGGAAAGTAAATAAATCCGGGCAAACTGAACAAATTTTGGCAAACCAATTAACACTCGATAAGGCAGGAAAATAATAAGAATAAATGTCTCAGACTTAACTGAATACATGCTTTAGTCAGACATAACAAATGTTAAACCTTATAGTGCTGGGACCAACTTCATGCCATTGCAAACAGGTTCAATACAGCCCAGTCGCCAAGTAAATTAAATCATACATAGCTAATAAACATTTGAGTTGTTAAAATCCATTCTGCTGTTAAAATCCGCTTCGCGCATTTGTGACAGAATGATCAGATTCAAAAGGGTTAATTATCCTATATGGGTAAATAAAATATTAGGAGCCGACTCTTGACGGTAAGTCATGGTCAAATAAAAAATATGGAAATTTTGTGAGGGGGGTAAATCTTCCGAGAAAACACTTTGTTTACGCTCTGCAGATGATTCATGATCAAACATATTGAGGAAGCGAATAACAGACTTCTTAAAAAAATACTAAACCTGCGAACATCTTTTAATACTGGCATATGATTACTGATATGATATAACATTCATTAACTGTAAACTGAGTTTGAGGCATACACATAATACAATATGTCACATGTGAGAGACTTTATTTCTTTTTAAAGATACCAGCATATTCTTTGTCAATATATTCAGGGATTCAGATTGGATCGGCCCTTTGGCCAATAAAATCTCAAAATTGACCGATGAAAAAATGTCAATCAGACCAAAGGCGCGATAAAAAGTGTGTTCGTCAGACAACATGACCGACGATTTATGGTATCAATAGGTCAAACACTGAGGGAAGACTAAAACACGGCAAAGAATTAAAGAACTAACATAATATTCATCTCTTTGTGCAATGTTTAGGTTCTGCAAACCATTTATGTTCTATTTATAGATATTGCTACATTAGGTGATATTTTAATTTCTCCCTCCAATACTGAAAGTCATTGTGTAGAGCCTAAATTAGAATACATCTAGGAACTGCCTACACCCTGATACACAGAATATAAGGATCAATTAAAAAATACCAGCATTGCCTTTCAATTTCAAAAGCTGTTCCAAGAAAATGGTTCTTAATTTAAATGAAGGATTGTATAATTGTACTGTTTTAAAATGATCCTTGTTGTGTTTAAATCCAATTTATTATTTCTTAATGTAGAGAAGAAGTAGATAAAAGTAAGTCTGCTAGTTTCATTTTATGTCTTAAAAATGAGTTACAATGATAAAATGTATTGTTTGAGGTATTTCCGACACTTTAGGACAAATGACCTAAAGAAAAATTGTCATTTAGGACAGGACTGGTGTCCTAAGAAAAATCAGTCCAATCTAAATTACTGATAATATGTTTCCTTTAGTTAAATCTGATATTACATTAAAATGTTTCACATAAAACATTGAGATAAACAGTTATCATTTTCCCCCCAAACATGTCTCTTTCACGCTCCATTTTCCCCTTTCACCCAGGGTCTTCCCTTTTTCTAAAAAACGTCTCTGTCATACTTAATATACATGTATACCAAAGGCAAACTCAACACAATGTCTCAACAAACTGAATAATTGTCTCAGCCATCCTGAACAAATGTCTATGGCTAACTAAACCAATTTAAATCAAAGCATCTCGCAAACTAAATTTGATATATCATGCAAATATAGATATATATCCCAAATACTGACACTGCCTAAGATATATTCCTCTGCACAGCCTACCTTTTCTGGACTGTAGTCATCTACCAGCCACTTTTGGAAATGTGCCCCCGAGAGGAGGTAGAAGGGCCTTTCATCTTCCTCATAATGTCCCGAAATTACAGCTTGCAATGTCTGAAAAACATATCAATAAATTACTTCACACATTCCATGCAGAAGATTTAAAATCGTCAGCAACTCTTTCAATTTGGGTTAGTTGAAGATTTGGCGTTTGGGAAAGGGTTAAACACTGTGCGTGTTTTTAAAGCTAACATGGAACATTAGAATTCTTTTTGGAGGAAGTTTCTTTCAACTTAAATGTAAAGAAATTGAAAATGGTCTTTTTAACTACCAGACCAAAAATCTCTGAGAATGTTCGTTTAAGTCGTTTTGTACCCCTTACAAAAGGCAATATATGGCTCTTTTTGTCAACCAGAACTGTGTGACTATCAGAATTTTAACCTATAGGCAGACAACAACTCAGAATTTTAACAAAACAGCAGACAACAACTTTAAAGTATGAAAAATGACACTGCCACATGCTATTTGAGAATATATCAATGCTAAGAATCAGAGAATTGTATGTGATAAGCATTTTCTGTACAGACATTTCTAAACTGCCTGCATTTCCATGAAAAACAGTGAGTGCTTCAGCTATTAAAACTCTTGCAATAAAAAGTATATGTTTAACAGATGACTAAAGTCTGGATATCCAGACCACAGAATGTTAAAATGAAATATAATAAAAGAATTCAATTTAAACTCTTACAGCACCAGTAGCCTGTCCTGGCCCCCCTCCAAAGATAAGTGAAGACATACGACGCCCAAAACCGGCAAACATCCCTTGGGCTGCCTTAATTGGCTTTACAACAACATTGTTCTGAAAAAAACAAACAACAAAAAAACATGCAAATTCATGAACAGTACTTAAATTATTCTGCAAGTTGTTTCAAGAGTGCACATTTTCTGAAAGGAGATTCAGGTATATCAGATATCAGGGATGTATAAATACTCCTGGAAGCATATCAGAAGTATTTTGGAATTCTGAAAGGCTTATGGGATACACAACAGATGTGAGAATGTTTCTGTAGTTAACTTGAGTAAATCAGGGTGGGGGGTGGGGGATTTAAATCATTCTGACAGCCATTTCGAGCAACAGGGCTTTAATTAATTCATACCTCCCAAATCACTCTATATATACTATATAAGATACATATATCTTTATATAGTATATACATAAGGTATGCATTGATTCAGGTCCCTGTGAATTTTGAATAAATCTAGGAAAATACTTGGATGATATCAATTTGATTCATCACCCCCTACAGATTTTTACTTGAAGCAGTCTTTAGAAAAATTCTGTAAACATGTGAAAAACATTTCAGTTCTGCTGCTGTGATATGTGAAAAGATAGGGGGCATTGTGGTAAAAGGAGAAATTGTTTGAGACAAGCAATTTCCCCATTTGCAGCGATGCTTTTTGAAAGTTGCCTGATGCAAGATGCAAAAATGTGACAGATGGTGGTTATTTGTTAAACAACTGTTGGGTTGGCATTCATCAGAACCCTCGAATTCTAAGTGGTCACTTATATAGGGTTAAGCATTTACCAAACAATAACGACATTTAACCACTTTGTTTCAGATGACTCGAAAAACATTATGGGAAAAGGAGAAATTGTTTGTACCAAGTAATTTCTCCTTTTCCCACAATGTTTTCTGACCTATCAGAAGATTATTTTCCCATTTTATCACCTTTTGAAATGTCGTCTGCAAACTCTTCCAATTTGGGACAGTCGAAAATTTGGCCTTTGGTAAAGGGTTAAAGGTCACTCGTTCACAGATGTGAGGAAATTTGAAAGTTGAAGTTGCTTGTTTACAAATATTAAATTCAAGCTTCCAAATTTACTCACATCTGTAAACAAGAAGCTCTAAACTTAATTTCTTTAAAACTTTACAGCATTTGACTGTAGTATGAAACGCACAGGAAAATAGCAATTAAAAGCAAACTTTATTTGTAAGTTTTTGGAGCCTGTATGAAGTGATTTTGTAAGTTTTTCGAGCCTGTATAAAGTGATTTTGTAAGTTTTTGGAGCCTGTATAAAGTGATTTTGTAAGTTTTGGGAGCCTGTATAAAGTGATTTTGTAAGTTTATGGAGCCTGCATAAAGTGATTTTGTAAGTTTTGGGAGCCTGTATGAAGTGATTTTGTAAGTTTTGGGAGCCTGTATGAAGTGATTTTGTAAGTTTTTGGAGCCTGTATAAAGTGATTTTGTAAGTTTTTGGAGCCTGTATAAAGTGATTTTGTAAGTTTTTCGAGCCTGTATAAAGTGATTTTGTAAGTTTTGGGAGCCTGTATAAAGTGATTTTGTAAGTTTTTGGAGCCTGTATAAAGTGATTTTGTAAGTTTTATCAAGCTTGTATAAAGTGATTTTGTAAGTTTTATCAAGCTTGTATAAAGTGATTTTGTAAGTAATAGGAGCTTGTTCATATAGTCCAAATTTTGGTGACCAAATTTCCTCGCATCTGTGAACAAGAATATTTAAGACATTATTTCTTTTAAACTGTATGATATGCACAGGAGAAGTAAAATGAATTGGTACATATGATTTTGGAGCCTATTTACAGGGAATTTTGTATGTATTTAGATCCAAAGATCCATCTGTGAACAAGCAACTTCAACCCTTTACCAAACTGGAAGAGTTTGCAGACGACATTTCAAAATGTGACAAAATTGGAAAATAACTTTCTGATTAGGGCAGAAAAAAAACCTGTTGTGTGAAAAGGGAAATTTCTCCTTTTCCCACAATGTTTTCTAGAGTAGTCTGGAAAGTAGTCAAATGTCATCATCCTTTGGTAATGGGTTAAGAGCAGAATTAAAGAAGTTAGCAAGGTGAAATATAGTCCTCCAACCGTGACCTTGTTGTAAAACCCACCTGCCCTGGAGTGGTTGTTAGAAGCACCAATGAGCTTGTAGTGGTGGCTAAAAGGAATCCATAGGGCTGAAAGTTAAAAGAACATGAGACATAAGACAGCATGCTCGACCATTCGGCAATATCGGAGAGCAGTATAGGTCAGTGAAATATTATTGTTTCTAAAATATGAGGGTGCAAACAATTATTCCCTACAATAGCTGTTGAGAAAAGAACATGCATGCAAAGTTTGAACCAAGAATTTTTTAAGAACAAAGGACCGCACATTTAGCTTAAATTCAAAACAAGAGATTTGAGACTTGGTCAGGGACCTTAGATTTTTACCGTTAACACATGTCTGAAGTATCAACCCATTTCATACAGTGGTTCATGAGATACAATCTTGCACGCCAATACTTAACCAAGATAATTCTAAGTACAAAAGGCTGCATAATTTGCTTAACCTTTTCCCAAACAACACTTTTTCGACTATTTGAAATTGAAAGAGATTGCAGACAACATTTCAAAATGTAATGAAATTGGAAAATAATCTTCTGATAGGGCAGAAAACATGTAAGAAAAGGAAAAATTGCTCGTTACGAGCAAATTCTCCTTTTCCCACAATGCTTTCTAAAGTCCTCTACAACAAAGTGGTCAGATGTCGATATTGTTGGGGAAAGGGTTAAATTGGATACAAGAGTTTTGAAACTTGGTCAGGGACCTTAAATTATGACCCTGAACACAAATGTGAAGTATCAACTCATTCACTATAGTAGTTCATGAGATACAAACTTGCATGTAAAAAATTAACAAAGATTTTCTAAGTACAAAAAGCCGCAAAATTTGCTTAAATTTAAAACTAGAGGTTCGAAACTTTGTCAGGGACCTTAAATTATGACCCTGAACACAATTCTGAAGTATCAACTCATTCACTAAAGTAGTTCATGAGATACAGACTTGCATGTAAAAACTTAACCAAGATTTATTAAGTACAATATGCAGCAAAATCTGCTTAGATTTAAAACTAGAGCTTTGAAACTTGGTCAGGGACCTCAGATTATGACCCAGAACTTGCATGTAAAATCTTAGATTTTCTACGTACAAAAATCTGCATAATTTGCTTAAATTCAAAATTAGAGATATAAAACTTGGTCAGGGACCTTAAAGGCACATCAAAGGAGAGGAGTACAAATAAATTACTGAAAAAATATATGGAGTTTTTTTATCATGTTCATAAAAGTCATGAGAATTAGTTAAGGAATGCATTGAGACCCTATTTGATAGACTCATTTAAAATAAGTTATTTTGTGCTTGAATTATAGTTGTCTCCAATTCAATCATGTTTATCAACAACCTGTTTGTTTACATATTCAAAATAACGAATTCTGATTGCTCAGTTAAAAAATGTGTGTATCAACTGGCAAGGTAAGAGGTGAAGAATCATGAAATCTGAATTATAAAACTTGCTAATCTGGGTTATTTCTGGTTTACTTTCACATTTGATTTGTGCTGATGGTTTTTCTGGTGATAAATATTTGAATCTGTCCAAAAGTTTACCAAATAATATAGTTTGATATAGCATTATTCTCCTTTAATGGGCCTTTAAAGTATGACAACGAACACATGTGTGAAGTATCAACCCATTCCATACAGTAGTTAATGAGATAGAAACTTGCACGTAAAAACTTAACCAAGGTGGGACGCCGACAGCAATGCCGACGCCTGGGTGAGTAGTATAGCTCTCCTTATTCTTCGAATAGTTGAGCTTAAAAAATTCATATCAATGTGCTATATCAAGGAAAACCCTGCCATGTGATTTCATGTTCTGAACTTGAACCCCAAACCAAACAATAATGACATTTGACCAGTTTGTTGCAGACGACTTTGGAAAACATCGTGGGAAAAGGAGAAATTGCTCTTAAGAAGCAATTTCTCCTATTCCCACAATGTTTTATGCCCTATCATGACATTTTGAAAAGTCATCTGCAAACTCCTTCAATTTGGGACAGTCTAGAATTTGGTGTTTGGTAAAGGGTTAACCACTTAGCCAAGGAGGCTCCTTTGACGAGGAATTCTGTCAATTAATTACAGAATATAACTCATCTTGGAGAAAGCATGGTTATTAGCCAGCCCTTTATAGCTAATTTGGGGAATGGGTCCAAGGCCCCTCAGAAGGGGAAAATTGCATCAGGAGGGGAAATTTAGACGTGCATAAATCAATAAAAACACATAGATTGATGTCATAAGGTGTTTGTTTATTCAAGAGTGGATTTTGTTTGCAAGACACTCGTAATATTTATTACTTGGGCTTCATGACCCATTTTTTTCAGCGCGGAATTTCATTGTATGTAGTTCTTATCATTTGGGGTTTAAGAAAAATTTTCTATTGTGGAATCTTTCGGCGTTAGGTGGGAGAAAAATGTATATTCCAGACGATGGGGAAAGGGGCCTAATAATGGCCCCAAAAACAGCATAAAAAAGGCTTAAGCGCACAACTGCCCACCCACTCACCTGAAGATTGACAACGCATGCACACTCCTCACCCTTCAGCTCTGCGCTCACTTCCATATACGAGGACTCGTAGGCGATGTTCGACCAATACCTTACCACACCCTCGGGTGAAACAGCGATGCAGGCCGCTGCCTGATGGTCACCACTGCTTGGAATCACACACACACGGTCAGCACTGTGCGCCAGATCACTGGGAGGCAATGTAAGCTCCTTACATAGGACATTCTGAATTAAAATGGAAATTATATTTTTATCAGACTAACATGTACATGTTGCTCTGTTATGCCGATGGCATGTGGACAATTATGCCCATCCAACTGTGAAATGGTGGTGTACTTTAATAAGATGATTCAATGCTAATTCTTATATTTTCGGTTTGATATTTTCTCTCATAATCAAATGTGTTTGTGATTGTCATACCAACACAAAATGAAATACCTTCAATTTCTTTGTTTTGGCTTGATTGCCTTGAGAGACCTTTGAGCGGTAATAAGATTAAATAGGATTAAAAATGTAATTAATATGTTAAATGGTTAAAGCCTAATCAAGCAAAATTGACATGTTTGTCTGATAAAAATATGATTTTCATTTAAATTCCTATTTAAATATAGCGAAATACGATCAGGTCAAGCAAGTTAAACAAATACATGAGGGGGCAAATGTCTGCCCTCTGCCTGAACATTATGTAATAATGATGGAGGAAGAACCAAATACTCAACTGCCGATAAAGGCTGGACAAGCTGGTTAGAATAATTGACATTCTGCAAGTCAGTCAGGAGATATTTCAGTTATAATGCTTTCTCCTTGACCTACAATGCCATGAGAGGATGCCATTACAATGATTTTGGTCTGACCCTATAGAGGTATTACAATTAAATAAAAAATCTTCCACATATGATAAACCAACTCCATATCAAAAGACTAGCTTATCCCATTACCGAACAATAACAACATTTAACCACTTTGTTCCAGACAACTCTGAAAACATTGTGGGAACAAGAGAAATTGCTCGTAATGAGAACTTTCTCCTTTACCCAAAATGTTTTCTGCCCTAACAGAAGATTATTTTCCAATTTTATCACATTCAAAATGTTGTCTGCAAACTCTTTCAATTTCGGACAGTCGAAAATTTGGCGTTTGGGAAGGGTTAAACATGTATTTTTGTTTTTTAGGTGGAGGGGGTTGCTGTCTTGTGCCAGAGTGGTTTGCATCAAGACGATGTATTTGGAGGATGGATGAGTTTAACCCTTCCCCAAACAACAAATTTTCCACTGTCCCAATTTGAAAGGGTTTGCAGACGACATTTCAAAATGTGATGAAATTGGAAATGATCTTCTGATCGGGCATAAAACATTGTGGGAAAAGGAGAAATTGCTTGTTACAAGCAATTTCTCCTTTTCCCACAATGTTTTCCAAAGTCGTCTGCAACAAAGTCGTCAAATGTGGTTATTGTTTGGTAAGGGTTAAACCTACCCGTCCTGTAGGGGCCTGCTTATATCTCCAGACAAACAGCTTTCTGCCTCCCACAAGCCATGCCCATCCAGAGTCCTCGATTTGAACACTGATCTTCGAGGTTCCTAGAAGTAAAGAAGGTAATCTGTCACTTTATAACCACATACATGATGGGGGCAAAAATAACACTTGAACTAGAGACCATGTACAGCAGAGAACAGTGCAACATAATTATTATGTGCTTCTCTTAGGTAAAGGATTTGCTATAACATTCCACTAGATGCTCGATAAAATGAAAAGCAGATTTATCACGAAACTGAGCAAAGGAGCCGAGGTTTCTGGTCAAAGTAGCCAGGGGGAAATTCCTGGCGCCCTTCTCTTAACAAAACCTCTAAAATAGTAATGTAAGTTTATGGACATTTAAACGTACACAAAGAATATCAAATATCAGGCTACTGTTGACTTGTTTGTAGACATATTTTCCTTGCAGTTAAAATAGTTATGTAGGGCATATACTTACTGTCGGCAAATGTTAGGACTTCAGTTATAAGCACAGGTAAAGGCATTCCATATTTTTCAATTCTGAAATTAGGTGTTTCTTCAATCAACTGTGAAGCTTGTAAAACGGAACGATTTTGTTGCCCTCTGAAAAATGAAACAAAGGAGAATACTAATCAAGACTCTCTTTTTGAAAGTACTCATGAACTCTTTTATCATCGAACGAATATTCAACAATTGTAAAACATCAACTAATAGTAGAGTCTTTTTTCTTTCAAATGGGAAGAGGCCTAAGTCTATGTGGACATATTTTCACCCAAATGGCTTTATTGGGGAACTAAAACTCTGGCATGACTTAGGGTAGTCAAACTAATTGACGCAAGCAGGAATATTGAGAAATTTTTGTATCTGGCATTATCTCCCGTCATGTCAAATTTTCAAATTCATTTAACGGTGGACAGATGCAACAAGATTTTGGTCTCCGCATTTGAACACCAATATTTCCTTTATCACAGTAAAATATCAAATGATCATTACCGGTGGTTTTTTACCTTATGAATGTGTTAGGTAAGTAAAACATTCCCAATCAAATTAACTATTTTTCACAATTTCCCAATAAAGCTTATGTTTGAATAAGGTTATTTTTTAATTATTTTGACTATCATTATTTGATGGTATGTAAGTTTATTTTACATATCTTATCTTAAGAATGACTTTGAATGGCCATTTTGTACCTAGTTTGACTTTAAAATCCACCACTAATTTGGTCTTTTGAAATTAGGATGTTAAATAACCCTATCAGAAAATAAAAGGCAATCTTCACATTGAATTGTTTTGACTAGTCAAAAAGTGGTTAAAATAATTTGATGAAAGATTGCCCTTATTTACTGAACATTGAAATTTCTAAGGATCAAAATAGTGGTGAATGAACCAAATTCTGATTTTTGGATTTAAAGCACAAAATGCCCATTCAAAGTCAATTGGTAAAACAAGATACAGTTAGTCGGGTAGTAACAGATTTTAGTGAATAGCAGATAGCGTTGACTTTGAGCTGAAATTAGACAACCGAACAAATCATCATAATGTTTTGAGTTTACCATTTGATGAAATGGTCTTTCAGCTGCATTATTGAGAAATTTGCATAAACTTGCAATGAAGAGGAGACTGTAATTGACCTAGTTTCCGATCGAGTTCATTTCCGGTTTCGCAATTCAGCAACAAATCTGCAACAGGCAGATTTATTTTCATGATCATTTCTTTTTCCGAGAAGATAATCTCACCATTTTTACACTATGTACCGATGACCAGTTGTCTTTTCTATCACCGTCATGAAGCATGTGCACCAAAACTCACCATAGCTACATCAAAATATTAAAATACAAGTGTATGTGATTCAGGCAGTAACGGATTGCGCAATGAAAAACAAGAGGATGAAATAAACAAGAGGGCCATAATGGCCCTAGAACCGCTCACCTGAGATTACCACCTATTTGAAGAATAGTTAGAAACATTGCTTTTAACTTTTTACACAGAGTTTTTTGTGCCTCTATGAATTGACCTATTTTTCATTCCAATTTTACAAGTTTGACACTGTATGCTTGATGTGGGACATTAAAATGGTACATAATTCTTACAATGTGGAAACTGAATATTTTACTTTTACAGATTGTGTATCTACAAAGATCAGCCTGTACTTTTGTCCAGTATGATCTATTGTTGCCATTTTGTTGTTATCATTTTGGCATATTTGGACATCCAAATTGATATTGTTGTTTTTTGTTAAAAATTCTACCAATACAAGTATGTAGTGGAAATGCAAACAGGTTCAAAATTCAACGCAACGTGGTGGCCATGTTTTTCGAGATATAAAAAATCATGTTTTTATAAGATATGTTTATTAAGTTATAAATTTCACCATACATGTATATAGTGAAAACAAAAACACATTCAAAGTTCAACGCACCCTGGCGGTCATGATTTTCGAGATATCTATTTTTTTTTATAACAATCTTTATAGAAGGGCCCCTAAAGAACATTCCTGTAAAATTATTTTGAAATCTGACCAGTGGTTTTTTGACAAGAAGATTTTTTCATGGTTTTTACCAAATATGGGCATGGCAACCATTCTGGTCAATTGACTGATTTATTTTTGACAAATCTTTATTCCCTTTAACTAGGGAGGCTTCATATGATATCTCATTGGAATTGGCCCAAAGGTTTTGGAAAAAAAGATGTTTGTAAAGTTATAGATTTAAGCATACATGTATATAGATATAGTGAAAACAAAACCGCATTCAAAGTTCAACAATCCCTGGCGGCCATGTTTTTCATGATATCTATATTTCTTTGACAATCTTTATAGAAGGGGCCCCAAAGAACATTCCTGTGAAATCATTTTGAAATCTGACCAGTGGTTTGTGACAAGAATATTTTTTTAAGGTTTTTACCAAATATGGGCATAGCAGCCTTTTTGGTCACATGACAATTTTTTTTGACAAATCTTTCTCCCCTCCTACTAGGGATGCTCTACATAATATCTCATTGTAGTTGACCTAAGGGTTTGGAAAAAAAATGTTTGTAAAGTTATAAATTTTAGCATACATGTATATAGAGAAAACAAAAATGCGCATTCAAAATTCAACACACCCTGGCAGCCATGTGTTTAGAGAAATCTTAAAAATTTTAACAATATTAATAGAAGGGCCCCTAAAGAACATTCCTGTGAAATTATTTTGAAATCTGACCAGCGGTCTGTGACAAGATTTTTTTTTTAAGGTTTTTACCCAATATGGGCATAGCAACCATTTTGTTTTTATGACTAATTTTTTTTAAAAAACTTTCTCCCCTCCATCTAGGGATGTTTCACATATCTCATTGAAATTGGCCCAGAGGTTTGAAAAAAAAAAGATATTTGTTAAGTTATAAAATTTAACATGCATGTATATAGTGAAAACAATAATGCGCGTTCAAAGTTCAACGCAGCCTGGTGGCCATGTTTTTCACGATATCAAAATTTTTTGAACAAATTTCAAAAAGAGGCCCCTAAAGATCATTCCTGTGAAATTATTTTAAATTCTGAGCAGTGGTTTCAGACAAGAAGATTTTTTAAAAATTGCAGAAATTCCCTCTTTTTCATGCCACGGCAACCAAAGTTCTGCATGGAATCAATTTCTTTGAACAACTTTTGAAGAGCATCACCTAGAAGTAATGTTACTACCGTGTCTGTCTGGGACACGGTAGTTATTCCGCTCTCTTAGCTCTTTGGAGCAGGCCAGTTGTGTATCAAAACCGCTACGTTAATTCAATAATGGGGCAATAAAATGAGACAAAACTTCACACAATTAAACATAAACATATAATCTCATACCTCAGTCCAAAAATTTTTTTTTCCATTATTTTAAGAGAATAGTAGCATTTTTTGTAATCCTTATAAATTTCAATTCTCAAATATATCAATTCCGGTTTTCATGCGGATATCTCGGGCTATCCCGCAACAAGTGACAATCAAATTGGGCGGAACTTAACCTGTATTTGGAAGTTGTATTAAAGTTGTTAAAAAGGCGAGAAGAAACATGTGTTTTCATTGGATGAGCCCTACGTGTTTGGTGGGTTATTAGCATATTTTGAAAGCAGAAAGTGCGAAAAGATTAAAATGGCCACTTACAGTTTGTTTCTCACCAAATTTTACCAAAAAGTAGGAAATACAACTTAATTAAGATATTTTAGCTTCTATCAAGCTGTTTAGTCTGATATTTTAGATGATACTATGCTAGGGTTATCCCAAATGGTCGCACAACTCGAATGGAACACCCTACAAACGAGGAGACAACATGCCAAGCTGTCCATGATGTACAGAATTATCAATGATCACATCGCGATCCCAGGACATCAGTATCTCCAGGCTACAACAGACACTAGAGGACATACCCAGAAGTTCATTGACTACCTCAGATTCTCCTTCTTTCCATCCACCATACAGCTTTGGAACCAGTTAAGGCGCACCTTGCCTCAGCAGCCACACTGGAGGCCTTCAAGGGGAGCCTGGCGCAGCAGCACTAGATTCATCTCCATGTACATAGTTTTATTTTTAGCCTGCACCTGTTTGCGCCTCACCACGACCTTGTACAGCACTTTCATGTACGAAAATGCCCCAGAGTGGGTCAGGTACATTAATGGAAGAAGAGAAGTTGACTAGCTTACTTTTGTTTCTTCTGCGGAGTGAAGACATTCGCCACACGCTTACTGGCAGACCGACCACTCTTCGAGGTAGGGGTAAACGGTGACGTGCCTGGTCGCGTGGAGCCGACCCTGGGACTGAACATTTCTCACTGGACTTTTTTGGAAATAAGTTGTTATATCAAATTAACACATGTAATTTTGCCTTTATTGCCGGGATTTTCGAACAATTTGGCGTTTTTGTTTTGAACACGGAGGGATACGCCGAAGCGATTCAAAATAACATCTGGGTTTCTCTACGAACTCTTAATTATATTTATTAAAAGAAAGAGATATGAATAAAAAGTTTTAATGTATTCTGTTTGAAATTCAAACCCCCGAGAGAAGATTAAAAAGAAGATGCAATTTCATTCATTTTGAAGAAAGGGTAATTGACATAAAATAAGACAGAAGTTGCCTAAACAAAAATCAAACCTGACCCCATTGGAATCAAAGTACTTGTAGTAATGTTTTTGTATTTGTTTAACGATTGGTAGTGAAACAAACTCACTGGCCCTGATAAATCTAGTCTCAATAATGATCAGTGAACGAAGCTTTTTTCGTCATTTGGACATTTATCGTGCGAAGGCGTCAGTCAAAATAGCAATAGCCTTCGAGACCAGTTATCTGGACTATGGTAAATCTAGTTCGAATATTCCAGACTTGGGTAGTCCGTATGATCCAGACGTAGATATTTCACTCTACAGCTTGGATCATCCGAGTTAAGACTTGGGTAGATTTACAGTTAGAACGTCCCACTGTCAAAACGTCCCTTTGTTAGAACGTTCCAGTATTTGTCAAAAACGTCCCTATATTTTAGTCAAAGCGTCCCACACATTAAAAATATTTGTCAAAACGTAAATCTCAACAGTCGCAGCTTTGGTCATGTGGTTGGTGTATGGGAAAGTTTAGAAGTAATGTTACTACCGTGTCTGTCTCACAGGTGCTTGAAACAATCTTCGATACATAGGCGTAGGAGCCGGGGGGGCCAGGGGGGGCCCGGCCCCCCCAATATCCAGACTGGGGGGGCCAGAGTATACTTTGGCCCCCCCAATATTCACAATGGAAGATGAAGATTTTTGGAAAGAAAAAATGAAAGAAATGATATTTAACAGCAGAATTGATATAAAAGTGTATTTTGTGCTCTATCTAATACTAATTCGCCATTTGTTACGAACAATAACCAAAACATTTTGACGTCATCATCGCAAATGGCAATCTGAATACATCGGGTTTATCCAATGAAATCTCAGCTCACGGAAAGTAGTTTCGACTAACGAAATCAGTGATGCAAAACGTACTCTAAGCAGTCAGACCCTATATTGTATTTAAATATAAACTCATTTTTTTGGTAAGAAGTGTAGACGAAGTCGTGGCTGTGACAGAATGGTGGCTGTCACTGCAAGAAAATACCAATACAATATGCTTTCCGCGTGAGATCGAGACTTGGCCCATCCTATTTTCTTTTTCTTTTGGTTATTTTGTCTTAACTAAGAAACACATTTTCATACGCTTTCTTTTAATTTATTTAATGTCTTTGAATTTGTAGACGCATGATTAGTCATGAGAAAGTTTAGGAACATTTATTCTTAAACCGGTCCTCATCTGAAGTTGCCCCCCCCCTCCCCCAATGTTTGAAACGCTCCTACGCCTATGGTTAAAACTATACAGATATCACTCACAGACAGACTCAACTATCTTTGAGATAGTCCATTTTAGTATGTTACTCTATGTATATATAATTGGATCATGTGACATAAAACGGAAGTGGGCGTCTCTCGTCATGTGACCAGGCAGAGTTATAAGCTCGCCTCGATCTCGGAACTTCCTTTCCTGCTAGGCACACTCTCATATCAGTTGTAACTTTTGTGAATCGAGCGACCAAATCTTGGCGAAGAAATTGTGTTTTCGGAGTCAGCAATAATTCAATTTCTTATTTAAAACGTGAAAACGTAAGTTTTTTCAATATCCTTTCTTCCTTATTTTACTGAACATTTTTAACGTCATTACTGTTATTATTAATGTAACGTTATTACCTAGAGTACCCTAATTTTTCTCATGGTTATGGCAGAAGTATCACCCTTTGCATATGTATTTTTAGTCAAATTAATTTGACGCAATCGGGTAATATTGAGAAAATCTTGTATCGGGCAATGTCTTCTGTCACGTCAAACTTTCGAACGATTCATTAAATGGAGGACAAATGCGACAGAATGTTTGTCGCACTGTTTGAAGACCCATATTGCCATTGTTATTGAAAATTATTTATTGTTATAATCATCATAACCGTCATCATCATCATCATTTCTACCAAACTCTCCCCTAGTCAAACTTATTTGACGCGATCGGGCAATTATTGCGATATTGTTGTATTGTGCATATCACCCGTTGAATCTTCAATCTTCACGTCGAATTATTTTGACTAACTCTTCCCCACCCGAAAAGTTTTAGTTCAAACTTCACACAATCCAATCGGACAAAAACAAACAATATCTCAATATTCTATATGGCTGTGTGAAGCTAAAAAAGGACATAAGTGAAATGCTGCAGAACGCATTTAAAATGGCTAGGGATCTGAAAGGATAAATAGCTGTTGGATGTCCTACTTTCCTATATACAAACACGGTAATCTTTCAATGATCAAATATAGCAGACGACATGAAGGCTAAATAAAGCATGTCACACATAAACATATGTGTTCCTTGTCATAACATTAATACGAATACAATCATCCTGGCAACATTTATGTATAATCTTAATCAGATTAGCCTGACTTTCCCCAAAGTCCGAACGTACCAGGAACGTAGCCTATTTAGTGGTAAGAGTATACATTATTCATTTACTTCATACGCTGTAAACGCCGTGTAAAACGATGGTTGGTTTTCAAAAGGGATATTAACAATGGGGTGGTCTTCATTTTCATAATCAGAAAACCGTGATCAGAAAATACTTCCCAGCACAAGGCGGTCTTTAAACGAGCATAGGCGTAGGAGCAGGGTGCCAGGGGTGGCCCGGCCGCCCAATATCCAGACTGGGGGGCCAGAGTATGCTTTAACCCCCCCCCCCCAATATTCACAATGGCAAATGAAGATGTTTGAAAAGAAAATTGAAAGAAACAAAATTTAACCGCAGAATAAAAATAAATATGTTTTTTTGTGCTTTATCTTATACCAATTCGGGTTTTGTTACGAACAATAACCAAAATCTTTTTGACGTCATCATCGCAAATGGCAATCTGAACACATTGGGTTAGCTAAAACTTAAACAATAATTTTAATGCACTCACAGTTAAATCCGTGGCTGTGACAGCCTGGTCGCTGCTATTTTTTGTTTAGATCAATACATTTGATTTCCGCGTGAGATCGAGACCTGGCATATTTTTTTTTTTTTCTTTTTTTTTAATCAAAGATACACATTTTCATACGCTTTCTTTTAATTCTTAAAATGTTATTGAATTTGTAAATGCATGAATAGTCATGAAAAAGTTTAGGAACATTTATTCTTAGACCGGTCCTAATCTGAAGTTGGCCCCCCCAATGTTGAAAACGCTCCTACGCCTATGCGATAATATAATTATTATATGCTCTATATGCTATATAAGAGATAGTATATAGAGCATATATTTGGATATTATCGAAGATTGTTTCTTGCACCTGTGGTCTGTCTGGGACAGAACTGTCTTCTGACACAGACCAGCATCCATCAAGATGCATTTTCAGAAGTTGTTGAGGTTTATTGTAGGGTTTTACCAGAGACATAGATAACAGAGATTGGCAACTCCGGAATCAATCGGAACTACTCGGGTATTTCCGTAACTGTGAAACAATCGGAACTACTCGGGTATTTCCGTGAGGTGTTTTCATTGGATAAACCCGATGTGTTCAGACAATCTGAACCAATCTGAACACATCGGGTTTATCAAATAGAAAACACCTCTGAAATAATAGTGATGACGCCATATTGGTTCCCAGCGGAATGACGTCACTTCACTTTCGTGTTTAAAAATAGCTCTTAAATGTGAAATCTAAAAAGTCGTTAAATTTGATTGAGGAAACAGCTTTACATGTCACAACCACAATTTTGCCATTTGGTATGAGTTACTGATAAAAAGATTATTTAAAAGGATGTCCAACCCTTCCATACACATTGAACTACTTAACTTGCACGCTTAGAAAATGTGTTAATTGCCGGATGCTGATTTACCCGAAAAATTGTAACACTACACTTGAGGTGTATACACACAAACACGGTTTGCCAAAAATAGTAACATTTTTAAGGTGAAGGTCATTTTGAAACGAGGCTTGCGAGTAAACAAACCGACTCCGACGTACTACACAGAACCAAAATGATCTGTGCCTCCTAGATACAGCGTTCGGACACTTTTCGGTGCCGAGATTTCAATGAATTTTGATGTCCTGTCTCAAGAGGGTTTCAAGTTTAAGCATTTGGCAGCGCTTTATACATTTTATCTGTGTGAATACTAACCCATTACCCCATTATACCACACGTTACCGCACCTCTCACAAATGACTTTAAAAACCACAGCGGCAAAATGCAGAATAACTCCATTTGTTACAATGGTTTATAACTTATATCAGAGGGAAAATGTTGCTTCTTAAATATTAATTGCTCTTGCATATGAAGTTAAATAATTCACAAATCCCCATATGGGACAATGGGTTAATCAAAGATAGTAGTATCATTTTTGATATGAAATTAGTACATAATTGAAGGAATAAAACAGTTTCAGTGGCAGATTTAAAAAAAAAGTTTTGTTCATGTTGATGATACATTGTACATAAGAAGATGACCTTAGAAATTATTTTTTAAAAATTGAGAAAATGCTCATAAAGATTCTATCAAATACCACAAACAAGTCGGATTTTCATATTTTTTTTAATTATTGTCTGTAATTACTAGTTAGATCTGCCCGAAATCAAATTAGAAGGAAAGAGTTAATGAAAGTTGTGACCTTTTTCCGATTTTTTCTTTATTGCTCCTTGGTCATATAAGTATTTAGTCCTTATTACATAAGCTATTTCAAATTAAAAATGACAGGACAAACTAAAATGGGTAATACACCTGATTGGAACTGTCTTTTGATGATTCTGAAAGACCTCAATTGTCTTATTATAAGTCAATCAGCTGGACAAAATGAGCAACATACTCATCATCTATATTGAATCATTTATTTGCCTGTGCCATTTTATAAGGCTCTAGATAATCCAGAAGCATGTGTAGGTAATTGGTTTGTCAGAAGCACTTCCATTGAATATATATGATAGCAGAAAGCTTCTGAGTTTGGAGCAAATGCTTTAAAAATCGGCAATGTTGTGATGTTTGTAAACAAACCAGGCTGGTGCTTGGATGAAGGCCGTCTTTCGAGTTTCATTTGAAAAGTCCAGAAAATTCAATTGTTGCCTAAGGTATTGGTAGTTTTGTAGAGTTTTAGTAAAATTTCGTACATTATAAATCTATCGGCGAATGTAAAGCCACATATGAGATTTAGTGGAAATTCTTTCTTTGTAAGAACAAAATTTGATGAAACTAAGGGACTGTGTGGTAAACTCAAATTCGGTGAACATGTTTTAAGAAGTAAGAAGCTCTTTTGGACTAAATGTGGCCCTAAATGCACGATCCGTCGTCTTATAAATATCAGTAGTGAAAACTACGACGTGTCACGGTACAATAATTAATGCAACATGCACAACGTTATTTTGGATGAAAGATAAGGAAAAAGATCTGTTTTATGATAGAAAAATAATCAAATTTTATAATTTTTATAACTGTCTATATCATTTCTTTATTTTTTGGGGTGTTATAGAAGAAATCTTACGTAGAACAACCCCTTTACGCAATGCAATTACAGTGGGCGTTTGTCATGTGACTATTTGATTACTCGTAAAACAAGATGGCTGCGAAACCGTGTTTGTGTGTATTTCACAGCTCACGGAAATACCCGAGTAGTTCCGATTGGTGTTCAGATTGCTCCATTTGGAACACCTCGGCCATTTCTTAAATATAACCTCGGAGGTCATTTTTGAAAGTAGGTCAGCAACGAAGGGCCAATCATATCAACTCGGATATCCCCGTCACAAGCCGGGGATTGCCGGAAAGAGCTGATTGACAAAATATGAAACAAAGATGTGTTCATATGATCATCTTTAATGAAAAGGGTAAAAAAAACATTCAATTGTGATATATAACTAATTCGTGTGTACTTAAATACATATTTAGTGCATGTGTGCATTTTGCGTTAACCGCCGGAAATAAGGCGAATTACCCCAGGATTTCTGGTGTATTCTAGTCCGAATGATCCAGACGTAGATATTTCACTCTCCACACAGTTTCAGCTTGGATCATCCGAGTTAGGTGTATTCATGTACTGCCTACGAGGTATATCTACCGACTTGTTACGGGGATTGCCGAGTAGATACGATTGCCGATTGCTCCGGAATTATCGCCAAACTCTCGCGTGCCGCTAGTCCGAATGATCCAGACGTAGATATTTCACTCTACGTCTGGATGCATTCGATGTAAAAGCGCGTCAAGCGGACATCGATTTTTCGAGGTAGTGCATTTTGGGAAATCTGTAGAAAGGGGCGGAGTTAAAATGACAGGTAAATTCTGGCGGGAAAATAATATTGGTTCCTTTTCGTTTGGTAGAAAAGATCTATTTTCATTAAAACCGAGATTCCCTTTCCCTCACATGAATTTTGTTTATTGCCAATGTATTGCAACAGTTGATTTCAATTGAATACGTAGATATTCATTCATTGAGTAAAGATATTTGTGACTCTAAGCGAAAATCTAGACAACACTCAAACCATCAGAGATTTTTTTTATGGAAACTTTTGCCACAAGAGAAGCCTTTAGCCTATTATTTCTGATGGCCGATTCTATGGAAAAAAATAGGCTCTTAATTTGATAATTTCTTGATTATAGAAATCGGCATTATGGGTCTAATCTGAAATATAAATCTAGAAACTATTTCAAAGTATATTATTTGCAGGTTGGGCGAGCGCGAATGGAAAACAGAGATATAGATAACAGCTATGTCTTTTAAACAAATGATTCCTAAGCCAAAAAAAAAGCTATATAAACAACTTCGGGCATGTTATAAAGGGGGAGTATCGAATAGTAGTACATCTTTCGGGTTGTTGGTCTAAATATTAAACGCCTAGTTTTATTACACCAGAGGGGAGCGATGCGCGTCACACACAGATACTAATCCAGACACCGCCGTACATCACACAACCCGTGCCTTACCCTTTTCTTGTTAATAGCAGCATAGTTTTGACCTCAAGGTATACGCATTTGACATAGATTTTTATTTTTTAAGTATATTAATATAATCAAATTAACAGATATAAGAGCAAGTTTCTTCTGAATATCATTTATGTTTGCAGCGAAATGGTAATCGTCAAAACCAAATCTTTTTTGCCAATACAATATCGATTACTTTCTTGATATAGTAAAAGTTTGTATTTTACCTAATCGAATAGTTTGTGTGTTTTATTGCAGTTTGAATTTTAGAATGGTAACGACCTTGACTGGGGAACAGAAGGGTAACTAAATGTTGAAATCTTAACAAAACTGATTACCTTTGGATTCAATATTTTTGAAAACTAAAATGGTAGGCCTAAAGGAAAGGGTATTGCCCAATGCTTATATACATAGAACGAGTCGGACAGACCGATTTTGATTATCACTAGATTGGTAAATGGGCTATAGTTTTAATGATGCATCAATATCCACGGTTATTTAGCGCATATATAACAAGAGGTGACTATCTTTTTACCAACACAAATAACCACAAAGGATTGATTTCGAAATAAGTGTGGCGAAGCAAATCCCTTCAACACCAACGACATTGTTTAAACCCTTTCCAAAACACCAAATTCCGACTGTCCCAAATTGAAAGAGTTCGTAGACGACATTTTAAAAAGTGATGAAATTGAAAAACAATCTTCTAATTGGGCAGAAAAAATTGCGGGAAAATGAGAAATTGCTCATCATGAGCAATTTCTTCTTTTCCCCCAATGTTTTCCAGAGTCGTCTGCAACAAAGTGGTCAAGTATCGTTATTGTTTGGGAAAGGGTTAATCAGTTTTATCAGGGAGGCGTTGATGTTGTTTCATTTTTAGCATCGTGATATAGAGTTGACAAACAGTCCGAATGAATGTTAAGTTTTAATATATATAGGGTACAGATGACCCTATTTTATGTAAGAGATATTTTATCAAAATTGAAACTTAAGTGTCTTTTCCTTCGACAATGGATTTCATCAAATGACTCTGCTTTGGTTTAAAACGAATTCATTTTTTCCCGTCAATCATATGTCTACAAATGTTAGTGTTTTTGTTTTTTCTGTAAATTACCGGAAATGGAAGCAATAAGCAATCTTATTGGTCAATCCTACCTTCATTCTGATTGGTGCCTATATTTTTTCTCGTCGCCGATTGGACCCCTCACACACAGAGGGGGAATACTGACGCGTTTTTATCGCAGGGCGCCTCCAAGCTGTCACGCAGTTTTAGCCTGGAGTCCTGGCCCATGCTAACCCGCATTAGGGCCAGGTGTCAGAGAATGAATTGTCGCTTCTGATTGGCTAACGGATTGCCACTCGTCTCATATGAAATGATGGCGTTTGAATTGTTCATTTACCCATTTTTACCCTTATCATTTTTACTTTTTCCATCCCTTATTCAGGGTAGCCTTTACCAGAGACATAGATCTATGTCTCTGCCTTTACCTTTTACAATTGTCATACAATACTCCATTTTTATAAATTAATTGCATTTAATGGATTTTGTTCATTTCATTTCAATTTTCTATTAATTTATTGTTGGATTTAAATATTGAGATTCAAAATATCAGATAAAATTAATATCTTTTGTAAAAGAATCAAACTTTTTACTTTAGTAGTTCTCTCTGAATGAATTCTACCAAAAATATTGTTTATATATTTAAATGAGTTTTAAATCACACACAAAACAAATTTAATGGAAACAAATTGGAAACATATATCTCCACCAATCAATATTACATATCATCTTATTTCCTTCGGTGCTGAAATTTGAGGCTTGTGAAGTGTTCATAGGCGACTTTGAAGAAAGAAAGACCACATAAAAATGTGAAAAAAAGGGGATTTTCTTCTATCTTTCCCATAACATCTTCATTTTAATCAAATTCAATGACACATAAAAGGAAAGGGTAAAGGGTTTCACTTATCTCTGGTTAAACAATCACGAATTCAATTAACAGGCAATAAAGATAAGAATCCCACCGACAAGAGTTATGGTATATCAACGAAACGGCATCTGTATTTATTCCCTTTATGCAGTCATAAGTTAAATAACAAACAAGGAAAAAAGAACGTGAGTTTTCTTTTCCAATAATAATCAAAAGCCAAGCTTCTCGACAAATTAAACACCTTTATTTATCGATTTGACAAAATCATATGAAGCCTACAAGATCAATAATAATTAGTATTAAACATTATCGCTTAAATAAGCTTATTTAGTGTTGTTTGAAAGTCTGATTTAACATAAGAACCTGTAGTTGACGAAGTCATCAAGAAGATGGGGAACGCACGATCTAAGAATAAAATGCTTTGGACACATTTAAATCTCAAGAATTTGATATCAGAATATATACTATTCAAACATATACTGCTTATCAAACGATTTTTTCCAGATATATTCTTGTCTCGTCATATCTCGTCTTTTAAAACCACGTTTAACTCTAACTTTGGAAGATTGACAAGCCTTCCTTTATTCTGTAACTATCTTGTCAATATTTCAATGGGGCCATACTAAATACCTTTCTATAACAATTTAAGCAAAACCATCTATTACAGAAATTCCACCATTGAGTTAACTTTGATATACTCCGGATTTGTTATATGGTAAAACACGACGCAATGAGCTTTTCAATACTTGTGTCACAAACACAACCCTGTTTGGGTGATTTGCGCGGTGTACTGCATTTGTGTTCCATTACAAAACACAACGCTATAAAATACAATAAAAACCGGAGTCACGGCTTCATCTCAAAAGGATCCAACGCTAAGTAGGGTGTCTAGCTAAATAGGTGCATTTTCTCATGAATAAGCTTGCAGACTCTTAATCGACGCGCACTATTGTGTTCGTGTTCGGTAAACTTTCTCTGACACCTGGCCCCAATCTCCCATGCAGAGTTATCGTCCCCCGGATACTACCTCTGCAACGGGCTCACGCCATCTTTGCCACGAATCGTTGCAAACTCTGTAATATTGCGATCCAAACTGTTATATGCATACAATTAAGTAAAAAACTATTTGAATAAGTCAAAGTTACCTCTAGTTTATCCATACAGTAGAAATTGAATATGTATTTCACTGATTTTTGCCAGAACTATTTTAAAGCCTTTTTACGCTATTGAAAATCAATCCGCGGAATGTTTACATCTTTGGTCTCCCGCTTGATGTATAATAAATAACATACCCGAGTAGTTCCGATTGCACAGAGATAAATGCAATCGGAACTACTCGGGTATTTCCGTGAGCTGTGAAATACACCTCGGATATAAGTGTAGGGTTACAATTTTTCGGGTAAATCGGCATCCGGTAATTAACACATTTTCTAAGCGTGCACGCTAAGCAGTTCTATGTGTATGGAAGTGTTGGACATCCTTTTGAATCATCTTTTTATCAGTAACTCATACGAAATGGTGGCATTGTTGTTGTGACATGTAAAGTTGTTTCCTCAATCAAATTTAACGCCTTTTTAGATTTCACATTTAAGATCTATTTCTAAAAACGAAAGTAAAGTGACGTCATTCTCGCGGGAAACAATATGGCGACATCCCTATTATTTCAGAGGTGTTTTCATTGGATAAACCCGATTGAGATAAATGTGGGAGCGTAGCGGGAACCAATTTACTCTGGTAGAGATTGACCTGGCCCTAGTTTGCGGTATACGAACGGGCCAGGACCCCAGGCTAACGCAGTTTCAGCTTGGATCATCCGAGTTACATAACCTCCGAGGTTATTTTAAGAAATGGCCGAGGTGTTCCGAATGCATTCGAGTTAGCGTGCCGCGAGGTTCTGCGAGATAAGGAAAGTGCGTACTAGCCTGGGGTCCTGGCCCATGCTAACCCGCATTAGGGCCAGGTGTCAGAGAATGAATTGTCTCTTCTGATTGGCTAACGGATTGCCACTCGCCTTATTATGAAAAGATGGCGTTTGAATTGTGCATTTACCCTTTTTTACCCTTATCATTTTTACCCTTTTCCAACCCTTATTCAGCCTGGGTAGCCTTTACCTTTTACAATTTTCATACAATACTCCATTTTTTATAAATTAATTGCACTTAAATGGATTTTGTTCATTTCATTTTTCTATTAATTTATTGTTTGATTTAAATATTGGGATTCAAAATATCAGATTAAATTGATATCTTTTGTAAAAGAATCAAACTTTTTACTTTAGTAGTTATCTCTGAATGAATTCTACCAAAACTATTGTTTATATATTCAAATGAGTTTTAAATCACACACAAAACATATTGAATGGAAACAAATTGGAAACAAATATCTCCACCAATCAATATTACATATCATCTTAAATCCTTCGATGCTTAAATTTGAGGCTTGTGAAGTGTTAATAGGAGATTTTGAAGAAAGAAAGACCACATAAAAATGTGAAAAAATTGGGATTTTCTTCTATCTTTCCCATAACATGTTCTTTTTAATCAAATCCAACGACACATAAAAGGAAGGGGTAACGGGTTTCACGTATCTCTGGTTAAACAATCACGAATTCAATTAACAGGCAATAAAGATAAGAATCCCACCGACAAGAGTTTTAGTATATCAACGGCATCTGTATTTATTCCCTTTATGCAGTTATAAGTTAGATAACAAACAAGGAAAAAAGAACGTGATTTTTCGGTAAACGGACATTTGCCCCCCGGACATTTGCCCCCCCCCGGACATTTGCCCCCTTTTTGGTATAGGGCGGACATTTGCCCCCTCGCTCTAATGAACAGGGCGGACATTTGCCCCCTCACTCTTTTTTAACTTGAAATTGAAATACTATTATAACTTGTCAATTTGGCTTAATTATGCCGATTGCACTTGGTCAATTATGATCATCCACCAGTGAAAAGGCGGTATACGTTCATAAGATGATTCGACGTTAATTTGGCTATTTTAAGTTAAATTGGTTCTCTTGTTTTTTTTGGTTTGTCTTGATTAACAAATCGGATAAGTGTGATTTTCCTTGATCGGTAATAAGATTAAAGAAGATTGAAGATTTAGGTAATACCTTAATTGATTTAAACTTTAATTAAGTAATTATTATCAACCCCTAATTAGCCAAACTATAAAGTCCATAAAAGAATTCCTTTGCGCCATCGGAGGCCACATCCGTCTGCGATAAACATATTCATATTTGACCATTTTGAAAAATAAAAGTAAATGTTTATATTCAATACACTTGTTGCTTTCTTATGTATAAGACCCTTACCATAATACAAATAATATTGGAAAATATTCCCCTACCGATCATTTTATCATTTCGATTTTTTTACTGTCCCATTCAAACATTTCATATTCCGATGGTGGATAAACATGATTGACCAAGTGCAAAGGTGTTAATATGGGATATACCCTTTCTCGCGCGTCATCCCTTCCTCGCGCGTCATCAATTGTTATACACCCATTACCCTTTCACGGTTGGATGAGCAAAATTGGCCAGGTGCAATCGGAGTAATAGAGCCAAATTGACATGATAGTCTGATGAAAATGGTATTTCCATTTAAATATATATTTTAATACAACGGAACACAATTTGGTCAAGCAAGTTAAAAAAAAGTGAGGGGGCAAATGTCCGCCCTCTTCATTAGAGCGAGGGGGCAAATGTCCGCCCTATACCAAAAAGGGGGCAAATGTCCGGGGGGGGCAAATGTCCGGGGGGCAAATGTCCGGGATTCGATTTTTCTTTTCCAAATTATAATCAAAGCCAAGCTTCTCGACAAATTAAGCACCTTTATTTTTCGTTTTGACAAAATCATATGAAGCCTACAAAATCAATTATAATTAGTATTAAACATTATCGCAATAGGCTAATTTAGTGTTGTTTGAAAGTCTGATTTAACATAAGAACCTGTAGTTGACGAAGTCATCAAAAAGGGGGGAAACGCATGAACTAAGAATAAACTGATTTGGACACATTTAGATCTCAAGAATTTGATATCAGAATTAATACTATTCTAACATATATTGCTTATCAAACGATTTTCCAGATATATTCTTGTCTCGTCATATCTCGTCTTTTAAAACCACGTTTAACTCTAAATTTGGAAGATTGACACGCCTTCCTTAATTCTGTAACTATCTTGTCCATATTAATTAAGTACTTTTCTATAACAAATTTAAGCACACGACACCATCTATTTACAGACATTCCACCATAAAGTTTACTTTGATCTACTCCGGATTTGTTATATGGTAAAACACGACGCAAAGAGCTTGACTTTTCAATACTTGTGTCACAAACACAACCCTGTTTGGGTGATTTGCGCGGTGTACTGCATTTGTGTTCCATTACAAAACACAACGCTTTAAAATACAATAAAAACCGGAGTCACTATTTCATCTCAAAAGGATCCAACGCTAAGTAGGGTGTAGTTTCCCATGAATAAGCTTGCAGACTCTTAATGGACGCGCATGCGCAGTCGATGTTGTTTCATTCGGAATACCCCGGCATAACCGAACACTATTGTGTTCGGTAAACCCTAGTTCGCGGTATACGAACGGGCCAGGACCCCAGGCTAAGTGCGTACCTGTTTATCCGTTGCCACGGGAGATATCAAGCGAAATTGATACTTCTTTATTACAGTAAAAAAGGTATGTTTTGGTTATCTGATTGGTTATCTGAAACAACTTCTGGACATTTTGTTTTATTTTCATTTTATTAAATTGATTTTACGTTAAAAATGAAACAAAAAGTTCCAGTAGGCCTTCTTTTTCAATGACAGGTTTGATTACCATGCGATTTAGAATTATACTTATAACGATAATGTCTTTCAAGCAAAGGTTTGAATAATATTTTGTAATAAATCAAGTGACTCTATTTAGTTGCAGTTAATAACCAAAGCATGAACTTTCCACTAAGACATGATAGTTTTCGTTAATATTAAAAGATTGCTTTCTAACTTCATTTCATTTATTTTGTATCGTAAAACTGTTTACAGTGCTAATTTTGTCAAAACAAATCACATTTTTCATCATGACATTATTTCAAGCCAAATGTTTCAATTTAAGAAAAGTATTTTATGATGTTAAAATGCATGTGATGAGAATTTTTGTAAAAGCGGTTTGAGTAAACGAAAGGACACGTAAGAAAAAACTTCAATACACCTTTTACCGCAGATTCCTCTAATATTGATTGCAAATGGCCGAAATCATGATCATGCTTGTGTGGTGAAGTAAACCTGGCATAACTTCGTTATGGAAGCGAAGATTACTATAAAAATGCGGGCAACCATAAAACAAATATTACACTTCAGGAAAATGTCAAGTATGATATGATCCAGTGCATAGTATTTTATTTTTACTGTGCACAACTTTGTTAATTTTTGCTTGTAAATCAAGATGGTTAAACTCATTAGGGTCGTAAAATGGACATATTCAGTACGGAATAACTTCTAAATGACAAGGAATATCAAACTGAAAATTTGGAAATGTAGAAAAACAAACCCTTTCTTTACAATGGACTTGAATTGGAAATGTTTGAAAAACTCTCCTTTAGAACAGTTTGAATCTAAAACTACTCAATTATCACGTTTATTGCACCCAACCACGAAATTGCAAACAATTCAATCAAATTTGTCGCAGGTTGCCATGTTTATTTCTTTGATAATCGCTTGCTGATCGGTCTTGTTGGATGGAGAAACTTTCTAACAATAACAATATAGTAAATTCGGTAAGAAAATAATTTAATTATGACTTTAAATACGCTTATATGTGTGTTGCTTATTTCGCTTTTAGTTGAAATGGCATCAATAGACAGATCTCGAAAGGTCTCACTAAATAACATGTCATGCGAGATAGGTAAAGAAGGAGTTGCTAATCTCTGTTATCTATGTCTCTAGTTTTACATCGCATCAAAAATATTTCAGCCATTATGCGATTTCAGATCATTATCACGATGGTGAACCATCTATGGTTGGGCTGGGCTGGGTCAACAATCAGACAAGTAATCAGCCACAAGGCCATCTGGAAAATCTTCCAAGAATTTGAACATATCCAGAGGGGCTCCATGGGCTCTGTGATTTTAAGTTCTAAACCCTTACCCCTTGGCCATGGTACCCCCCCCCCCCCCTTCAACCTATTTGATTCAGACATTATTTTACAACTTAGATCAACTTAGATTATAACAAACTATAATGCATTGTCTACAGTAATGATTCTTTCTAGAAATTTCAATTTACCCGATTTATATGACATCAAAAAGTGTGGAATACATAGATATTTAAAAACATGGCTATGATATTGGTTTGCCAAGTAAATGATATGATATTTTTCATTTCCAGAGCAGCCTTGGTAACAATGGCTGCAAGCAAGCTTACTAAAGATGAATTTGAGCGAATATTTGGACATGCCGCTGTATACGGCTCTGCCAAGGATTGGCAGGATGCAAAAGAGACCGTTCTGTATTACAAGTTTTCTGGGTGGGTCCAAAACGAACATTCTTGTTGGAGGGACTTTGGTCGAGACAAACAATGGAATAATATCAAACATTACAACGCAGATCATTTAGGGCAATGTTTACATCTCTATATCATTCTTGATAAAAGTCCATGCAAGGAGTGTTCTGACAAATTAATAGAACTGAAGGAGAAAAACGAGAGTTTACAGATATCAATAAAGTTTAGCTCCTTTTACAATACATATGGCTTAGCTAATGAAGACAAACAGAAACAGAATTTGGAGAATATTCGCGGATTAATTAGCCTTGTCAAGAAAGGTATAAATCTGTATGTATTCAATGGGGAATCTGACTGGAAGAACTTCTTAGAGCATGTTGTTCAAGTCCCAGTACAGGAGCAAGATGAGTGGCTGGGGTGCATTCGCAAGGAAGAAAAAATGGTTCGAGAGAAGATAGATGAAGCAATATTAGAATGCATACGAAGCCAAAAACTTACACTGGAAGATATACAAAGTATGGCTTCAGTCACAACACTTGATGAGATAGAAGAAGAAAAGATCAGGCGAAATGGAGCATTTCTCTTTCAAGAAGGTGAATTACTTTTCTTATATATGGTAAAGAATTGTGAACATTTCTAGGAATTAATGTAATTGTTGAGCTATTTAAAACATGTCTTTATTTAGAAACTGCTAAATCCAACTATTTCTGACTTGTTTTGAGTTCTTAATACAAATAAACTTTAAGGTAAATAAATAAAAAGAAGCTGAGTGGATCAGACTCAAGGACAGTAGCTTGGAAACAGGAACTGTAGATCTATGTTTAATAGCTTTATTATCATCTCTACTTTTTAGCTTAAAACTATTTGAAGAAAAGGGAGAGATATACTACTCACCGGGTGCCAGCATCACGCCTTGGTTAATGTTTTTACATGCAAATTTGTATCCCATGTAAAAATTATTTAGAACTTCTCACATGTGTGAAGGATCATTATGTGAAGTACCAGACCAATTTCCATAATTGTTGTTATGATTTTAGGCAAATTATGGCCCTTTTGTACTTAAAAATCTTGGTTTTAAAAAGTTTTACATGCAAGTTTGTATCTCATTAATTACTTTAAAAAATGGATTAGAACTCCTCACATGCGTTCAGTGTCATTATGCGAGATCCCTAATCAAGTATACTCTTCTTTGGGAAAGCCGGTTTATTAATAAACGGGGAAATCCTTTCTTGTGCAGTTTAAAAGGTATTCTACCCCTGATGCAATTCTCCTTATGGAGAAAAGTCAGAATAGAAAAATTCAAGATTTAACAGAACAAATGCCACTTTAAAATCAAGTTACATTAATATAAGTATCTTTCTTAGATTGGAATTTTTTTTTCAATGTGAAATTAAAAATTAAGGGGAGGTTATTTATATGAAATAAATAATACGGCATGAGGCGTTGAATAACTTTACATCCAATGTTGAAAGTGCAAGTATTTTTTCGTTGGATCATTATCAAATTGAGCAAGATTTAATATAGTAATGTTTTTCTCTTTTTGTTTTTCTCCTTGCTGGACCCAATTTCGCTTGTCAGAAATGATGTGTGGGAATGCACGTTAAATGTTTCCAAAGACCTACATGATGATGGTTTATAAAAATACCATCTCTTGCCCGAAGATTAGATTGGTGTTTACAAAATAAACCTGCTTAAACGGTCTGTAATATCAGCTTATTTAACAGTCTTTATCTTTTCTGTACAGTTATGAGCAGGGTTGGGAAGCTGTCAATAATCTAGTTCTATGGGACTTTAGAAGTGTGTGTTGTTATTTTTATGGAAATCCTGTGTTTTTGTCAGATAATGTGAAGTGAGCCTTTGTCAGCACTTCTATGGGAATGCTGGTTTATAACAAGAGTAGTTTGAAAGACAGCATGCTGGACTATTCGTATGTCTGAGAGGGGTATAGGTCAGTGAAATATAATTTGTTTCTTAAATATGAGGGTGCACACAATTATTCCTTACAATAGTTGTTGAGAAATAGACTTGCACACTAAACTAAAGACCCCATGGTTTGCTTGAATTCAAAACAAGAGATATGAAACTTGGTCAAGGACCATAAATGGTTACACTGAACATATGTATTAAGTATCAACACATTCTATACCATAGTTCTTCGAATAGTCGAGCTAAAAAGACACAGGAATTCTTTCTTTTGTACCTTGTAAGTGTCATGTGACAAGAGTGGTCTAAGGCCCTCTTGACAAAGGTGTCTAAAAATAACCACATCTCATTCTAAGTTAAGATTGTTGTTTACAAAATAAACATGTTTATCTGTTATCTAAATGTTCCATATCTTTTCTTAACAGTTATGAGCAGTACTAGAAAGCTGTTGATAACCTAGTCTTATGTTACTTTACAAGGTTAAGTCATTTTATTGGTTGAAGACAATTTATGTAACTAAAAAGTTAAAATCCCAATCTGTGAGATAGTCTTTTTAAGAATTTGCTAGTTTTTAATTTCTTGACTAGCTAGAAAGCTGAATACAGAGGATAGACAGTTTTCATTATTTTGTCGGTTTTTCATATATACAAAGTGACATAACGTCAGCTTGTCACAAGATGAACTTTTTTTAATTTAAGAAAAAAAAAATCCTTTGATCTTAAGTACAACTATTTTTTTTAAATCAAATGAAGGATATCTTACCAATGTATTTGGTAAGGATGAAAAATTATCCCTTAACCCTTTCCCAAACAATAACGACATTTGACCACTTTGTTGCACACGACTTAGAAAACATTGTGGGAAAAGGAGAAATGGTTAGGAACGAGCAATTTTTCCTTTTCCCACAATGTTTTCTGACCTATCAGAAGATTATTTTTCAATTTCATCACATTTCAAAATGTCATCTGCAAACTCTTTTAATGTGGGACAGTCGAAAACTTGTTGTTTGGGAAAGGGTTATAGTGCTGGAACCGACTTCATGCTCACAGGTAAGATCCAATCAAGCTGCAAAGTAAATTGGAGGCTGAAGATTTTGGAAAGCAGACGCTACAAAAATCTATTTTAAGAAAATTACCCAGCATTTTAAGGGTTAAACTGTTGTGTGGCTTAATGATTTTAGACTACCGGAAAGCAAGCATCCCAAGTATCAGTGAGCTGCTAACTGAAACTGTTTTGAAAAAGATTTACATGCCTTTGTTACAAAACAAAATTTATTGTGATTTTACATTTACAGAGAGGAACTACAAGTCTGACCCTTTCAATGCGTTCCTGCCCCCAAATCCAGATTTTATGGTTTACTTCTCAAGAGTTGGTACTGAACTATGGACTTTAAAAAGGAACATCAAGGGCTCCCATGCCGAAAATGAAATGATCGAACATATTTCGTCCAAAGAAAGACTTCATATTGTTGCAGTATGTTCTCCATGTAAGGAATGCTGTAATAAGTTGATTGAGTTCAAGGAGAAATGTCCTTTCTTAACTAATATATCAATGAAATTTTGTGAGTTCAATACGCAGCTAGATTGCAGATGGAAAAGTTTAGTCGATTTTGTTAAAAAGGGGCATACATTGGAATTAATCCATGGGAGTAAGGGCTGGGAGTGGTTCTTAAAAACGTTCAGTGAAAGCAAAAATGACACTAACCAAGTTCAGCAACTGTGCGAAAAGGATAAAGTAGAAAACATCTATGTTTTGGAGGATATCATTAGTGCTGGACGTCACGAAGAAGAAGTAATTAATGATATTGACAAACTGTTCTCTGCAAGGAATCCCGATGAAATGAAAACAGTGTTGAGGAAAAGAAAGCTCATTACCCCACACCAGGATTCTGTGATGAAAAAAAAGATAAAAGACAGGATCCCGGACAACCCAGAATAATTCTGGACAATACTACCTCGAGGGTTATCTATATAACCCATTCCCAAACAATCATGACATTTGACAACTTTGTTGCAGAAAATTTAGCAAACATTGCAGGAAAAGGATAAATTGCTCTTAACAAGCAATTTCTCCTTTTCTCACAATGTTTTCTGCTCTATCAGAAGATTATTTTCCAATTTCATCACATTTTGAAGTGTCGTCTGCAATCTCTTTTAATTTGGGACAGTCAAAAATTTGTTGTTTGGGAAAGGGATAAATGACAGACTATGTAATAAAACAAGAAGTAGCTGATATGATATAATGCTTCCCCGTCAATTCGTACCCAAACCAATTCGTACCCACCCTTTTTTGGCTAATTCGTACCCACATTTCGGTCAATTCGTACCCATCCTAATTTTTAAGAAGTCAATTCGTAACCAGTCTATAATTTAATACGAATTATAGTACATATCAAATGAAAATTCTTACATATTTTGAAACGAATTATAGTACATAATAAATGAAAGATATATTTTTAAACTTTGAGCTTTGAGGCACGTAAGTTAGCTATCAATAGGCAATTTTCGTAAATAGGCGGCCATATACATGTATACAATGAATTTCCGAAAGAAACTTTTTATCAAAGAATTAACAAAACAACAACATATAAAAAGAACATATACATATAGATTATCTATAAACTTATGATAAACCATTAATGAAGACGCGTGCCGGCAAATTTACCTTTTGTGTTAGCATTCGCGTAGGGACAAATAAAAAGATATCATTTATAAATGAAAATATACCACAAACATTATGTTTATTTTTATAAGGCACGAGCGCACGTGTTTTATGATGTTATCTATACACTTATGATTAGCCATTAACAACATGTCGGTCTCAATTTGATTTGAAAGTAACTTATCATAAATTAATCAATAACATTTTGTTTTAATTTGCTATAATATTGTAACACCCCTTTTGTTGTAACTGGCTTATGATTAGCCTAGTAATTAAGGACACCAATTGATAGAACAATTAATGACAATTGACGCTGCATTTTTCGGTTTGCACGTGATGAAAAAAATCCATGTCAGTTAGTTAAAATGAGGTAAGTGTGAAAAGCAAGAAATCAAATCTGGATATCAAATGAAGAAAACATACAGAACTTAAAGGGAAACGCTATATCATTTTATTTAATTTTTAAACACCATTTTACGTAAAACAAAGCACACATACACCTACTCACAATGCTTCCCTCACAATTAAAACACAATAGACAAAAACAAAACATGAACAACGTAAAACAAATGATATTAAAATACTGAAGTATAGGATGGTTACGAATTGACTTGTTTAAAATTAGGATGGGTACGAATTGACCGAAAAGTGGGTACGAATTAGCCAAAAAGGATGGGGACGAATTGGTTTGGGTACGAATTGACCTTATACCGATATAATCATATGATAATTCGCCAATTATTCCACAAAATTTATTGGCATGATCAGTGAAAATAGCAGACTACTTTTGAATGCAGATACATGTATTTATGTTATTATATTCATTGTAATAGAAATAAATAATGAAGTGTTCCTGAATGATCAAAATCACCTCTTCATTTGTTTACTTTAATAAATGCATTTGCTACAAAACAATGAGGCCGCTTGAGCAAGAATAGAATTTTTTTTTAAAAAAATAAGCAAGTGGAACGATTAAGGGCCCCTTCGACCAGGTAGTTTTTGGGACAGGTGTGTTATAGTGTGGACAAATTCACCTGACATTGACCTTGATGCAAGAATAAATTAGAGTGTGACGACGGTGTAAAAATCAGTTATCGCCAAGATATCATACATCTTATCCTAATATGCTTCGGTACTAACCGTGAATGTTCTAATGCAAATATTTGACGAACAGTCCCGAAGTTACCCTGGTATATATAGAATCCCAACGTAGTATGAAATTATGATAATAGAGGTAATCTACGTCAGGTGACTTTGTTCACACTATACCTTCTAATAAACATTTAATTGTAGAAGACGAGGTAGAGAAGAGGTTATTATGCTCCATTTACCCTTTACTCCATTACAACTCAATTTTATGCATTGCATACAGCAGTCTTAAGAAAACAATGTGAAAAGAGAGTAAATTGATCCAAAAAAGCAATTGATCCTTTTGTCAGATTTTTTTTTTACCAAATTTTTATAAGTAAATGCTTTTTTTCTTGCTGTTCTTTGACGCCTGTTGTTGCTGGTATTTTGAAAATTTGGGATGTCTTGATAGGACACCTTTCAAAAAGTCATATTGATAATTTGGAAGGGTCTTGCGAAGCCAACAGGTACCAACAACAAAGAAATTGTGTATTCAACTTTATATTGTTGTCAGTATAAAGTAAAATACAATTTTTTACAGGTACCTGTGGCATGGCCCAATGGTTAAGGAAGCTATCTTATAACTTGGATATCCCAGGTTGGAGCCCAACAATACCTCTGGTTTTGTGCGTGTATCGTTTGGCAAGATATTTATGACCCCTAGCTTAATGCTGGAAATTCTAGGAAAGCTGTTAGATAACTAAAAACAATCGTTGACATGCTGTCAAACCCACTAATAAATAGATAACTTGAAAAGGAAAAATTATTTACTAGTTCCCTATAACTCATGACTTATTATTTGTTATAGAATGTTTTTTATGTGAAAAAATTAAAAAGATAATTATAAGAATTAGTATTGTTCAGGGTTGTCATAAATATTTTGAGAAAGAGACAGACTTTCAATTTGAAGGGGCCAATGAAACAAACACCAATAAAAACCTAGTTGTTACTTATGACCACCTATCATTTTTTTTGTTATTTGAGCGGACCAAAAAGTAATTTGAGGCAGTTGAATTGGACGGCTGCCAGCTCTTTATGACAACCCTGATTGTTGTTCTTGCTATAAAATTCTAGAAATTAACAAGGAGCAAATGAATTTCTTGTAAATAGATGTTTAATTCATTAATACAAGTAGTATTTACATATTGCACATTTAACTGTTGCTTATACATACATAGTTTTTCATTTTGCATTTTCTTTAACCCTCCTCATTATTAAGGGTATTTTGAACTGTCCAAATTGGAATGTAAAATGTAACAATTTATGAAGAATGACATTTTTTTGCATGGTGAACATTCTACTTCCATCACTGTAGATTTTTCAATTCTCAAGGTCTGGTTGTTTAGATTTAAATGTATGAGGTAAGGATTAATTCATTGTTAAAAATAGTTTTTTTTTTACTTCAAAAGAAAAGATCAGTTTTAAAGATTAAGATAAATGTTATTCTTTAAAACAAATATCTTTTCTAGTGAAATATTATTGACTTTATATTTTTCAAAGGTGGCCACGAATGCCTGATGATGGTTTCAGGTCTAACTGACATGTAGTTTATCCATTTGTTTGGCAACATCATGACAAAGTTTGTAATATAATCAATTGTTATCAATTATTCCATTATTATAATACTTTTCCTATATTTATTACATTCATGCATGTAAGCTTATAAATATATTTTAAACCTTTTCACTACCTATAGAGCCGGTGCACTTATATCACTTTGTATATCATATCTGTCGTTAATAAACGGCTAATATGGTTGTATGTATAGAAAGCACTAGGTACACTTTAGAGTATAGAAGGTTGGTATATAGTGTACTGTGAAACATCATATTGGTTTTAATGAATCAATGACAGGCCGTGCAGGGGTAAATTCTGTCTTTTTCCCATTTTCTCCACATTTTGCCTTTGCATTCGAGAGAGTTACAAGGCCTAGAAGTGAAAAGGTTAAACAAATCTGACTTGCTTAGACATGAAGATAGGTCCATTTTATCACAATATATTTACATGCATACATCTTGAGGAATATCTACAAAAACATCTCTAAGGAACTGTAACACTCTTATTTGTAAAGTAATTACATGTAATATGGGCCTGTAGTCTAAATATATAAATAAAAGTTAAGGTTCTTTCTTCCACAAGAAGCTAGGCTATTTAATTGTTGAGATTTCAATATTTGTTTTCACATTTGTTCTAATCATTGTCAATGTTTGTAAGTCATTTTGTGCCTTGGTTCCATCATAGATTGCTGGATGGTCACTGGTTCTGTTGGGGTTTAAGCTGTTTATATTCCTCAGGATCGCTGTATTTGTATCTGGAATTTACCTACAATATATCATTAGGGCGTTATAATAACATATATATAATGCCACAAAATCAATGAATGGTACATATGGGTTAGTAGAAAACGTTAAATTATAATATATGGCCATCAATAAAAAAAATGTATAAACCTTATAATGCTGGATAATTTCCTAAAAGTAGATTTCTGTGTTGTCTACTTTCCAAAACATTAAATATCTATTAAGTTTTCATAAGGATAAATAGTAAGAGTAGCAAACGGGTTAGATCACAGGCCAGCCGCCAATTTACTTGGCGGCTGGCCTGGATCTAACCTGTTTGCATTAGCATTAAGTCGGGTTCAGCACTATAAGGGTTATTCTTATACATGTCTTCAAACTCACCTATCATGTTGAATAATTTGGCTAAATTTATCTACTTTGCAGATAAGAACAACTAAAACTAGTAATTCAATTTAAATGAAGATAATGTCTTATGAAAATGAATCATTAGTTAAAAATACACTTTCTAACATTTCTTGCTCTTCAGCTTATATCTATGCTCTTATGCTCAATGAGAAATATGATAGCAAAAATTAGATTATCTTCACATAACTTATCTATAGAAAGTGGTAGACATAGGGGAATAAACTTGAATAATAGAATATGTGAACTTTGTCAATCACCTGATATTGAGGACAAATATCACTACATTTTAATTTGCCCTTATTTTAAAAGATTAAGATGGCATTATATTGAAAAATGTTTCATTGAACGACCAAATATGCAAAAATTTATTTGTCTGCTTAATTCTCAAAACATCAAAATACTGACAAACCTTGCACTGTTTTGTAAAAATGCCTTACAAAGTAGAAATCAGTTCATGTCAAGAAATGATAACTAGATATGTTTTAGGATTGTTGAAAACGTTCTTAACACTCTCATACATAACTTTGTAGAATGAAAACCATCATTGATGTCTCTAGTCAATACTTAATCTTAGTTAAATTTTCAGTTTAGCAAGGCATCGATGGCTATTTATACACTTTGTCATCATGATTTCTGATAAAAGTAAATTAGAACTTTTGTTTTCTTATTCAGAGCAATGCTTTTTGTTCAGTCGAATTGTATATATGAAATGACACTATTTTCATTGTTTTGTAGTTAATTGTATTTTAAGAACAATGAGCTAATATGCTTAAGTTCTAATAAAATATGTTCTGTTCTGTTCTATATGTTCTTTGTCATGAAATAATTTTATTATATATAATTATATTATTGGATATAAACTGTAGCTTTTTTTGGAATAATAGATAATGTAATGTAATGTCAAATAAATAATATAATCCTTATTAGGTACTGTATTTTGTCTTGTCCTGACTATATTAAACAGAATAGATGATTATAACATGGTTTAAGTTAAACCATGTTACTCCATAATGTGAACCTCTTTTTACCAGACATACTTCAGAAAAATAAAAACCACTATGACAAAATGATTAATTGCTCCTAATGAACAATTCATCATTTTTCCACCTTTGGTTTTCGTGGGTGTGTCCTTTGTCAAGACACTAGAGAACCCAAGGCTAGTACTGGCAAATCAAGGAAAACTGTAATATAAATGAAAAATTGTTGAGAGTGCTAAACAAAGATAAAAAACAAAAACATAAAAAACATGGTTTATTCCCAACGTACACTTCACAGTGAAATAATCTGGAATAAAGCCAGGTTATCCAGTCTCAAAGCTTGCCACTTTAGTCCCAAAGCTAACCAGTTTAGTCTCAAAAGTAGCCAGTTTAGTCTCAAAGCTGACCAGGTATGTCTCAAAGCTAACCAGTCTAGTGCCAAAGCTAACCAGTCTAGTCCCAATGCTTATCAGTTTAGTCCCAAATTAACCAGTTTAGTCTCAAAGCTTACCAGTTTAGTCTCAAAGCTAACAAGTTTAGTCTCAAATGTAATCTGTTTAGTCTCAAAGACCCAAAGCTAACCAGTTTAGTCTCAAAGTTAACCAGTTTATTCTCAAAGCTAACCAGTCTAGTCTCAAAGCTAACCAGTCTGGTCCCAAAGCTAACCAGTTTAGTCTCAAAGCTCAACAGTTTAGTCTAAAATCTAACCAGTCTAGTCTCAAAGCTAACCAGTCTTGTCTTAGTCCCAAAGCAAACCAGCCTAGTGCGAAAGGTAACCAGTTTAGTCTCAAAGCTAACCAGTTTAGTCCCATTTTTTTTTTTTTTATATGGGTTTTACATCACATCAACATTATTTCAGTTATGTAGCGATGCCCGACTCTTAATGATGGAGGAAGACCCCATACTCAACTGCCCATATGGGCCGGTCAAGGTGGGTAGAACCATCGGCATTCCGTAAGTCAGTCGGGAGACTGCCTCTCATGAAAAGTTTAGTCCCAAAGCTAACTAGTCTTGCCCAAAAGCTAACCAGTCTAGTGCCAAAGCTGACCAGTTTAGTCTTAAAGCTAACCAGTTTAGTCTCAAAGCTAACCAGTCTTATCTCAAAGCTAACCAGTTTAGTCTCAAAGCTAACCAGACTAGTTTCAAAGCTTACCAGTCTAGTCCCAAAGCTAACCAGTCTAGTCCCAAAGCTAACCAGTCTAGTCTCAAAGCTAACCAGTCTAGTCCCAAAGCTTACCAGTCTAGTCTCAAATCTAACCAGTTTAGTCTCAAAGCTACCCAGTCTAGTCCCAATGCAAACCAGTCTAGTGCTAAAGGTAACCAGTTTAGTCTATAAGCTAATCAGTTTAGTCCCAAAGCTAACCAGTCTAGTCCCAAAACTATCCAGTCTAGTCCAAAAGCTAACCAGTCTAGTCCCAAAGCTAACAAGTTTAGTCTCAAAGCTCAACAGTTTAGTCTCAAATCTAACCAGTCTAGTCTCAAAGCTAACCAGTCTTGCCTCAAAGTCCCAAAGCAAACCAGTCTAGTGCGAAAAGTAACCAGTTTAGTCTCAAAGCTAACCAGTTTAGTCCCAAAGCTAACTAGTCTAGCCCAAAAGCTAACCAGTCTAGTGCCAAAGCTGACCAGTTTAGTCTTAAAGCTAACCAGTTTAGTCTCAAAGCTAACAAGTCTTATCTCAAAGTTTACCAGTTTAGTCTCAAAGCTAACCAGACTAGTCTCAAAGCTTACCAGTCTAGTCCCAAAGCTAACCAGTCTAGTCTCAAAGCTAACCAGTCTAGTCCCTAAGCTTACCAGTCTAGTCCCGAAGCTTACCAGTCTAGTCTCAAATCTAACCAGTTTAGTCTCAATGCTACCCAGTCTAGTCCCAAAGCAAACCAGTCTAGTGCTAAAGGTTACCAGTTTAGTCTCAAAGCTAATCAGTTTAGTCCCAAAGCTAACCAGTCTAGTCCCAAAGCTATGCAGTCTAGTCCCAAAGCTGACCAGTTTAGTCTTAAAGCTACCCAGTCTAGTCCCAAAGCAAACCAGTCTAGTGCTAAAGGTAACCAGTTTAGTCTCAAAGCTAATCAGTTTAGTCCCAAAGCTAACCAGTCTAGTCCCAAAGCTATCAAGTCTAGTCACAAAGCTGACCAGTTTAGTCTTAAAGCTAACCAGTTTAGTCTCAAAGCTAACCAGTCTTGTCCAAAAGTCCTGATGCTAACCAGTTAAGTCTCAAAGCTTACCAGTCTAGTCCCAAAGCTGACCGGTTTAGTCTTAAAGCTGACCAGTTTAGTCTCAAAGCTAACCAGTCTAGTCCAAAAGTCCTGATGCTAACCAGTTTAGTCCCAAAACTAACAAGTCTAGTCCCAAAGCTAACCAGTCTAGTCCCTAAGCTAACCAGTTAAGTCTCAAAGCTAACCAGTCTCGTTCAAAAGCTAACCAGTTTAGTCTCAAAGCTAACCAGTCTAGTCCCTAAGCTAACCAGTTTAGTCTCAAAGCTAACTAGTCTAGTCCAAAAGTCCTGATGCTAACCAGTTTAGTCCCAAAGCTAACCAGTCTAGTCCCAAAGCTAACCAGTCTAGTCCCAAAGCTAACCAGTTTAGTCTCAAAGCCAACCAGTTTAGTCTCAAAGCTAACCAGTCTAGTCCCAAAGCTAACCAGTTTAGTCTCAAAGCTAACCAGTCTAGTCCCTAAGCTAACCAGTTTAGTCTCAAAGCTAACCAGTTTAGTTCAAAAGCTAACCAGTTTAGTCTCAAAGCTAACCAGTCTAGTCCCTAAGCTAACCAGTTTAGTCTCAAAGCTAACCAGCCTAGTTCAAAAGCTAACCAGTTTAGTCCCAAAGCTACCCAGTCTAGTACCAACGCTTACCAGTCTAGTCTCAAAGTCCAGAAGCTAACCAGTCTAGTCCCAAAGTCCAGAAGTTAACCAGTTGAGTATCAAAAAGTCAAGAAGTTAACCAGTCTAGTTTCAAATTCCCAAAGGTAACCAGTCTAGTTTCAAAGTCCAGAAGCTTACCAGTCTAGTCTCAAAGTCCTGAAGCTAACCAGTCTAGTCTCAAAGTCCCGAAGCTTACCAGTTGATTATCAATAAGTTAACCAGTCTAGTTTCAAAGTCCTAAAGGTAACCAGTCTAGTCTCAAAGTCCCGAAGCTTACCAGTTGAGTATCAATAAGTTAACCAGTCTAGTCTCAAAGTCCAGAAGCTAACCAGTCTAGTCTCAAAGTCCTGAAGCTAACCAATGCTATTCCTTCTCTAGGAAAACATGATGAAGATTTAAGATTGACATTTTTACTCTTATGGGACTTATGTGCCTGGTTCAGATACTTTACTATTAACGGTATTACATCGTGTCTACAAATTCTCAGTCATGTTGCGATTCCTGGCCCATGATCCTGCAGAAAACCCCCAAGCTTGAGTGCCCATAAGGGTTGTTCAAGACAGGTGGAACCATCAGCATTCTCTAAGTTAACTGGAAGACTACCTCTCATGAAAATCCAAACAGAGAGGGGCAATGGGATTTCAAGCTCTGTACTCTAATAACTGGGCCATCATTGTGATTTGAACTAAGGCAGAGAGGGGCCATGTGAATTGAGTTCTGTACTATAACCACTTGGCTGTCATGGGGATTTGAACCCAGGCATAGTGGGTCATGTGAATTCAGGCTCTGTGATATAGCCACTAGGCCCCTTGGCCCACATAATAAGCATCTACACATGATTGAGGAAGTACCAAAAAGGGTTTTGTCCATTTTGATACTAAGTAGAAATAATTGTGACAAATGAGGAAATTTTTCACCGCATGAAATTTCTCCTTCTATCGCAATGGTTTCTTTATAAGTATCTTCTACTGCAGATATGTAACAACATCTATAACTTGAAAAAAATCTCTCACAGATTTGGATTTTTAACTTCAAAATAAATTGTCCTCTGCCAATATAATGACAACATAGATTTCTTAAGAAACATAAGACTAGATTATTGACAGCTTTCGGCCCCATTTATAAACGTTCAGAAAATATATAGATCATTTGTTTGCAGATAATGTTTACCAGTTTTTAACAAGCTTAACTTAGAATAAGAATTGCTTCTTTTAGATACCATCGTCACAAGGGTCCTTGGGAACTTTTAACCCATTATCTTGTCACTTGACGTTAGCAAGGAACGAGAGAAGGAATTTCTATGATTTTTTATAAACCGGCTTGCATATAGAACTGGCTTAGTTCACAACTTCACATTATTTAGTCAATTCATAAGGTTTCAGCAAGTCAGAAGTAAAGAAAATTTACTGTGATTGTTTGTATCAAATTTTTAACATTTAATATTCCCAGACCACAAATCTCAGAGTTAATCCCTTTAAGTTATATGTAAGAATAGTCCCTTTTCACATCACACAATACCATACCAAATTATTGATTCACACTTACATGCAGGCATGGCGCTGACTTCAGCCGTGACCACAGAATTTACTCCGATATTGGCCAATGCACCGCGGATAATCCCACACCCCATTGCCAAGTACTGAAGAAAGAAAAGTAATCTACCTTATCCCTTTCCCAAACAATAACGACAGTTAACCACTTTAGAAAACGTTGTGGGAAAAGGAAAAATTTCTGGTAACAAGCAATTTTTCCTTTTCCCACAATGTTTTCTGCCCTATCAGAAGATTATTGTCCAATTTCATCACATTTTGAAATGTCGTCTGCAAAACTCTTTCAATTTGGGACAGTCGAAAATTTGTTTTTTGGGAAAAGGTTAAGAATGTTCTCATATTGAGAATTTTAATCTCTGTAATTGGTTTGTATTCATGCTTCTGTAACAAATGATTGTTTATCAGACTTACAGCCACTGAGCTTTTGGTCAAACTCTCCCATGAATAATTTTGGAACTTACTCACTTTAGGTAAGTATTCCAATTAACGTCAGATATATTTGGTAGCAATTTCAACTGTTATCTGCTATAAATCATCAAGTTTGTTTTAATGGATTTTCGCATCAAGTCAACAATATTTCAGTTATACTGTGATGCCTGATTCATCAATGATGGCAGATAGTGCGGGCCACAGTGGGAGGGTGTGAGAGCATCAGCTTCTGCTACCAAAGGTCCAGGACTTAATCCCCACCAGCGGCAAGGTGGGAATACATTGGCTATCCCACAAATCGGCCAAAGTGCTGGTTAAGTATTCAGGAAGCAGTCATTGAGAACAAATGTAATAAGTTTCAAGCTTTTGTCACAATCAATGTAAATAAAACAAATATGTTTAAAATTAAGATTGCAGAAGACCCCTTTTTTAACTCCAAATAGCTGCCTATTCGCACACGAGTACGCAGCTGAATCCACATGATTATGACAAAAAAAAATTCAGGATTTCTTTAAAATCTACTTCATTAATGTATAAACCCTTGGCGCCTTGATAGGGTCTATTTGACCCTGAAATGGCCCAGAATGCACCATTGTTTTCATAATTTCTACCCCCTTGATTAATCCTGAAACTACATCCATGGAGTGCTTGCTACGCCTCTTTTCTACGCCCCTGAAAAGGGGCTTGTAAAGTTGTCCAGAATCATTGGTACTTGGTAAGAAAGCCAGTAGACTAACTTTCATGTAGGTTCAATTGCCAGAACTGGATAAATTATCTTGACAGGTATCCTAAGGAGCAATCCATTCTGATGTCAGAATGGTTTATTACCAAATGAAATTAGATTTTCTTAGTGATACGTTTTGTTGTCTGCTGTTCCTTTAAATATGACTAGTCGCAAAAGTATGTAGGGGATTATCTGACAATTAAGAAAACATGGTTATCATACTTCATCTAATTGTATTTTAGAATGATTTATGAAACAAGTTCTTATAACTTAGATTAACTGGCTTCGATTCTCCTTCCTGGCTTCTTAACCCTTTACCAGACACCATATTTTCGAATGTCCCAAATTGAAAGAGTTTGCAGACAACATTTTAAAATGTGATGAAATTGGAAGATAATCCTCTGATAGAGCAGAAAACATTATGGAAAAAGGGGAAATTACTTGTTATGAGCAATTTCTCCTTTTCCCTCAATGTAAAGTCGTCAAATGTCGTTATTGTTTGGGAAAGGGATAACCAATAGTCGTGAAAATTGTCATGTATGTGGATTAATCAAATTCAAGTTCAAAAGGTTTATTAGCATTACACATACATGTTGTTGCTTGCATGTAAACATATCATTATGACAAGCACCATACATTTAAACAATACAGTAAAGTATTTTTGATAATATAATTTACAAAAGCATCATTCCTTAAGGAGATGTGTGAAATAAGACTGCTATTGATAAATGTGTTCATGGATGGGTATCTATGGAAAGACATATAAATAAACTTTCATATTCACACTTAAAATTCAAGGTTACTTTCTAAAAACAGATTTTTGTATTGTCTGCTTTCCAAAATCTTAAATATGAGCTTATTTTTTGTTGAGGAAAGATACACAGGGTAGCAAACAGGTTAGATCTCAGGCCAGCTGCGAATTACTTGGTGGCTGGCTTGGATCTAACCTGTTCGCATAAACATGAAGTCAGGTCCATCAGTATACAGGTTAATACTTGTTTAACATTATTAAAGCTGGATAAGTTTGATTTCCCAAATGGAGTGTCAGGAAGTTGATCTAGCAACAAACAGGATCCACAACCCTTGTTTCCCCAGACAGACGGCGCTCTATCCCATGGACGACTGCCCAGTTATATACGAACTTAACAAAAAACATGCCCATTGTATCTAAAGATATAAAGGATAAATGGATATAAATACCTTTGGGGCGGTGTCCATGTACTGTTTACCATTAGAGATTTGAGTCAAAAATCTGAATTTGTTGTCTTGAAGCACATACACACCCTGAAATGGATCAACCACCGTAAAATGATATTTCTAACTTTTTTTTTACTAAGTTCCAAATCATGTCAACAATTTTTCATTAATGAAGCAATGCAAGGCACAAGGGAGTCAGTACTATGTAATATATTATGTTTAGTATATAACAACTATGTAATATACTATGTTTATTACATTACAACTATGTAATATACTTGTATATATTAAATCATTATAGCATAATGTAATACATGTTGTATATCTCATCATTATTGCACATAATGTAGTATATGATGTTTAAGTCATCATTATAGCATAATGTAGTACATGTTGTATAAGTCTTCATAACAGCATTATGTAGAATGTGATGTTTAAGTCATCAATATAGCACATAATGCAGTACATGACGCTTAAGTCTTCATTACCGAATTATGTAGTGCATGTTGTATAAGCCATCATTACAACATGATGTAGTACATGAGGTTTAAGTCATCAATATAACACATAATGTATTACATGTTGTTTGAGGTGTCATTATAGCATTATGTAGTACATGTTGTATAAGTCTTCATTATAGCATTATGTAGTACATGTTGTATAAGTCTTCATTATAGCATTATGTAGTACATGATGTCAAAGTCATCAATATAGCACATAATGTAGTACATGTTGATTTGTCTGCAATCAATCTTCAAAGGACTTTCTAATAGATTGAAAATAAAATCTTTTAAAAGCTAAACTTCATCAGCTTATGAAATGACACCACAGATCTAAAATTGTAACATGAAACTAGATACATTGTACTTCAAGTGTCAATTTTAGTTATTCGTAAATAAAGGCCACTGGCCCACAATACAACAAATATACATAGTACAATATTACTTAAGCGTCCCAGACAATTAATACATCAATACAACTTTATCTTAATTTGTATAATTTTAGAAAAACAGACTATACTGAATAACGACAACCCTATATAAAAGGATTGAAAGAAACTCATTTGAATGATTAAACTGTAATACATTAAGTGCGCTTATCACAAAAGAACATTGTTGAAAATTAGGAAAATTGCTCAAGATAAGTAGTCATCTATCATAACGCAATTTCCCTATACAATGCCATCATATTTAACTAGACTGGCATCCTGTCATGGTTGAAGTTGCAGTTTAATAATAGCAAATATACGAAGCAATGAGGTTTATTGGTAAAATACACTTAGAACTGTATAAAGCAGAAAAGGGAAAAAAAATATTATTGGTAAACACTCAGAGATTGAAATTGTTCCAGAAGATCAACTTGTTACTGACAGATCTTTTTTATGCATTACAGCAGATATGAATTTCGCTACTTTTCTTATAATGAGCGTGTTCGTATTAGTCATCAGGCTGTAAGAGTGTCTCATATCATTACCTCCATTGTACCAAGAAAATAAGAGTGTGTATCTTTCTACACTATAGAGGATACAGTGAAAAAATGCATGGTATTCATCTTCTAGAAATAGAGATTCATTGTTCATAAAACAATGCATAAATGGTCTGTACTCTCTTTCAATATTAAAATGCCTACCTCTATGTTAAGTTTATGACTAGAACATCTGAATCTTGCTAACGACTTCCTTAGATGCGGAGAAATATCTATACACAGATATTTCTCAGCATCAAACAAAGAATGAATATGTCTATAGAGATCACATTTTGAAGAAATATTAATCATATTTTGTAAGTTTTTAATTGAGCAATCAGATATCCTTGTTTTGAATTGTTTGATAAAAATGTCACCGTTACCAATGTTTTTGGAAAACCAAGCATAAGCAAAACCATGGATACTGAGAAGTGTTTGAACTTGTGTAGCCCAATTGACTCTCCCTACAGCATCATGAGATATAGTAATACCCCTACAACTTATGTTAATCAGGGAAGACAACTCTTGAATGAAAAGGTTGAAAGTATAGGACTGGTTACGTCCCCTTTTCTCTCTCCAATATTGCTAAAAAATGGTTGTTTCTTTCCTATACGTAAATATGACTTCAAGTTCGAGTACATAGATAAAAGAACATAAAACATTTTGCCATCACAGATCTAAAATTGTAACATTAACTAGATAATTGATACACTACAACCCCCTCTCATCACCATGTGGTGAAGATAATAACATATTCATTTTACAGATAAATTAAAAGTTTGAACAGTTTATTTTGTAAAATGTGGTCTTACTTTGAATTACCTATAAGTGAGTGATGTTATTCTAAGATCATCATATGTGACTCCCAAAGCATTGGACAAGGCATGCTTATGTATCATTTCCATCATGCAAAATGATCTAAATGCATAAAAGTTTGCTATAAAAGCACTGAAAGGCAAGGAAACTTCTTTCACTCTTTTAATCTAAACATCCATGTTCAGCAACTTCAAAATCAAGAAAAAAGAAATGGCAATTAGTTTAGAAACAATGTTGGTTTTAATTCCCATTTGTAACTCACAAATCACGTTCTGTGAGATAGCCCCTTAATCATTGCTTGTTCAAACACCAGACAATGTGCAAGTGAAAATGAAATGTCGTCGCAACAACACAGTTTTTAAATTGCAGTATAATATCTAACAAAAATATAGCTTCTGGATCCAAAATTGACTCGAATGTGTCAATATACATTGTATATTAGTCTGTACAGATGGTGCACAATGGATTTCAAAACCGTTGCAACACTTTTTGACCAAAATTCATATTTATGCATTGTTTTCAGGAGCTAAAATTTAAACCAGCAACACTTTTTGACCAAAATTCATATTTATGCATTGTTTACAGGAGCTAAAATTTAAACTTAAATATAAGCTACTTTTACTTCCAATGGATATCCTCCAATTCTTCTCGTACAACAGTACAGCTACTATAGAGTTTAATCCTTTCCCAAACAACAAATTTTCGACTATCCCAAATTGAAAGAGTTTGCACACTACATTTCGAAATGTGATGAAATTTGAAAGTAATCTTCTGATAATGCAGAAAACATTGTGGGTAAAGGAGAAATTGCTCATTACGAGAAATTTCTTCTATTCCCACAATGTTTTCTAAAGTTGTCTGCAACAAAATGGTCAAATGTCGTTATTGTTTGGGATAGGGTTAAAAGAAATAAGATTTTAATGACTGAGTCTCCTTACAGTTGCGATCAAGCAGCTTAACGCTTAATATGCTGGGTAATTTTCTAAAAATAGATTTGTATATCGTCTGCTTTCCAAAACCTTAAATATCTGCTTAATTTTGATGAGGAAAGATACTCAGAGTAGCAACCAGATAAGATCACAGGCCAGCCGCCAACTTACTTGGCAGCTGGCCTGTGATCTTATCTGTTTGCATAAGCATGAAGTTTGTTCCAGCATTAAAAGGGTTTAGGAACCTGTGTTATTTTTAACCTTTATGTCATACCTGATGGTTTGTCCGAAGGTTATCAACTTGTTTCTTGAAGGCTGAATTCCACAGGTCTTTGCAAACAAACTTCATGATATCAAGCTCATCCTTAAATCGTGTGCAATCTTTGGTAAACCTTAAAATAAGAATGATCTGATAGAAAAATTTCTGCTGTAAAAGGCCGACTTTCCTTGCAGCATGAGTCACAAGTCGCCTAATCTGATTGGCTGTAAGGAAGTGAGGCCATTCAAGATACCCTTTAATCCATTACCAAACAATAAAGACATTTTACCACTTTGTTCAGACGACTCTAGAAAACACTGTGGGAAAAGGAGAAATTGCTCTGAGCGAGCAATTTCTTCCTTTACCACATTGTTTTCTACTCTAAGATTTAACCAAGAATTTTTAAGTACAAAGGACCGCATAATTAGCTTAAATTCAAAACAAGAGATTTGAAGCTTGGTCAGGGACCTTAGATTTTGACCCTAAAACATATGTGTGAAAAATCAACCCTTTTCATACTGTGGTTCATGAGATACAAACTTGCATGTAAAAACTTAACCAAGATTTTCTAAGTACAAAAAGCCGCAAAATTCGCTTAAATTTAGAACTAGAGGTTTGAAACTTGGTCATTGACCTTAAATTATGACCTTGAACTCATTTGTGAAGTATCAATCCATTCACTAATGTAGTTTATGAGATACAAACTTGCACGCAAAAACTTAATCAAGAGTTTTCTAAGTACAAAAGGCCGAATTATTTGCTTAAATTAAATATGAAAGATATGAAACTTCGCCAGGGACCTTAAAGTATGACCCTGAACACATGTGTAAAGTATCAACCCATTCCATACAGTAGTTAATGAGATACATACTTGCACGTTAAAACTTTACCAAGGCGTGATGCCGACAGCCACACCGACACCGACACCAGGGTGAGTAGTATAGCTCTCATTATTCTTTGAATAGTCAAGCTAAAAAGGGAATCCCCTATCATAATCATTATTACAAAGAAATAAAGCAGTGTTTCCTGACTGCTGAACAATATTATTTATAAATATTTTGAGTTATTTGGCTGTTATGCGTTATAAAGGGAAAAAAAAGGAATTACCTTTCTACCAAACTCTGACCAATTCTAAATCCTAATGACTCAAGCTTCAGTATACACTGGTCCTAGAACATATAAATGTTAGAAACATGAGGATTTTTAATGTTTAACCCTTATAGTGCTGGAATCCATTTCATGCTTATGCAAACAACTTGGAACCAGTCCAGCTGCCAAGTAAATTGGCAGCTGGCCTATGATCTTACCTGTTTGCCACTCAGAGTATCTTTCCTTGGGTCACTCGTTTTACCAGAATCGAGGTAAATTAGCGGAAACGACCGGAATCGACATCATATTACCGGAATCCACATGGATTACTATATAAACTGATGTTTTCATCGTTTTTAAGTTATTATTTTTATCAATATAATTTAACGTATTTCCTCTAGCACATACACGGACTCTTCAATTGCGGAATCTACAGTGGATTACGGTGTCTTCATACATATTGTTTTTTTATATTTCCTCTAGCAAATAAAAGAACATGCTGATTTCAGGAATCTACAGTGGATTCCGGTGTCTTCATACATATTGTTTCTTAATATTTCCTACAGCAAATTAAAGAACATGCCGATTGGGAATCTACAGTGGATTCCAGTGTCTTCATACATATTGTTTTTTATTTCCCCTAGATAGCAAATGTAAGAACATGCCGATTTCAGGAATCTACAGTAGATTCCGGTGTCTTCATACATATTGTTTTTTTTTATGATTCCTCTAGCAAATAAAAGAACATGCCGATTGGGAATCTACAGTGGATTCCAGTGTCTTCATACATATTGTATTTTATATTTCCTCTAGCAAATTTAAGAACATGCCGATTTCAGGAATCTAAAGCAGATTCCGGTGTCTTTATACATATTGTTTTTTATATATTTCCTCTAGCAAATAAAAGAACATGCCGATTGGGAATCTACAGTGGATTCCGGTGTCTTCATACATATTGTTTTTTATATTTCCTCTAGCAAATAAAAGATCATGCCGATTTCAGGAATCTACAGTGGATTCTGGTGTCTTCATACATTTTGTTTTTATATTTCCTCTAGCAAATATAAGAACATGTCGATTGGAAATCTACAGTGGAATCCGGTGTTTTAATACACGAAGATTCTATCAGTACCTCATTCTATGATGTATTTCTTCTAGCAGAACTTTTGTTTAATCGGTCTGTTAGTCATGTATATCAATATATAATGTGAATGAACAAAGTGCTTTTCATTTTAAAATACCAAATTAAATTGAAAATAATACACATAAGTGAAAAACAGGTAGCTTTTTACTGTACATGCATTACTCAATCCCTGTAGTTGATACAAAAACACATTGGTTGCTGGAATCTACTCTCTCGTCATTATAAAAGTAAATCTTGTTATTTATTTCCTCAAGCAGACACTTTCATAAACGATTATTGCGTCATGAATGTAAACACATAATGCGTTTGAATATTTCATTTCTCTTATTATTAAACATATAACTTGTATAAAACATACATAAAAAACACGGGAAGATCGTGGGAATATACTGTGGATTCCGGTCGTCATCATAGAAGTGAATCTTGTTATACTTTTCCCCAAGCAGACACTTTCATAATGGATAATACACACAATACTACTTAACATTAGTTGTTTCTTCTTATTATCAAAGACATCATTCATATAAAAAAAAATACGTAAGAAACACAGGTAGATAGCAGGAATCAGGCAGAATCTACCCATGGATTCCTTTCGTCATAATTTTTCCTCAAGTATATACTTTCCATATTGGTGTGCGAATAAGGAAAAAACCACCTTTTAAGGAATATACAGGCCGATTCCAGTAATATGATGTTGATGCCAGTTTATTCCGCTAATTTACCTCAATTCCTGTAAAACAAGTGACCGTCTTTCCGCCTTAAAAATTAGCAGATATTTAAGGTTTTGGAAAGCAGAAGACACAAAAAACTATCTTTAGAAAATTATCCAGCATTCTATGGGTTTAAGATTGCTTTAATTTCATTAAACCCCATGAAGTTTTAGATGAGATGATGTCTTCCTTTGCCCATTGGCATTCATTTACTTACAAACTTAAACCTTGATCAGATAATTCTAGAGATAGAAGAGAGTGAAGAAAAAGAGAGAGGGAATGAAAGAGAGAGAGGAGAAATGAAGAGGGGAGGGAGGGAGAGAGAGAGAGAATGAGAGCGAGAGAGAGAATGAGAGCGAGAGAGAGAGAGAGAGAGAGAGAGAGAGAGAGAGAGAGAGAGAGAGAGAGAGAGAGAGAGAGAGAGAGAGAGAGAGAGAGAGAGAGAGAGAGAGAGAGAGAGAGAGAGAGAGAGAGAGAGAGAGAGAGAGAGAGAGAGAGAGAGAGAGAGAGAGAGAGAGAAAGAGAGAGGGAGATAGAGAGAGGGGGAGAATTGTCTGTAACTCAGTTAGTCGGGTCACAGGTTTCTCCCCTTGTAGTTGGATCTGACAAGATCGGAATGTATAGACGCGAATTAGGATGATGAATTGTCTTTTCCGAAGTAAAAATAATGTTATCGAGCTACAAACGGTTAATTCGTGTAAAAATGACTTTAAAAAGTTATTTTGCAATGAAACCTGTTCATCTTTATCCGAAGTTCTGTACAAAAATCCGACAATCTCAGAATGGAGTAGGTCAAACAAAATTTCGTCGGCCATTTTGAACGGTGACGGGTAAAATCAACACTAGCTGTAAGATTTTCTCCCATTTTTCATTCGACATTACCCCACAGCTTATATATCTAAATCATATGTCTTTTATTGTCAAAATATTTGTTGAAACTTAATGAATCCTCGCCGGTCCGCAAACGAGTAATCTTATACTGTTGAAATTGAAAACCTTCATTTAAGATATATTTAGGAGATAGAGTTAATTACCCATTGTCTTACCCGAATTAAAAGGGACTAACTCAAGTAAATTGGCAGCTGGCCTGTGTTCTAACCTGTCTGCTATTCTGAATGCCTTTCCTCATCAAAATTAATCAGACATTTAACCCTCATAGTGCTTGAACCGACTTCATGCTTTTGCAAACAGGTTAGATCAGGCCAGCCGCCAAGACGGCTGGCCTGTGTTATAACATGAGCTACACTGAATATCTTTTTCATCATCAAAATGCGGCATATATTCAACCCTCACAGTGCTGGAACCGACCCCATGCTTATGCAAATAGGTCAGGTGGCCTGGTGGCTGGTCTGTGATCTAACATGTTTGCTTCTCTGAACATATCTTTCCTCATAGTTTTAGTTTAAATTCATTTATTTTACATCGATTGTGAAATAAGTTCTTACAACCTAGATTAATCACTCTCGATTCTGCTTCCTGGATACATAACAAGTAATCGTGCCGAATATAGATTAATGAAAGTTCGCAAGGCAGATCCCGCTTTTCACGGGATTCGAACCCACGAAGCCGACGCTTTACCTCTGGACCACTGTCTTCCACTTCACTTTCCTCATCGAAATTAAGCATATATGCCTGTGTAGTGCTGAAACCGACTTCATGCTTATGCAAACAGGTTAGATCCAGGACAGCCTCCCAGTAAATTGGCCTGTGAATTTACCTGTTTGGTTCTCTGAGTATCTTTCCTCATCAGAATTAAGCAGATATTAAAGATTTCGGAAAGCGGACGACAAAAAAATCGATTTTTAGAAAATTGCCCCGCATTCTAAGGGTAAAGGGTCTGGAAATGAGACGAAACAAAACGATTTTAAACCCTACATTCTAATGGTTAGAAAGGTGGTACCAACTAGGACGCAAAGAGCATTGATACATTTGCCGTCGCCACGATAAAACTGAAAACTGGTTGAAAACGGCGTAATGGTTCATTCCAGATGAATATTTCCGAGTTGACTTCTTTCTGTCCCGATACCGATATCACTGAAATGTATGGAAAGGACATCAATCTTCAATAAATCAGCAGAATGATTTTACCATTTCATTTCAGGTATGCGGTATCAATTCCTTCAACCCTGAATGACTCCAGGAGTTTGTCTGGGCGTATGTGACTGACCGCCCCTAACATACTTCTAACGAGCCAGTAACTGGGATGATCCAAGCTGTAACTGAATGAAATATCTACGTCTGGATCATTCGGACTAACGAGCCAGCTATGTCTTCAGGCGCAAGTGCAGTCGGAACCCCTCGGTGATGTTGGAAGGCCGCACTGACCTGCCGGAATTTGCCGAAGAGTTCCGATTGGCGTAAGTGATACTACAACCCGGAACAAAATAGTCTTGTAACGAACCGAGCATACGAACCTCTCAAAGACACAAACACATCCGATCAGTGAAAAACACTGTCGTGCACTGAGCGGTTGTGTTGTCTATATATATACCAGCATGTTCTCTCAAACGATGCATCAGGTTCCTAATTTGCATAAACGTTCAACGAACGTTACGGTTTTTTGTTTAGTGTCGATAATTGATTGAATCAGCATTCTAACTTTACTACAGAGCACACAACGTGGGAAAGTCCTTTGATATCTTAGTATGTTATCGTTAAAATCACTTTTCCAGATGCACTTGGGTAATCACACTTTGAAAGAAACATACATATAAATATGTATGGATAAATTGTTTACTACGATAATCTTCTTCATTTGTCGCAATAGTTTCCATTATCATTTTCTGTAAATTGTTTATTTTAAGAGTTCTGGTGCACGGCTGATGAACGCTCTGCCGCACCACCGCGGTGCTGACGAAGAAATCGGTTGTGCAACTTCCGGTTTAGCGTTTTTAGGATAGTCTTTTTGCTATTTTTATGCGATTTAAGACAAGTAGGCCTAATTAAAAATCGAAAAACGTGATTCAACCCTTAATAAAACCAACCGTCTATAGGTAAAGTCTCGATGTGTAGAGGGCAATATCACATCAGTTACGTTTTGGAGCGTCTAATTTCGACTAGACCTGTTTAATTTCCCATGGTCGGGAGATAAGGAAGGGCTTCCGACTCGGGTTTATAAAGGGACGCATAACTAAAGAATAATATCTTAACACCATGAGGATCGCGAAGTCGCTATCTTGGCTAATAGCGAGGCGCTATTACCACAAGTCGAGGTATAATGTTGAAATAGAAGACTGCACGGTGTCAGATTATATTTTTAAACAGTTTGAAGCTCACTCCAGTAAAACCGCCTTGGTAAGTAAACATATTTTTTGTAGTTGTTTTACTCTTAACTAATACGTTTAAACCCTTTGACTTTGATATATATTTATGGGTTGACATGTATTATGGTTGGTAGAAGTAGAATTTCTCATTTGAGACACGCCTAGTTTGTCGATAGTGTTCTAGAAATTTAGCAATGTCAGAGCCTTAACCCTCGGTTTTGTGTTGTTGGCGAAAACGTTTATTGTGTGTTTTATTAGTTGAAGGGGAAGACATTGACCAATGACCACAGGTAAATAAGGCTTACGTAGAGGGCATGAAAAGGGGGATGTTAGGGGAAATTTCTATATTTAGTATAAAAAGTCTTAACCTGGCTGATATATTCAATATGCAACCATGATTTTACACACAATGTGATAACCCTAGGACATGCTAAGAGCAGAATACATCAGAACCGACTTTTATTTAAGACGTACAAATAGTACATACATATATATAGTCTTAACTTATTTTATAGTCTTAGTATGAGGTTGATAATTGTAAACATATTGTCACTTGTATGAAATTCTAACTATAGAAAATGAGTTATAGGCCCATCGGACAGGCTATAGTCGTTTCTTTTGAATACATGTATTTATATATAAACACTGTAATAAGTCGTTTGCTATGCACCAATGGACAACAGGAATGCTTTCAATAACGACATAGAGTAGGCGCGTAGTGAATTAACATCATCATCATCATCATCATCATCATCATCATCATCATCATCATCATCATCATCATCATCATCATCATCATCATCATCATCATCATCATCATCATCATCATCATCATCATCATCATCATCATCATCATCATCATCATCATCATCATCATCATCATCATCATCATCATCATCATCATCATCATCATCATCATCATCATCATCATCATCATCATCATCATCATCATCATCATCATCATCATCATCATCATCATCATCATCATCATCATCATCATCATCATCATCATCATCATCATCATCATCATCATCATCATCATCATCATCATCATCATCATCATCATCATCATCATCATCATCATCATCATCATCATCATCATCATCATTATCATTATCATCATCATCGGTTTTTTCCAATGAAAACGTATTTCTCGGGTCATTGAAATACGCAAGTAGTTACGGTTGTTCATATGTAGGTAAGCACCACAGGCGTTGACACAGTCTGGTAGTAAACTTCAAGTCGACGGAAATACGATTAGAAACGGAAAGAAAAACTCCGATCCATTGAAACTCAAAATAAATGTTCATGTCTATTTTCCTAGATCGACGGCCGAACCGGTAAGAAATGGTCTTTCGACAGACTCATCCACGAATCCCGGCAGCTATCGAAGAGCCTTCAGTCACGTGATATGGGGCGGGGTGACGTAGCTTGTCTTTGCGGCACAAATGTACCGGAATTCGCGCACCTGTTTGCTGGTGTGACGTCATCTGGGATGGCTCTGACGATAGCAAACGCCCAGCTGACGACAAGTAAGATGAGATAATTATTCATATTATACTTCTATCAGTGAAATACTGGGGTTATCAGTGTATTACTTACTTACCTAATCCTGAATTTATTTGTCATCTGCTGCGGGAGTCCCAGTCACTGGGGTGCGAAGCCAATCTGAACACATCGGGTTTATCCAATGAAAACACCTCTGAAATAATAGGGATGACGCCATATTGTTTTCCGCGAGAATGACGTCACTTTTCTTTCGTTTTTAAAATTAGATCTTAAATGTGAAATCTAAAAAGTCGTTAAGTTTGATTGGGGAAACAACTTTCATGTTTCAACATCAATTTTGCCATTTCGTATGAGTTACTGATAAAAATGATTTAAAAGGATGTCCAACACTTCCATACACATTGAACTACTTAACGTGCGCGCTTAGAAAATGTGTCAATTGCCGGATGCCGATTAACCCGAAAAACTGTAACCCTACTCTTATATCCGAGGTGTATTTCAAAGCTCACGGAAATACCCGAATAGTTCCGATTGGTGCGAAGCAACCGGCTAGATTTTCTTATACCCAATCTCCAATTTGTTCTGTCCATTGGGCTGACACTGACGATGCTGCATTCTTCCTATCCTGCACAATGCAGTTTGAACAGGTCTTTCTGGGTCTATTCTGTCTCAATGAATATCGTCACTAGTGATGATATCAAAAAGTCATATCATCACTAGTGACGATATCAGTTTTGACGGAACTACATTTTTAACCATTCTGCGCTTTTGCACACGACAATAAAAAGTGTGTATGCCCAAATGCATTAATACTCATGAATGATGTCATGGGCGTGGTTAACTGCTTCGGTCCTCCCATTTTATATTCCATTTGTCGTTCATGGAGATAATTTGGCAAGTAAATTTTATGCAGAGGAATATAATGATTAGAATAATGAACTCCATTCGATTGATATAAAAATATGTCACTTGAATGGGTTGTAATCACGTAGAAAAAAAGGTTCTTAGAATTCGTTTTATCAACCTGACAACTACCCATTTTCGTGACATATTTTGATAACAATCGAATGGAGTTGGTTATCCTCTATGCTATATTACATTTTCGGCAAGAATTTATACACCGATAAATAATTCGCAGTGCTAATTATAAAAATGCCTGGTTCCCTGTTTTCGCCTCTACAAGTAATAGTCACAGCCAGTGCCTCCGAAAAAGTACGAAATGTCGGTGCATGGCCCTGTTTATCTTCGCCATGATAATGTCTGCAAATCATGAAAATTAGTGTATGTAGTGTATGTAAGGACTATGTCATGGCCGAACTAGATTTTAAACACTCCCAAATATGAACATGCGACAAAGCATGAAGACAACCGTGGCAACTTAGAAATGTTATCATAAATGAAACAAGCATTGTCAAATGTCAAATGAACCACGTCGGGTGTTTTTGTCATGTAGTAAGAGCGCAGCAGACGAAAGACCTACCCATTTTTCGGGACGACTTTTTATCGAATTACGATACATTTTAGATGATACACTCAACGGAATGATAAACAGCTAACTTCGATGTAGAGCAGCCGAGCGTTTAATTTCCAAATAAATGTGATATAAGTTAATGTGTAAAGAAGCATGAACACACCATCCTTAAAATTTGCATCCTCCATCTTGCCTTGTACTTGGCGTAAGAAAAACTGTGTTCTAAAGGTAACTGCTTCGTGTCATACTTTTCAGCACAATTATGAAAGAATACTTATTTGCCTTCAATTGCGAGCCTATCGATCATGTTATATTGCTTCTATTGCTTCTATTATGTATATTTGGCCTTTATCATCAGTGTGTAAAGTCGAAATTAGATGTAAACAAATCGGTATACGCACATTTGCCCCAATTTGCCACCCCGGACATTTTACCCCTTTTTTGTATAGGGCGGACATTTGCCCCCTCATATTTTTTATAACTAGTTTAACCTGATCGTATTCCGTTATAATTAAACAGGAATTTAAATGGAAATAATATTTTTATCAGACTAACATGTCAATGGCACTTGGTCAAGTATGCTCATCCAACCGTGGCGGTATACGTCCATAAGTTGATTTGACCTTATTTTTTATTTTCGGTTTAAATATTTCTCTCACAATCAAATGTGATAGTGATTGTCATACCGACACACATTGGAATACCTTTTGTCTCCTTTGTTTTTGATTGATAACCTTGAGTGACAAATCGGTAATAAGATTATAGATGAAATTAATATGTTTCATTAAGTTTCATTGTTGGATGATCATGATTGGCTAAGTGCCATCGGTGTGTTTGTGATTCGTCATCTCGATTTTAACACCTATAGGGGATAAGGAGGGGAGAGCTAATGGAATAAAATTGATGAAAATATTATTCCCATTTTAATTCCTATTTAAATATAACGTAAAACGATCAGGTCAAGCAAATTGAAAAATAATATGAGGGGGCAAATGTCCGCCTTCTACATTACGGCGAGGGGGGAAATGTCCGCCCTATACAAAAAAGGGGGCAAATGTCCGGGGGGCAAATGTCGGGGGGGGGGGACAAATGTCCGGGATTCAAACAAATCAAAACGGAAATGAAGGGCGAATTTCTCGATTTGTACAAATCTTTTTACCGTGTTTCAAAAAAAGTGTATTGTTAATCTTTTTAATTAATTAGATTTAATTGTATGTTGTGAAGGCTAATTGAAATAGGTGTATGTTGATAAATGCATTTCTTTTCTCAATATGAAACAATTCAACGAATAAAATATCCCTACAAACATCGTATGGATGGGTGACCTCGATGGCTTTACTCCGAAAGGGACCCGATACACGTTACAATATGACAACCTCTAGTTTGATTCCAGGCAGTATAACTCTTTCAATGTGATGTGTAAGTGTCATTTGACAGGAGGGGGAGGGGGAGGGGGAGGGGAGGGAGGAGGGAGAGGGAGGGGAGAGGGAGAGGGAGAGGGAGAGAGGGAGGGAGAGAGAGAGAGAGAGAGAGAGAGAGAGAGAGAGAGAGAGAGAGAGAGAGAGAGAGAGAGAGAGAGAGAGAGAGAGAGAGAGAGAGAGAGAGAGAGAGAGAGAGAGAGAGAGAGAGAGAGAGAGAGAGAGAGAGAGAGAGAGAGAGAGAGAGAGAGAGGGGTCTATCTCGCTTGCATGGTTGCCTATTTATATAACCCGATGACTTATATATGGGTCTATTTATAATACCTGATGACTTGCGTGATGGTCTATTTACATAACCTTAATACTTGCATGATGTTATATTTATATAACCTGATGACTTGCATGATGTTATATTTATATAACCTGATGACTTGCATGATGTTATATTTATATAACCTGATGACTTACATGATGTTATATTTATGTAACCTGATGACTTGCATGGTGTTCCTTTTATATAACCTGATGACTTGCATGGTGTTTTATTTATATAACCCGATGATTTGTATGTTGTTCCATTTATATAACCTGATAACTTGCATAGTGTTCTATTTATATAACCTGATGACTTGTATGGTGTTCTATTTATATAACCTGATGACTTGTATGGTGTTCTATTTATATAACCTGATGACTTGCATGATGTTCTATTCATGTAACTTGATGACTTGTATGGTGTTTTATTAATATAACCTGATGACTTGCATGGTGTTCTATTTATATAACCTGATGACTTGCATGATGTTCTATTTATATAACCTGATGACTTGTAAGGTGTTCCATTTAAATTGCCCATTGACATGCATGACAGTCCTTTTGTACAAGATGATGAATTGCACGATGGTCTATTTATATGACCGGATAACTGATCATAACAAAAGACCAAGGAAAATACATTTCTTAATGACTAAATTTTTGCCCGAGGTTGTTTAACAACTAGATTGCCAGTGAAAGTTTAAATGTTTTATACCAAGATATCACTGATGTGTGGATTATTACCACAATAAATCCAATCATTAAAGTGTTAAAGGGACTATTACACATTATAGATAGATTATTCAAACAATCCTTATCACTGGATAATTGACTATTTTTACAATATCATGCGTTTTTAGACCTTGAAAACCTGTTTTTTTTTATTTTTTTTTTATTTTCATGAAATAATTGTGAAACGAGCGTTAGGACCTATGCTTGATAAACTTATTTCATAAATAGTACATGGGTTGCTCTCGGAGATACACACTGCTAGCGTCACGTGATATGAGTGTCGCCCAATTCAAAATCTGGACCCAAGAGACACTCTTACCCATATAAATTACTTTGCAGGACGGACAGAAGTGATCATTGTATACAGAATAAACCATTTGAGTGGTTTGATACAAAATCGCGACATAAACGTGCTTTAATTTCACAGCACGGGTTTAACTTTAAAAGATTAAAATCTCAACCTGTGAGAAAGTCCTTTCAAAGGGCATTTCGATTGGTAGACACTCATTTTCTCTTCGCACAGGTGAACTAGCAAATCAGGTCGTGGAGACAAACTCGAAATTACTCTTCGTCACGGAAGACTGTGCATACAAAGCCAGCCAGGTGAAGGAGCAAGTAGCGGGATTACAGGTGATTAGAATATTGTTTTAGGTCTGTGTAATATACCGGGTTCAACCCTTTACCAAATGCCAACATTTCCCCTGTCCCAAATTGAAAGAGTTTGCATACGACATCTCAAAAATGTGATGAAATTGAAAAGTAATCTTCTGGTAGGACAGAAAACGTAGTGGGAAAAGGAAAAATTGCTCGTCAAGAGCAATTTATCCGTTTCCCACAATGTTTCCAGAGTTTTCTGCAACAAACTGGTTAAATGTCGTTTTTTCTTGGTAATGGTTAACATAATTAACCCCCAATTTCAGTATCCTTGGGAAAGACGTTATTGCCTAGTCCCCATACTTGTGACCTACACAGTTATCAGGAATAATTGAAATTACCAAAGCGATATACCTGTTAAAATGAAGAAAATTGATCATTAAAATTAAATTTATTTAAAACTGTATAGCAGCTCTACTGTTGTATGTGAACATGATTATGTACCATGTACTCGTCAAATAAAATGAATGTTCTGTTCTGTTCTATGTGACAAATTCAATATGCTGGGGAATAGCCATTGGAAGTAAAGTTAGTTTATATTAAAGTATTTAATGCCTTTATATAATGCATAATGTATGTATTTAGATGTAGTTTATATTAAAGTATTTAATGCCTTTATATAAAGCATTATGTATGTATTCAGATCCAAAAGCATTGCAACGGATTTGAAATCCTCTGAACACGCTTAAATGTATTGACACTTTTTTAATCAATTTTAAGTTTTTTTTTTACTAATTATCATACCGCAATACAAAAACTGTATTGTTTCATCCACGTGTATCTATTCGTTTGACTTGCAAATTGTCTCATGTGTGAACATGCACTTTTTAACGGTCTTCAAATGTACATAGGCGTAGGAGCAGAGGGGGGCCAGGGGGGCCCGGCCCCCCAATATCCAGACTGGGGGGCCAGAGTATACTTTGCCCCCCCCCCATATTCACAATGGCAAATGAAGATATTTGAAATGATTGAAACGAAATTTAACAGCAGAATAAAAATAAATGTGTAATTTTGAGCTTTATCTAATAACAATTCGACTTTTGTTACGAACAATAACCAAAATCTTTTTGACGTCATCATCGCAAATGGCAATCTGACCACATCGGGTTTATCCAATGAAAACTCACAAAAATAACCGGGAAGTTTTGATTGACGAAAACAGTGGTGTAAAACGTGAAAACTGTTCTAAAGGAGTCAGAATCAATATTGTTAGCTAAAGCTTAAAGAATAATTTAATTCTTTGACTGTTTTATATAGGTGAATCTGTGGCTGTGACAGCCTGGTCGCTGCCACTTTTTGCTTAGATCAATACATTTGATTTCCGCGTGAGATCGAGACCTGGCATATCCTTTTTTTTATTATTTATTAAAGATACACGTTTTCATATGCTTTCTTTTAATTCTTAAAATGTTATTGAATTTGTAAATGCATGAATAGTCATGAAAAAGTTTAGGTACATTTATTCTTAGACCGGTCCTCATGGGAAGTTGGCCCCCCATGTTGAAAAGGCTCCTACGCCTATGATGTAGCATTCGGAACACCTCGGCCATTTCTCAAAAAAAACTACCGACTTGTTACGGGGAATGCCGAGTAGATACGATTGCAAATGTAGACCATTTTACGCAATGGAGAATATTGTTCCCTCATTACCATAATCATCTTAATCTCGTGCGACAGGATTTTAAGTGATTACATGTATATAACAGATAGAAGTTTTAATCCTTTTTGAAATAAGTTGTCTTAATCCATTGCCAAACAATAACGACATTTGACCACTTTGTTGCAGACTCTGGAAAACATTGTGAGTAAAGAAGAAATTGCTCTTAACGAGCAATTTCTCCATTTCCCACAATGTTTTTGCCCAATCAAAAAAATATTTATCAATTTCATCACATTTTGAAATGTCGTTTGCAAACTCTTCCAATTTCGGGCAGTCGAAAATTTGGCGTTTTGTAAAGGGTTAAGCTGATAAAATGAAAAATCAGATTTTTAAAGTTACATAAGTTAAGATTATTGATACGCCTCCCACCCATGTTTATAATCATTTGGTAAAAATATAGCATATTTTGTCGAAAAGTCTTTTGATGGTTTATTTTGTAAACAATGCTCTTCATGTATAGGTCCAACGCAGTATATGGCCAAGTTAAAAAAAAAATGTAAACTGGTGATATAGGCTAAATGCAACGGTAGGTAAATCTGGTTAGAACCCTTTATCTCAGGCATGGTTGAGGTTCAAGCCAAGTTAAAAAAAAATGTAAACAGGTGATATAGGCTAAATGCAACGGTAGGTAATTCTGGTTAGAACTCTTTATCACAGGCATGGTTTAGGTTCAAGCCAAGTTAAAAAAAATGTATACAGGTGATATAGGCTAAATGCAACGGTAGGTAACTCTGGTCAGAACACTTTATCTCAGGCATGGTTTAAGTTCAAGCCAAGTTTTAAAAATGTAAACAGGTGATATAGGCTAAATGCAACGATAGGTAACTCTGGTCACAACCCTTTATCTCAGGCATGGTTTAGGTCCAAGCCGAGTTCAAAAATGTAAACAGGTGATATAGGCTAAATGCAACGGTAGGAAACTCTGGTCAGAACCCTTTATCTCAGGCATGGTATAGTTCCAACACAGTATATATAGCCGAGTTCAAAAAATGTAAACAGGTTATATAGGCTAAATGCAATGGTATGTAACTCTGATCAGAACCGCATATCACGGGTATGGTATCGATCGATACATGAACATCGCATGAGAGCGCGACGGACCTCTACTTTTTTCTTCCTGTGAAATCATTGAAAAGTTTATACGTGTTTTGGACAGTGGTTGACATGCTAAGCCATTCTCCTACGTAGTGATCTCCCTTTTCATTTTGGTGAGAAGCCTGTAGTGAAACGAAGGGAAGTATTCTTGTGCAGAGTTTGGCGTTAAGTATGTGACGCTATCAGGATGTGTCGGAGAGCAATCTCTCGACTAGGCCTATCTATAAACGGATTTCCACCGAAGCAATGAAAGGCACGAATGCTTGTTTCACAATCTGTGTGTTAGAAAACACGGGTTTTCAGCATCTTCAAAATAAAGAAACTGCAAATGGTAATTTACAGAGTGACGACGATTGCTTGAATCACCATATTAACGTTTGTTGCTCGCAGATCACTACATGTGAGATATCGCTGTCAAAAGCATGTCTGGAAGGAAGAATAAGCAGGCGAGTAGCTGTCTAAACGCAAGTACGTGGCTGAATCCACATGTCAGTAGTTTTTCAAAAACTCAAAAATCTAATTCATTAATGGATAAACAATTGACGTCTTAATGTATTCTTTTTGTCAATATCTAATATAATTCTACATTAATTACCTCAATGACATTGAAATCGCCTGGAATGCACCAGGTTGCGCCGTTATTTTCAAAACTGTCAGGGGGAGCATGCCCATGTATCCCTTAGCTTAGTCCTGAATCTACATCCATGGAGGTCTAGCTACGCGCCTGGGTACCATTTTACCCGCGTTAGTCTAAAACAATGGTTCCTCTTATTTCAATATTGGACGAAGCAATATTGCAAAGTAACACATCATTGGGTCCGTCTCTCCGAGACGCTTCCAATGACGTGTCACATTGAAATATTGTACTTTTCATTGAAAATACTATCCATATTTATCAGATATGACTTATGCAAATAATTTCCCCAAGTTGTTTAGTAAAACGGTACCCTGAAAAGTGACAATTTCTCTTCAGGACGTCATTGTGTTCGGCACGCACGCTGGATGCATTCCCTTCAGTGACCTCATAAAACGGCGCTGTTTACTTGACAAAGCATGTGACACATCATGTGACAGACCCATCGTATCGGCAGACGATCTGGCGCTCATTCCGTTCAGCAGTGGAACAACTGGGGTACCCAAAGGGGTAATGCTAACACATAGAAACCTTGTGGCGCAGTTATCGGCACTCAGGTAACGTTCACCTCTTTCAGCAATCGGAACTACTCGGGTATTTCCGTGAGCTGAGAAATACACCTCGGATATCAATCGGAACTACTCGGGCATTTCCGTGCGCTGAGAATATACACCTCGGATATCAATCTGAACACATCGGGTTTATCCAATGAAAACACCTCTGAAATAATAGGTTTCACATTTAAGATCTATTTTTGAAAACGAAAGTGAAGTGACGTCATTCTACGAGAAACAGTATGGTGTTATCCCTAGCATTTCAGAGGTGTTTTCGTTGGATAACCCGATGTGTTCAGATTGCTCGGATATAAGTGTAGGGTTACGATATAATTATTTCGGGTAAATTGTTCCCGGCGTTTAACACATTTCCTCTATGCGTCTACGTTAAGTACATGTAGTTCAATAAATATGATATGGAAGTGTTGGACATCCTTTTAAATTTTTTTTTTATCGGTATCTTATACGAAATGGCGCTATTATAAGTAGTGATATATAGAACTGTCTCCGAAATCAAATCAAACGACTTTTTAGACTTCACATTTAAGATCTATATTTGGAAACGAAAGTAATGTGACGTAGTCTCATGAGAAACAATATGGCGGCATCCCTTTTATCTCAGAGGCATTTTTCATTTTCATTGGATAAACCTGATGTGTTCAGATTGCTCCTTCGGTTTGTTCGTTTGCAATAATCACGCAGCGCGTCGCAAATGAAGTGTTTTCTCTCCTTTTTCTTCTGTTTACCAATAACCAAAAAATAACGAAATTCATCCAGCTTGTTACAGACTACTCTGGAAAACATTGCGGGAAAAGGAGAAATCGCTCTTAACGAGCAATTTCTCCCTTTTCACAATGTTTTCTGTCCTATTATAAGACTTTTTTCTCTCACTTTCATCACTTTTTGAAATGTCGTCTGCAAACTCTTTCAATTTGGGACAGTCGAAAATTTGGCTTTTGGTAAACCGTTAAACAAAGAGTGTCTGTACCGTTAACAGACACCCTACCATGGTTCCTTTTTACGACGGAGACCAATCTCTCTCCGTTCTCCCCATGGTACACATAGCTGGGCTTGTCATTGGAATGTTGAACCCCCTCTGCCAAGGGGCCACCGTCGTTACCCTACCGAGATTCAAACCAGCCGATTTCCTCGCAACGCTGGAAAAACACAAGGTAACGCTGTGACAATACTTTTCATCTTATACGTAACTTAAACTAATTCTCAATTGTTGATATTGTAATGGGGAGTTCAGGGATTATAATTAACTAAAAAACTTGAAAGTATGGCCGATATTACTACAAAAACCCATAACAAAGGAACACAATTGCCATCTTTCTCTCGAATATGAACGATCAATTTCTAACTTACCCTTGTTGATGTTAGGAAATACTGTTTAAGTCAGGAGTTGGTGTAATACGATTGATTTCCAGCTGATGGAACATGGCCAAAAACCAAGGGTATCATTTGGTCGTGTTATACTTACAGAATTCACCAGAATTCAAGAGCATTACTATCTAAAATAATGTATCTTTCAACCAATATGTCGCAGTGGCTTTGTGACAAACTAAAAGACCGGGAGGAAAACCCAGCAAGGAAACAAAACGCCGTCGTTGTTTTATTGTAAACAAGCAGGAAGGATACATATTATTGCAAAACGTTAGAATGCTTTATGATCACATGGTTACCTTTTTATTCAAAATATTAAAATATGTACTGACTTGATGATATACTGTATATAGTTTAAGTCAATAAAGAATCTTGAATTATGAAAATGAATTCTCATTCTTAGTTTAAAGCCATACTTGCGCCCATTTACACTTAAATTATTTAAGTTCTAGAATAATTGGAAATTAACTTAAAAGTACTTTAAATTCCCTTTTACAGAGGAATTGAGACTGTAACATGTTCACATGATGCTTTTAAATTAGTGAATACTACAAGGTTGGTTTACAATAAGCGATAAAACGAGGTCAGCCGAGAAACGTTGGGAACCAATTAAGATCCAAGAAATTCTTCATTTTGAATGTTCACGTTGTTTATATTGGATAAATGACAGTATATTTATGTGTTCCACATCATTTTCCTAACCAGGTGATCGCCAATTATCAATCTAAGTGCTCGCTCCTTGCTATTTTAGATGACACTCGAATGTAGACATTGAAGTTAAATTGGTGGGCACCCAATTGATGAAAATAGCACTTTGAAAAATAGATAATAAATAATGTATACGTTATATTGTCATGATCCTGTGGTTTGTCGCTATGTTTCAACATATTTTATCATAATTTATAACTCATGTTACCCAGTTTTGCAGTTTTTCTGAGCGCTTGTATGCTTTTAAACTTATTTATTTTACATCAATTGTGAGACAAGTTCTAACAAATTAGATGAATCACTCTCGATTCTGCTCCCTGGATACACAACCAGTACTCTCGCCGAATGTGGATTAGCGAAAGGTCGCATGGCAGATCCCGCTTTTCGCGGGATTCGAACCCACGACCCTCGTGTCCAGAACCCGACGCTCTAGCCCTGGACCACTGTCCTTCGCTGTCATTCTACAAAACCTTTCATTAAATATTTGTAAAACTGCGTTCCATAAAGTGCATCCCTAAGATTGGCAGCTGAGCACAATGCAATGCAAGATGAACGTATCAACAGTTTGGGAAATTTTATCTCGTGAACAGCCGCCTTTTCCAATGATATAAAAACAGCTACGTTGCTCCAGTGACATAAATGTCATCCAGGGGTAGGCAAAATCCAAATCCATGTTACCCAGCTTGTCCAAAATCCTTAACGGAAACGTGAATATTTACTGAATTTAAATATATAATCTTTCCAAGGACAAGTGAACAAATATTTTGCATTTACGGACAAATAAATTGAGAACAGACTTTTCCACTCCTGTCAATCATTTACAATGTATGAATAGCTGATGCCCAATGTTTTCCAGATTTCATTTTCTCTCATTGCTCCACCTGTGGTCAGTTTCCTTGCCAACGATCCTTTAGTTGACCATTACGACATCTCCAGTTTTAAGAGTCCTTACTCCGGGGCCGCTCCGTTAGGGCGGGAACTAACAGAGGCGATGGTAGAGAGGCTGAACGTTACTGGTATACGCCAAGGTAATACACACAAACACGGTTTCGCAGCCATCTTGTTTTGCGAGTAAACAAATAGTCACGTGACAAACGCCCACTGTAATCGCATTGCGTACATGGGGTTGATCTTCGAAAGATTTCTTCTATAACACCCTCAAAAACAAGAAAATGATAAAGACAGTTATAAAATTTGATAAATGTTCTATATCAAAACCGATCTTTTTCCTTATCTTTCATCCAAAATAACGTTGTACATGTGGTGTTAATTATTGTGCCGTGATACGTCGTAGTTTCAACTACTGACATTTACAAGACGACGGGTCGTGCATAAATTAGGGCCCATTTAGTCCAAAAGAGCTTCTGAGTTTTTAAAATATATTCACCGAATCTGAGTTTACCACACAGTCCCTTAGTTTGATCAAAGACCTACTAAAATTACAAAAGTCTTTGAGTCAATCAAACTTTGTTCTTACAAAGAAAGAATTTCCACTGACTCTCATGTCGCTTTACATTTGTTTATTTAAAAAGAATCCTGCAGGTAGATTTATAATTTATGAAATTATGAAACAAAACTCTACTAGTATAGACAACTGCGAACCCCTTGGGCAACAAATGAACATCACAACATTGATTGCCGATTTTTTTTAAAGCATTTGCTCCAAATTCAGTAGCTTTCTGCTATCATATATATTCAATGGAAGTGCTTCTGACTAACCAATTAACTGCACATGCTTCTGGATTATTTAAAACCTTATGACAAGGCACAGGCAAACAAAAGATTCGATGCAAATGATGAGAAGTAGTTCATTTTCTCCAGCTGATTGACTTATCATAAGGCAGTTAAGGTCTTTCAGAATCATCAAAAGAGAGTTCCAATTAGGTGTATTCTACATATTAGTTTGGTTTGTCATTTTCAATTCGAAATAGCCTATGTAATAAGGACTTATGTGACCAATGAGCAATAAAAGAAAAATAAGAAAAAGGGTCACAGCTTTCTTTAACTCTTCCCTTCTTATTTGATTTCGGGCAGGTCTTAATAATAATTGCATACAATAATATAAAAAATATATGAAAATCTGACTTTTTCTTGTTTGTGGTAGGCCCTATTTGATAGAATCTTTATGATCATTTTCTCATTTTTTTCAAACAGATTTCTAAGGTCAATTTCTTATGTACAATGTATCATCAACAAAACTACTTTTTCAATCTGCCGCTGAAACTGTTTTATTCCTTCCTATGTACTTATTTCATATTAAACATGATACTACTATCTTTTATAAACCAATTGTCCCATATGGGGATTTGTGACTTATTTAACTTCAAATGCAAGAGCAATTAATATTCAAGAAACAACATTTTCCCTCTGATATAAGTTATAAACGATTGTAACAAATGGGGTTATTCCGCTTTTCGCCGAAGTGGTTTTCAAAGTCATTAATTTTGTGAGAGGAGCGGAAGCGTGTGGTATAATGGGGTAACGGGTAGGAATTCACACAGATAAAAATAAATTAAGCGCTAGCAATGCTTTAATTGAAACCCTCTAGAGACAGGACATCAAAATTCATTGAAATCTCGGCAACGAAAGTTGTCCGAACGCTGGATTAAGGAGAAACGGATCATTTTGGTACTGTACAGTACATAGGAATCGGTTTGTTTACTCGGAAGCCTCGTTTCAACATGACCTTCACCTTAAAAATGTAACTATTTTTGGCAAACCGTGTTTGTGAGTACATACATGTAGTTTAACCCATTACCAAACAATAACGACATTTCACCACTTTGTTGCAATCGACTCTTGAAAACACTGTGGGAAAAGAAAAAATTGCCCATTTCAAGCAATTTCTCCCTTTCCCACAATGTTTTCTATTCTATCATAAGTTTATTTTCCAATTTCATCACATTTTGAAATGTCGTCTGCAAACTTTTTCAATTTGGGACAGTCCAAAATATGGCGTTTGGTAAAGGGCTAAAGCCAGAATAGCGCTCATTTACAGCGAAATTGTGTAAGATGTAGAAGAAATGACATTTAACAAAAAAAGCCTTTCAAAAGTAACTCAGACGGTAATGTGCTCATTTGGTGTTTTTAAAAGAGTTAAGATGATAAGGTGTGTTTATAATTAACGATGAAATGAGGTCAGACAGGAATTGCCGAAAACATTTTGTAAAAATTCGAAGACCGTCAAAATCGGAGAAATTCTCCATTTTGAATATTCGCGTTGCTGTTGTTGGATAAATGGCAGAATTTTGTGTACATCACGTGACTTTTCTGACCAGGTGTCGCTATTTTCAGACATCCCTCGAATGTAAACAATGCAGTCAAACTATATGCTGCACAATTCATGAATAATGCACTTTTACAAATCGCTTATGAATAGTGCAAGCATTATGTTGTCAAGATAATGTGGTGTTTCGTTATATTTCAACTTATTCATTCTCATTATTTAAAACTCATTTTACCAAGCGTTGCAGTTATTGGCGATATTCTGGTCTTAAACGACACATTTCTTTTCACGTAAAATCAGTTAAGTACATTAGTCCAAGAAACTTTAAATCTGTTTGTTCACAAATGTGAGAAAAATGGACATTTTTTTAAACATGTACATTTGTATAGTACGAACTTGAGTTTAGCCATCGGAATCAAACTTAGTTTGTAGTTGTTTCACAGTCAATTGATATATATATTAATATGTATTTATATCAAAACGGATTGCAACGCTATTGGGATCTACCACATTTTGACTGAACATTCTTAGATATGTTTACATATTTTTAAAATTGTCTACGCTTTCAATTACTGCGTTTAATTATATATCATACACACAATAGAAAAACTGAAACGTTTAAACGACATCTCACATTGATTATATATTTTTTTCATCTGTGAATAAGCAACAAATTTATATTTCTATGTGAGTTGCTATTAATTTCCTCCTTAGAACCAACAGCCAGTTGAGTATAATGATTTGTTAAAAAAGTACATTGTTATTTAATAAAAAGGTTTTAATATCGCGCCAACAATAGTTGGGTTGTGTCGCGATGCCGGGCTCATCATGATAAAATAAGACTCCAAACTTGACTTTCCGTTAGGCTGGCCAAGCCGAGTATAACCATCAGTGTCCGTAAGTCAGTCGGTGGACTATCTCTCAGGAAAATCGAAATGTCGTCATTCGAACATAGACCTACGCGAATAGGGGGCATGTGATATCAAGTCATGTTATCTAACCGCTGGATCACACAGATTCAATTTACCTGACATACATCATTTAGTGAATAAGGAGAATGTAATTCTTTTATAGAGGTATGAAACACAAACTTCATCATAACGGTGTTTGATTGTTCTCATCCGATAATGCATTACGTTTCCACGCGTTTTCATACAATACCACGATATGTCTTTTATTTTTATTCATGCCTCCAAGAAAACAAACGAATTCTTTAAAATCTTGAAATACGTCGATTGACCGTTTTTATGCAGGTTACGGAATGTCTGAAGCAAGCCCCGCCCTAGCGACCACACCCCTAGACGGATGGATGTACGGATCCGTGGGTGTGCCGCTACCCAATACAGAATGTAAGGTAAGGATTTCATATCAGAATAAATCGCTTTTGATACATAATCGGCCGTTACCCAATACAGAATGTAAAGTAAGGATTTCATATCAGAATATATCGCTTTTGATACATAATCGGCCGTTACCCAATACAGAATGTAAGGTAAGGATTTCATATCAGAATATATCGCTTTTGATACATAATCGGCCGTTACCCAATACAGAATGTAAGGTAAGGATTTCATATCAGAATATATCGCTTTTGATACATAATCGGCCGTTACCCAATACAGAATGTAAGGTAAGGATTTCATATCAGAATATATCGCTTTTAATACATAATCGGCCGTTACCCAATACAGAATGTAAGGTAAGGATTTCATATCAGAATATATCGCTTTTGATACATAATCGGCCGTTACCCAATACAGAATGTAAAGTCAGGAATTCATACCAGAATAAATCGCTTTTTGTACATAAATCGACCGTTACCCAATACAGAATGTAAAGTAAAAATTCAAAGCAGAATATATCGCTTTTTAATACATTAATCGACTGTTACCCAATGCAGAATGTAAAGTAAAAATTCATAGCAGAATATATCGCTTTTTAATACATCAATCGACTGTTACCCAATACAGAATGTAAAGTAAAAATTCATAGCAGAATACATCGCTTTTTAATACATTAATCGACTGTTACCCAATACAGAATGTAAAGTAAAAATTCATAGCAGAATACATCGCTTTTTAATACATCAATCGACCGTTACCCAATACAGAATGTAAAGTAAAAATTCATAGCAGAATATATCGCTTTTTAATACATTAATCGACTGTTACCCAATGCAGAATGTAAAGTAAAAATTCATAGCAGAATATATCGCTTTTTAATACATCAATCGACTGTTACCCAATACAGAATGTAAAGTAAAAATTCATAGCAGAATACATCGCTTTTTAATACATCAATCGACCGTTACCCAATACAGAATGTAAAGTAAAAATTCATAGCAGAATATATCGCTTTTTAATACATCAATCGACCGTTACCCAATACAGAATGTAAAGTATAAATTCATAGCAGAATATATCGTTTTTTCATACATCAATCGACTGTTACCCAATACAGAATGTAAAGTAAGGAACTCATATCAGAATATATCACTTTTGTTACATGAATCGACCGTTACCCAATACAGAATGTAAAGTAAGAAACTCATAACAGAATATATCGTTTTTATACATGAATCAACCGTTACCCAATACAGAATATAAAGTAAGGAATTTATACCAGAATAAATCGCTTTTTAATACATGGTTCAACCGTTACCCAAAACAGAATGTAAAGTAAGGATCTTAGATCAGAATATATCGCTTTTTAATACATGAATCGAATGTTACCCAATACAGAATGTAAAGTAAGGAATTCATAGCAGAATATATCGTTTTTTAATACATGAATCGACTGCTATCCAATACAGAATGTAAAGTAAGGATTTCATATTAGAATCTTTCTTTAATACATGTATCAACTGTTACCCAATGCAGAATGAAAAGTAAGGAATTCATATCAGAATCTTTCTTTTTATTCATGGATCAACCGTTACCCAATGCAGAATGAAATGTAAGGATTTCATATTAGAATCTCTCTTTAATACATGTATCAACCGTTACACAATGGAGAATGAAAAGTAAGGAATTCATATCAGAATCTTTCTTTAATACATGGATCAACCGTTACCCAATGCAGAATGAAATGTAAGGATTTCATATTAGAATCTTTCTTTTTATTCATGGATCAACCGTTACCCAATGCAGAATGAAATGTAAGGATTTCATATTAGAATCTTTCTTTAATACATGTATCAACCGTTACCCAATGCAGAATGAAAAGTAAGGAATTCATATTAGAATCTTTCTTTTTATTCATGGATCAACCGTTACCCAATGCAGAATGAAATGTAAGGATTTCATATTAGAATCTCTCTTTAATACATGTATCAACCGTTACACAATGCAGAATGAAAAGTAAGGAATTCATATTAGAATCTTTCTTTTTATTCATGGATCAACCGTTACCCAATGCAGAATGAAATGTAAGGATTTCATATTAGAATCTCTCTTTAATACATGTATCAACCGTTACACAATGCAGAATGAAAAGTAAGGAATTCATATCAGAATCTTTCTTTAATACATGGATCAACCGTTACCCAATGCAGAATGAAAAGTAAGCATTTCATATTAGAATCTTTCTTTAATACATGTATCAACCGTTACCCAATACAGAATGTAAAGTAAGGAATTCATATCAGAATCTTTCTTTAATACATGTATCAACCGTTACCCAATGCAGAATGAAATGTAAGGAATTCATATCAGAATCTTTCTTTTTATTCATGGATCAACCGTTACCCTTTATCGAATTTAAAGTAAGGAATTTATATCGTAATTATATGCAATGGCTGTACCATTTCCAAATACAGAATGTAAAGTAAGAAATTAATTATGAGACTACATCCCGCTTAATACCTTGAATAGCTGTTACCAATTGAAGTAAAGAACTCTAATGATCACCTTAATCCTTTAAGCCATATGGTATACCGTGACCCAAACTATAATGTAAAGAAACGCTTCTTAGAATGTATGGTATTTAACATACTATGTACCGTAACACTATGTAGAATGTTAGAAAATAAGCTTTTTCCATAGTCCTTTAACAAAATCATTATGTTAAAATGAATCTTTTCCATATTTTAAGTCGTTTAACACGTGGTGTACCCTTAACCAATACAGACTGCTTTGTTATGAACTTTTAACAGAATATTACTCCTTTCAACCATTTCTTCAAATTGGTTTGTTTGTTTAGTATCATGTCTATGCTTGGCATAAACAGTTTAGCGATTTTATCACAACGTATCGAGGGTTCAGTGCAATACTATAGTAATTGCTTTATGATTATGAAGCACTCTATTGTCTTGCACTGAACCCACGGTATGGTTCATACGTGAACATGGCTATAAAGGGGAGGAGTCGGTAAGACACCGTAAGGCAGTCGAAAGAATCACTCCCCTTAAACCCATTACCAAATAATATAGACATTTAACCATTTTGTTGCAGACGACTCTGGAAACAGTGCGGGAAAATGAGAGATGTTGTCTTTTCCCAAAATGTTTTCAGCCCTATTAGGACCACAAAATGGTCATTTAAAGTCAATTGATAAGACAATATATGTAAAATAATTTATATACCACCAAATAATGGCATCAATACCGTTAAACAATTAAAAAAAACCCGCTTTTTAGGTTTTTCACATTCCAGTCCGCATGCACAGAGAAAGTTTATCGGGAGCAACAAATCGTCACCTAGTGTTAACTAAACCGTTCTTACAAAGTAAATATGCGGAAAACAGACATGTAAAGTGCATGGATTGATTATTAAAGGATTAATTCACAACCGTGAGTTAAATAATTTGATAGTATTTAACAACAATGGAAATATGGAGCTTGAAACGTTGGGACAAAATTGTTGTTGCATTTGTCCTCCATTAAATGAATTGTTCGAAAGTTTGACGTGACTGGAGATATTGTCTGGTGCAAAAGTTTGTCAATATTTTTCGATCGCGACAAATTAGTTTGACTAGGAGTTCCACAGGCACTTTTCCGTGCCCTTTATCATTCAGTCAAAATAACCGAGTCACCTATCTGAACTCATCGCATAAATCCAAGTCAAAAATCTCTGACAAAGTAATAAAGCCCCCATATTGCTTTTTGAATGACTACTTTCGTTTTTAAATGAGACTGTCAAAAGCAATATCTAAATAGTAATTAAATCTCATTAAGGAAACGAAAATGTATGACAACTTTTGATTCCGCTATCATGTATGAGTTACCGACGCTGAATAATGATTTAAAATGATGTTTAACACTTCCATAAACATTGACCTATTCAACGAGGAATGAAAGGTGTTATTTGCCGGGACACATAACTCAGCTATGTAACCCAACACGGATCTACGAGGTTTATTTATGATGTCACGGAAATACCCGACGAGTTACGAATACCGAGTTACGAGCGCCACGCATTTTTCAGATAGTAGATAGCGATACCGGTGCCACATTGGGAACCGATCAAAACGGCGAAATCTGGTCACGTGGCCCTCAAGTTATGAAGGGATACCTGAATAACTCATATGCGACGTCCGAAACTATTACACAGGACAAATGGCTCAAAACAGGTACACTTAATACTCTCGGATAGAACCAGCGTGGTCAAGTGGTCAGTGAATCGAAGCCAGATATACTGAATACGGCCAAGTATTTCATCCTGAAGCGTCTTAGGGCAAGACACATTTCATAGCCTTGTACTGGTATGTTATCCAGGGAACAGGTACTTTAATGCTCTTTTATGAGTGCTGTACATTAAAGGGAGATAGAGAAAGATATACTGTCATTTTGCTTGTACTCTGCATTACAGAACGGTTGAAATTGTTGTAAAAAGGTACCGGCACACTTGTGTCAACATATCTGTATGTCTCTATGAGTGTATATCCCTCTTCTCTCGCTCTTACCCTGTCTGTCGCTATAGACCCCATCTCTCTCTCTCTCTCTCTCTCTCTCTCTCTCTCTCTCTCTCTCTCTCTCTCTCTCTCTCTCTCTCTCTCTCTCTCTCTCTCTCTCTCTCTCTCTCTCTCTCTCTCTCTCTCTCTCTCTCTCTCTCTCTCTCTCTCTCTCTCTCTCTCTCTCTCTCTCTCTCTCTCTCTCTCTCTCTCTCTCTCTCTCTCTCTCTCTCTCTCTCTCTCTCTCTCTCTCTCTCTCTCTCTCTCTCTCTCTCTCTCTCTCTCTCTCTCTCTCTCTCTCTCTCTCTCTCTCTCTCTCTCTCTCTCTCTCTATTTCTATTTATCTATCTCCTTATCACTTTCGTTCCGTCTCTCTCTGTCTAATACTATCTATCTCTCTGGTTCTCTTCCTCTCTCTGTCTTTACCCATATATCTGTGTTTCTCTGTTTGTCTGTCCCTTTCTCTCTCGCTCTCGACGAACAAATTGGCACATGTGTGCTCTTGCGTTTAATCTTCTAATAATTCGATAATTTTCAGGAGACATTGGGTATTTTGATGAAGACGGTCATCTGTTCATTGTCGACCGACTTAAAGAAATCATTAAGTACAAAGGATACCAAGTAAGTTGTTGATTGTTTTTGCACAAATATATCAAACGAAAGAATTAACAAATTGCCACAGTATTCCTTAATTGGTGTATCATCTACAAAGACCAATTACAATCAACTGTGGCAAATATCAAGTTGCTCTTGATGAACATGTATCTTTTTGTCAAATTAGGAAGGAACTGCTAGAACAATAGGAGAGAAACGCTTCATGCTATTCTGTTGTCCGCTGTTTTAGCCACTTCAATTTATACATGAAGAAACATAGGTGTTGGCGTGTTGCCAGTGAAACATGGTATATGCCAACCGACAGTGTTGGCTTGCTTTCGTACAGCCAAAGGATTGAATCCCAATTAACACTGTTGGCTTGTGTCATATTGGTCAACTGTTTGTCTACTTTGAATCGGTAAAAGTTCATCTCTAAGGCAGCGTGCCGTTTTCGTTCCTGCCGTTACCAGCAAGGAATCTACCTGGTAGATTTATACCGTACCGGTCTCTATCAATCTGAACACATCGGGTTAATCCAGTGAAAACGCCTTGAGCTGAGATAATAGGGATGCCGCCTTGCCTTGGGCCTGGTCCATGCGTACGCCTGGCCTGGGGCCTGGCCTGGGGCCTGGCCCGTGTGTATACCAGGTCTGGGACCTGGACCATGTGTATACCTGGCCCGTGCGTATACCTGTCCTGTGGCCTGGCCCGTGCGTATACCAGGTCTGGGACCTGGCCCATGTGTATACTTGGACCTGGACCATGTGTATACCTGGCCCATGGCATGGCCCGTGCGTATACCTCTCCCGTGGCCTGGTACCTAGCCTGGGGCCTGGCCCGTGCGTATACCTGGCCTGTGGCCTGGCCCGTGCGTATACCAGGTCTGGGACCTGGCCCATGTGTATACTTGGACCTGGACCATGTGTATACCTGGCCCGTGGCATGGCCCGTGCGTATACCTCTCCCGTGGCCTGGTACCTAGCCTGGGGCCTGGCCCGTGCGTATACCTGGCCCGTGCGTATACCAGGTCTGGGACCTGGCCCATGTGTATACCTCGTCTTGGACCTGGCCCATGCGTATACCTGGCCTGTGGCATGGCCCGTGCGTTTACCTAGCCTGGGGCCTGGCCCGTGCGTATACCTGGCCCGTGCGTATACCAGGTCTGGGACCTGGCCCATGTGTATACCTAGCCTGTGCATATACCAGGTCTGGGACCTGGCCCATGCGTATTCCAGGTCTGGGGGCCTGGTCCATGCGTATACATGGCCCGTGCATATACCAGGTCTGGGACCTGACACATGCGTATACCTAGGACCTGGCCCGTGTGTATACCTGGCCTTGGACCTGGCCCGTGCATATACCTGGCCTGGGACCTGGCCCGTGCGAATACCTGGCCTGTGTGTATACCTGGCCCCTGCATTTACCTGGCCCCTGCATTTACCTGGCCCATGCGTTAACCTGGCCCATGCGTATACCTGGCCCGTGTGTATACCTGGCCCGTGCGTATACCTGGCCCGTGTGTATACCTGGTCCGTGTGTATACCTGGCCCATGCGTATACCTGGCCTGTGTGTAGCCTGGCCCATGCGTATACCTGGCCCGTGCGTATACCAGGTTTGGGACCTGGCCCATGTGTATACTTGGACCTGGCCCATGTGTATACCTGGCCCGTGGCATGGCCCGTGCGTATACCTGTCCTGTGGCCTGGTCCGTGCGTTTACCTAGCCTGGGGCCTGGCCCGTGCATATGCCTGGCCTGTGCGTATACCAGGTCTGGGAGCTGGCCCATGTGTATACCTCGTCTTGGACCTGGCCCATGCGTATACCTGGCCTGTGGCATGGTCGTGCGTTTACCTAGCCTGGGGCCTGGCCCTTGCGTATACCTGGCCCGTGCGTATACCAGGTCTGGGACCTGGCCCATGTGTATACCTAGCCTGTGCATATACCAGGTCTGGGGGCCTGGTCCATGCGTATACCTGGCCCGTGCATATACCAGGTCTGGGACCTGACTCATGCTTATACCTAGGACCTGGCCCGTGTGTATACCTGGCCTGGGACCTGGCCCGTGCATATACCTGGCCTGGGACCTGGCCCGTGCGTATACCTGGCCTGTGTGTATACCTGGCACCTGCATTTACCTGGCCCATGCGTTAACCTGGCCCATGCGTAAACCTGGCCCGTGTGTATAACTGGCCCGTGCGTATACCTGGCCCGTGTGTATACCTGGCCTATGCGTATACCTGGCCCGTGTGTAGCGTGGCCCATGCGTATACCTGGCCCGTGCGTATACCTGGCCTATGCGTTTACCTGGCCCGTGTGTATACCTGGCCCATGCGTATACCTGGCCCGTGTGTAGCCTGGCCAATACGTATACCTAGCCCGTGCATATACCTGGCCCATGCGTATACCTGGCTCGTGCATATGTCTGGCCCATGCGTATACCTGGCCCGTGCGTATACCTGGCCCGTGTGTAGCCTGGCCAATACGTATACCTAGCCCGTGCATATACCTGGCCCATGCGTATACCTGGCTCGTGCATATATCTGGCCAATGCGTATACCTGGCCCGTGTGTATACCTGGTCCAGGCGTATACCTGGCCTGTTTGTATACCTGACCCGTGTGTATACCTGGCCAATGCGTAAACCTGGCCCGTGTGAAGCCTGGCCCATGTGTATACCTGGTCCAAGCGTATACCTTGCCCATGGCCTGTGTGTTTACCTGGCCTGGGACATGGCCCAAGCGTAAACCTGGCCTGTGTGTATACCTGGCCCATGCATATACCTGGCCCATGCATATACCTGGCCCGTGTGAAGCCTGGCCCATGTGTATACCTGGTCCGTGCGTATACCTTGCCCATGGCCTGTGTGTTTACCTGGCCTGGGACATGGCCCAAGCGTAAACCTGGCCTGTGTGTATACCTAGCCCATGCATATACCTGGCCCGTGTGTTACCTGGCCCATGCGTATACCTAGCCCGTGCGTAAACCTGGCCCATGCGTATACCTGGCCCGTGTGTAGCCTGGCATATGCATATACCTGGCCCGTGTATATACCTGGCCTATGTGTATACCTGGTCCGTGCGTATACCTTGTCCATGGCCTGGCCTGTGTGTTTACTTGGCCTGGGACATGGCCCAAGCGTATACCTGGCCTGTGTGTATACCTAGCCAATGCATATACCTGGCCCGTGTGTTACCTAGCCCATTCGTATACCTGGTCTGGGATCTTGCCCTTGCGTAAACCTGGCCCATGCGTATACCTAGCCCGTGCGTAAACCTGGCCCATGCGTATACCTGGCCCCTGTGTAGCCTGGCACATGCGTATACCTGGACCGTGTGTTACCTGTCCCATGCGTATACCTGGTTTGGGATCTTGCCCTTGCGTAAACCTGGCCCACGCGTATACCTGGCCCATGCGTATAACTGGCCCATGTGCAGCCTAGCCCATGCATATACCTGGTCTGTGTGTATACCTAGCCCATGCATATACCTAGCCCATGCGTATACCTGGTCTGGGATCTTGCCCTTGCGTGAACCTGGTCCATGCGTATACATGGCCCGTGCGTATACCTGGCCCATGCGTATACCTGGCCCATGTGTAGCCTGGCACATGCGTATACCTGGACCGTATGTTACCTGTCCCATGCGTATACCTGGTTTGGGATTTTGCCCTTGCGTAAACCTGGCCCACGCGTATACCTGGCCCATGTGTAGCCTAGCCCATGCATATACCTGGCCCGTGTGTTACCTAGCCCATGCGTATACCTGGTCTGGGATCTTGCCCTTGCGTGAACCTGTTCCATGCGTATACATGGCCCGTGCGTTTACCTGGCCCATGCGTATACCTGGCCCATGTGTAGCCTGGCACATGCGTATACCTGGACCGTGTGTTACCTGTCCCATGCGTATACCTGGTTTGGGATCTTGCCCTTGCGTAAACCTGGCCCACGCGTATACCTGGCCCATGCGTATAACTGGCCCGTGCGTAAACCTAGCCTGGGGTCTTGCCCGTGTGTATACCTGGCCAATGAGAATACCTGACCCGTGTGTATACTGGCCCAGGCATATACCTGTCCCATGCGTATTCCTGGCCGGGGTGAATTCCTGGCCCGTGCATATACCTGACCTGGGGCCTGGCCCGTGCGTTTACCTGGTCTTAGGCCTGGCACGTGTGTATACCTGGCTAGTGCGTATACCTTGCCTGGGGCCTGGCTCGTGCGTATATCTGGCATGTGACCTGGCCCGTACGTATTATAGGCCTAAGCCGGGGACGATTTACTTGAAATTTTGCAACCCTACACTTTTATCCGAGGTTTATTTCTCAGCTCACGGATATAGCCGAGTAGTTCCGATTGGATCTCGCTATTCGATAGACAGGTTCCAAGTCTAGCTAGGCAGTTAAGTAAGGGGGTCTTCATTCATCTTTGATGGACCAGTAGTAGATGTACAACTGACAAGTCAATGACGCTATCTAAAAACTCAATAAAACAAAAAGGAATGCGGATTCGGTTCCATTGAACGTCATGGTATGACAGCACAACTGTTGAAAAAGCGTCTAACCCTCAGAACGCCGGATAATTTTCTAAAAATATATTCTTGTGTCGTCTGCTTTTTTAAACTTAAGATATCTGCTTAACCCTTTCCCAAACAATAACGACATTTGACGACTTTGTTGCAGGCGACTTTAGAAAACATTATGGGAAGAGGAGAAATTGCTAGTAATGAGCAATTTTCCCTTTTCCCACAAGGTTTTCTGCTCTTTCTGAAGAATATTGTTCAATTTCATCACATTTTGAAATGTCGTCTGCAAACTCTTTAAATTTGGGACAGTCGAAAATGTGTTGTTTGGGGAAGGGCTCATATTGAGGAGGAATGATAACCAGATCAGCAAACAGGTTTGATCACATGCCAGTCGCCAATTTACTTATCGACTTGTCTGGATCTAACCTGTTTGAAAAAAACATGAAATCGGTTCCAGTACTATATAGGGGTTAACCACAAACCGGATCCATTTCAACAGGTTGCCCCCGCCTACCTCGAGTCAATTTTGCTGAGGCACCCGGATGTGGAAGACGCGGCTGTAGTGGGCGTGCCACATGAAGTCTATGGACACCTCCCACGAGGGTTTGTTGTATGCAGAACGAAGGGGTTGGAGAAAAGCATTGCCCAATATGTTAATGGTAGGCCGATGTCTAGCCAGGTGCCCTGGCCCGTAGGTATACCCACGGGCCAGGACCCCCGGCAAGCCTATGCCATATTCTTTTTTACCCCCATTTTTTATCAATCAACAAGCATTCTGTCATGCGAATTTCTCATGATGAACGAATTCTTCTTTGGTCCACACTGGTTTCTAGTTATCAATATCAAGAAGCAGATTCAATTATTAATCTAAGTTGTAAGAACTTGTTTCACAATTGATATATCAAATAAATAAGTTTTAACTAAGTAGAGTTCTTAAAGTACATGAACAGTATATACAATATTTCTATGTATTTTCTTTTTTAACAAATACACAAAATAAACGACTTACAAAGGTAAAACTCCAGTTCAAACTGATTCTTCAATTGGCAGCTATCATTTTCATACTACCAGACTTATTTCATATAATTACATCATAAGTTCCTAGTCCCATCGGTACCTCTTGTTTGATTGGGGTGTCTTTTTAAAAACCACTTCAGACCCTTGCCTAGTATGGTTAATCCAGTAAAGCCGTAATATAATTGTCTTAAGAACCCATAATAACAAAATTAATTAATTTTAGGTTTGCATACTCTCTAAAATTGGAAGGGTTAAATGTTGAGTTTGGGTAAATTTTCAACATGTGTATTCTCAGATCAAGTTGCTCCTTTCAAACGACTTCGAGGCGGCATCCATATTGTGGACAAAATACCCCGATCGCCTAGTGGAAAGATATTGAGAAGAGAACTTGTTTGATCCAGTTTATGTCCTAGAAGAGACCTTGTTTGGTTCAATTAATACCATAGAAGAGAACGTGTTTCATCCAGTAAATGACATAGAAGAGAACTTGTTTGATCCAGTTAATACCATAGAAGAGAACTTTTGTGATCCAGTTTATACCATAAAAGAGAACTTGTTTGATCCAGTAAATACCATAGAAGAGAACTTTTGTGATCCAGTTTTTTACCATAGAAGAGAACTTGTTTGATCCAGTTTATACCATAGAAGGCAACTTTTTTGATCCAGTTTATGCCAAAGAAGAGAACTTGTTTGATCCAGTTAATACCATAGAAGAGACCTTGTTTGATCCAGTTAATACCATAGAAGAGAACGTGTTTCATCCAGTCAATGACATAGAAGAGAACGTGTTTGATCCAGTTAATACCATAGAAGAGAACGTGTTTCATCGCGTTAATACCATAGAAGAGAACGTGTTTCATCCAGTTAATACCATAGAAGAGAACTTTTGTGATCCAGTTTATACCATAAAAGAGAACTTGTTTGATCCAGTTTATACCATAGAAGAGAACTTTTTTGATCCAGTTTATACCATAAAAGGGAACTTCTCTGATCCAGTTAATACCATAGATGAGAACTTTTTTGATCCAGTTTAAACCATAGAAGAGCACCTGTTTGATCCAGTTAATACCATAGAAGAGACCTTGGTTGATCCAGTTTATACCATAGAAGGGAACTTGTTTGATCCAGTTTATACCATAGAAGAGAACTTTTTTGATCCAGTTTATGCCAAAGAAGAGAACTTGTTTGATCCAGTTAATACCATAGAAGAGACCTTGGTTGATCCAGTTTATACAATAGAAGGGAACTTGTTTGATCCAGTTTATACATTAGAAGGGAACTTGTTTGATCCAGTTTATACCATAGAAGAGAACCTGTTTGATCCAGATAATGCCATTAAAGAGAACGTTTTTGATCCAGTAAATGACATAGAAGAGAACTTGTTTGATCGAGTAATTGACATAGAAGAGAACTTGTTCGATCCAGTTAATGACATAGAAGAGATTTTGTTTGATCCAGTTAATGCCATAGAGGAGAACTTGTTTGGTCCAGTTAATGCCATAGCTGTGCATAGAAGAGAGTTTGTTTTTGTTGAGTTAATGACACAGAAGAGAACTTGTTTTATCCAGTTAATGACAGAGAAGAGGGCTTGTTTGATCCAGTAAATGACATTGGTTGACCCAGTTAATGACATAGAAGAGAGCTTGTTTGATCCAGTTAATGACATAAAAGAGAACTTGTTTGAACCAGTCAATGACATAAAAGTGAACTTTTCCATTTTACATCTAGGGTTTGAATCCCTGTTAGGTGAGGTGAAAATTGCTGGGGCTAACCTCATAATCGTCACAAGTACTGGTGTATTGTCCAGGAAGCAGCATTGAGAGTGACTTGATAGGCTTTAATAAGCCTCCTTTACAATCGATGTAAAACAAATAAAACAAACAAGCAAATAAACAAATGCCATAGAAGAAAAGAGAACTTGTTCAATCCAGTTTATGCTATAGAAGAGAAAATATCTTGCTTGGCCCAGTTTAACCCATAGAAGACCACTTATTTGATCCAGTTTATGCCAAAGAAGAGAAAGAACTTGTTTGGTCCAGTTTATGGCATAGAGGAGAATAAGTTTTACCCAGTTTATGCCACAGAACAAAAAAATTGTATGATCTAGTTTATACCATAGAATAGAAGAGAACTTGGTTAGTCCAGTTGATGGCATAGAAGAGAACTTGTGCGATCAAGTTTATGCCATAGAAGGGAACTTATCTGATCCAGTTTATGCCATAGAAGGGAACTTGTTTGATCCAGTTTATGCCATAGAAGGGAACTTGTTTGATCCAGTTTATACCATAGAAGAGAACCTTTTTAATCCAGTTTATGCCATAGAAGAGACCTTGATTGATCCGGTTTATACCTTAGAAGAGAACTTGCTTGGTCCAGCTTATACCATAGAAGAGAACTTAATTGGTCCAGCTTATGCCATAGAAACGATTTGAAGCACATCTAAAACACATACTCTTGAGATGTAACCCCGTTTTAATAAAAATAGAATAATTGATTCCCTACCTTATCTTCCTTTAAGCATATGCAATCTTTGTTTAACCTATTTCTCCATATTTGTGACAGTACCAAATTAAAAACAGTAAAACAGAGGAGATATAATATAACATAGAAAACAGCTTTCTTAATGACATTGACTAGAGACCATTGGGAAGATAGATAAACATTTTCAAGTTATCTGTTTGGCACACTGAATTTTAAGTCTTACGCAATAAATGTAGTGATATGGAGTAAAGGAATCTATTGGGTTGCTATGATGGTATAACATTGTATCCTTCTTAAAAATATACGATTACATCTAATACCCAAGTAACACTCCATCACATGAGTTTCATTTGAAAGTTTTAAAAAAAAGGTAAGGCCGAGTTTGAATTGTTTTTTCTTGAGAAAGACTTAGGCTGAACTATTTGAGAAAATAAATTGAGCCTTTCTTTATCGACATATATATGGCTTACAGAGACTCACTAAAAGATTGAGATTTTAAAATTTTCAAAATAAAGTACCATTTATGTAAAAATAACAACATACACTTCTAAAGTTACATACATGTAGAACTAGATTATTGACAGCTTCCAAATTCTGCTCATAACTGTACAGAAAAGATAAAGAACACTCAAAACTTCATTATTGCAGACCATTTAAACGGGTTTGTTTTGTAAACAACATTCTAAACTTTGAGTAAAAGGTGCTATTTTTAGATAGCATTTTCACATAGGTCTTCTGAAATGTTCGCCGCACAGTCCCATGGAAACATCATTTCTGACATGCGAAATTGGGTCAAGCAAGGCAAGGAAAAAAACAGCCAAAAGATTGATTTATTGAATCTTGCTCTATTAAATAGAAAATACTCATAAAAAGAAAATCTTATCCAAGAAAGATTCTTATAATATGAAAAATAAATTTAAAATGGCAGTTGTTCCATTTAATCTTTAAATTAATTATTCTGACTTTTCTGATTTTTCGCCTACAGGAAAGTTACATCATGGGTGGAATATCTTTAAAATGCAGGAGAAATAATTTCCCTGTTGAATTATAAACAGGCTTCCCCAAAGAAGAACAGACAGGCACAAATGTTCACTTTACATTAATTAACAAAAGAACGTGGTTTTAGCAACTTATACATAAATAAATTGAAAGCAAGTCTTGGTTTTAGTGACAAGGATTGCGAATATCCAATTTTCAACATTTATTACTCTCAAAGCACAAATCTCTGAGAGACTCTCTGTAATGGTTACTCAGTTCCCCTCTTTTTAACATTTATTACATTCAAAGCACAAATCTCTAAGAGACTCTCTGTAATGGTTATTCAGTTTCCCTCTTCCTCTTCATTTGCCATCTGTTCTATCAACCGTTTTCTTTCCTCTGCTTGTCTCATCTTCATCAATACCAAGCTCTCATAGTCCTTGTTGTCTACTGTCCTTTGGCCGGGGCGAAACTGAAAGTGCCAATATGTATGTTAAAGGTTTTCAGATTCTTTTTTGTCGTTCTACATTGCCTCAACAGTTTTTAACTAACCTTGTTCAGGTATTTGGCTCATAATCAATGGAATACAACCCCAAAACTTGCAGTCATATAGAACCATTGGTATTCAGTAAGCTCCTATAAGACACCAATTTAGAACCATTGGTATTCAGTAAACCCCTATGAGACACCATATAGAACAATTGGTATTGAGTAAGCCCCTATGAGACACCATATAGAACCACTGGTATTCAGAGAGCCCCTATGAGACACCATATAGAACCATTGTATTCAGAGAGCCCATATGAGACACCATATAGAACCATTGGTATTCAGTAAACCCCTATAAGACACCATATAGAACCATTGGTATTCAGTAAACCCCTATGAGACACCATATAGAACAATTGGTATTGAGTAAGCCCATATGAGACACCATATAGAACCACTGGTATTCAGAGAGCCCATATGAGACACCATATAGAACCATTGGTATTGAGTAAGCCCCTATGAGACACCATATAGAACAATTGGTATTCAGTAAGTCCCTTTGAGACACCATATGGAACCACTGGTATTCAGAGAGCATATAGAACCATTGGTATTCAGTAAGCTCCTATAAGACACCAATTTAGAACCATTGGTATTCAGTAAACCCCTATGAGACACCATATAGAACAATTGGTATTGAGTAAGCCCCTATGAGACACCATATAGAACCACTGGTATTCAGAGAGCCCCTATGAGAGACACCATATGGAACCACTGGTATTCAGAGAGCCCATATGAGACACCATATAGAACCATTGGTATTGAGTAAGCCCTATAAGACACCATATAGAACCATTGGTATTCAGTAAACCCCTATGAGACACCATATAGAACAATTGGTATTGAGTAAGCCCATATGAGACACCATATAGAACCACTGGTATTCAGAGAGCCCATATGAGACACCATATAGAACCATTGGTATTGAGTAAGCCCCTATGAGACACCATATAGAACAATTGGTATTCAGTAAGTCCCTTTGAGACACCATATGGAACCACTGGTATTCAGAGAGCCCATATGAGACACCATATAGAACCATTGGTATTCAGTAAGCCCATGTGAGACACCATATAGAACCATTGGTATTGAGTAAGCCCCTATGAGACACCATATGGAACCACTGGTATTCAGAGAGCCCATATGAGACACCATATAGAACCATTGGTATTCAGTAAACCCCTATGAGACACCATATAGAACCATTGGTATTCAGTAAGTCCCTTTGAGACACCATATAGAACCACTGGTATTCTGTAAGTCCCTTTGAGACACCATATGGAACCCCTGGTATTCTGTTAGCCCCTTTGAGACACCATATAGAACCACTGGTATTCAGTAAACCCCTATGAGACATCATATAGAACCATTGGTATTCAGTAAACCCCTATGAGACACCATATAGAACCATTGGTATTCAGTAAGTCCCTATGAGACACCATATGGAACCCCTGGTATTCTGTAAGCCCCTATGAGACACCATATAGAACCATTGGTATTCAGTAAGCCCCTTTGAGACACCATATAGAACCACTGGTATTCAGTAAGCCCCTTTGAGACACCATATAGAACCATTGGTATTCAGTAAGCCCCTATGAGACACAATATAGAACCATTGGTATTGAGTAAGCCCCTATGAGACACCATATAGAACCAGTGGTATTCAGAGAGCCCATATGAGACAACATATAGAACCTTTGGTATTCAGTAAGTCCCTGTGAGACTTCCTATCAAGAAAACCCAAATCTACAACCACAATGGTTTGAACTTAGACAGATAGGCGCCATATTCTGTACTCTAACTGGCAAAATCAATTATGCATAATGCCCAGCTTGTCCAATTGCCTTAAAGCAGTACTTGCACTTAGTTACGGTAAAATTGTGCGTTTCCTAGCCTAGTACTGGTATGTCATCCAGGGAAGATGTACTAAAAACACTCAAGACGGAGCCCTGTACGTCAATGGAAAAACAAACAAAACAAACAACTACAACTTCCAACTTAACAAGTTGGTTACTAAACTGAAAATGTAAAAGAGTACATTTTTGATATCAAACAGAAAACTAAATATCAAAAGCATTTGTTATTCGAGCCAATACTTTACAAAACTAAATCAATAGAATGTTCAGTGAATAATTTCCTCAGATTGGTAAATGAACATTTGTTCCTAATTGTTATGTGTTAATACCTATAAAAAACAAGTTAATGGGAGCTAGAATGATTTCCACAAATCAAATTGAACAAATTGTTTTCAGAGAGAGAGCAAGGGTTATTTCCACAAATAGAACCTTAAAATTTGACATCTAATAAATCAAAATATTAAGAGCCTTATTCAGATTTCATAGATTTAAATGTATGTACTCAGTCTTGAGAGAGCCAATAATACGTTATTTTACAATGGTAATACATAACTAAGATACATGTATGTGTTTTGTTACATGCCAAAGATTCTGTAGTAAAATTTATGTATCTATTAAAAGCATACTGGCGCTCAAAAAGCTTCAAAACTGGGTTGAATTAGTTATGAATTATGAACGAAAATGTTTAAACATAGCAAATTACCACATGATCACGACAATATAAAGCCTGTACTATTCATTATCGATGTATCAAAGTGCCATTTTCACTAACTGTTTACCCACAATTTGACTTCATTGTTAACATTCAAGCGAAGTTTAAAATAGTGATTAACGCTCAGATAGACATCTGGCTGTCACCTGGTTAGGAAAGTCATGTTAATATTCAAAATGGAGAATTTCACAGATTTCTTTGGTGTCCGGCATTTCTTGCTGACTGATTGTTTTAACAGGACTTGTAAATAAAGCTTATCATATTCAATCTTGGCTGACCTTGTTTTAACAGGACTTGTAAATAAAGCTTATCATATTCACTCTTGGCTGACCTTGTTTTAACAGGACTTGTAAATAAAGCTTATCATATTCACTCTTGGCTGACCTTGTTTTAACAGGACTTGTAAATAAAGCTTATCATATTCACTCTTGGCTGACCTTGTTTTAACAGGACTTGTAAATAAAGCTTATCATATTCACTCTTGGCTGACCTTGTTTTAACAGGAATTGTAAATAAAGCTGATCATATTCACTCTTGGCTGACCTTGTTTTAACAGGACTTGTAAATAAAGCTTATCATATTCACTCTTGGCTGACCTTGTTTTAACAGGACTTGTAAATAAAGCTTATCATATTCACTCTTGGCTGACCTTGTTTTAACAGGACTTGTAAATAAAGCTGATCATATTCACTCTTGGCTGACCTTGTTTTAACAGGACTTGTAAATAAAGCTGATCATATTCACTCTTGGCTGACCTTGTTTTAACAGGACTTGTAAATAAAGCTTATCATATTCACTCTTGGCTGACCTTGTTTTAACAGGACTTGTAAATAAAGCTTATCATATTCAATCTTGGCTGACCTTGTTTTAACAGGACTTGTAAATAAAGCTTATCATATTCACTCTTGGCTGACCTTGTTTTAACAGGACTTGTAAATAAAGCTTATCATATTCACTCTTGGCTGACCTTGTTTTAACAGGACTTGTAAATAAAGCTTATCATATTCACTTTTGACCTTGTTTTAACAGGACTTGTAAATAAAGCTTATCATATTCACTCTTGGCTGACCTTGTTTTAACAGGACTTGTAAATAAAGCTGATCATATTCACTCTTGGCTGACCTTGTTTTAACAGGACTTGTAAATAAAGCTTATCATATTCACTCTTGGCTGACCTTGTTTTAACAGGACTTGTAAATAAAGCTGATCATATTCACTCTTGGCTGACCTTGTTTTAACAGGACTTGTAAATAAAGCTTATCATATTCACTCTGGCTGACCTTGTTTTAACAGGACTTGTAAATAAAGCTGATCATATTCACTCTTGGCTGACCTTGTTTTAACAGGACTTGTAAATAAAGCTTATCATATTCACTCTTGGCTGACCTTGTTTTAACGGGACTTGTAAATAAAGCTTATCATATTCACTTTTGGCTGACCTTGTTTTAACAGGACTTGTAAATAAAGCTGATCATATTCACTCTTGGCTGACCTTGTTTTAACAGGACTTGTAAATAAAGCTTATCATATTCACTCTTGGCTGACCTTGTTTTAACAGGACTTGTAAATAAAGCTTATCATATTCACTCTTGGCTGACCTTGTTTTAACAGGACTTGTAAATAAAGCTTATCATATTCAATCTTGGCTGACCTTGTTTTAACAGGACTTGTAAATAAAGCTTATCATATTCACTCTTGGCTGACCTTGTTTTAACAGGACTTGTAAATAAAGCTTATCATATTCTCTCTTGCCTGACCTTGTTTTAACAGGACTTGTAAATAAAGCTTATCATATTCACTCTTGCCTGACCTTGTTTTAACAGGACTTGTAAATAAAGCTTATCATATTCACTCTTTTAAAAGCATCATAAGAACGTGTTATTGTCTTAGTTCCTCTGTAAAAGGGAATCTTAAGTACTTTTATGTTAATAGTCAATTATTCTGGCATGTCCACAATTTAGTGTACATGAGCGCAAGTATGGCTTTAAGTAAAAGGGGATTTCATACCTGCTTGAACACATCAAACTGTCCAACTGTTGGTACAGAGTACATTGGAACACTGCCTGTCTGCTCTTCCACAATTCTCTCCGTGTTGGAATGCTTCTCAACCTTCTCTGGTTGCCCTGACAACCAGGACAAGGTCAGGGCAAAATCAGATTTTCCCACCTCACTCTTGACAGCAGCATCCTGGGTAATGAACATAAATATCATGAATGAGAGCAAAGTGTACTACTGTTGTTCACTGGTTTACCAATGACATATTGATAACCTAATGACATTAAACACATTGATAGCCTGATGACAGCACTGTTGTTCACTACTTTACTTTTAATATATTGATAGCCTTAAGACAATACTCTTGTTAACAGCTTTACATTGACAAATTGATAACCTAATGACATGACTATCATTCACTGCTTTACATTTGATATATTCATACTATCGTTCACTGCTTTACATTTGAAAAAATGATAACCTCATGACAACAATATTGTTCACTGCTTTACATTTGATATATTATAGCTTTATCATAATATTATGGTTAACAGCTTTACAATTGAAAATTGATAACCTAAGGACACTAGTCACTATCTTTCACTGCTTTACATTTGATATATTATAGCTTTATTATAATATTATGGTTAAAAGTTTTACAATTGAAAATTGATAACCTAATGACACTAGTCACTATTGTTCACTGCTTTACATTTGATCTATTGATAGCCTAGTGATAATATTATGGTTAACAGCTTTACAATTGAAAATTGATAACCTAATGACACTAGTCACTATCGTTCACTGCTTTACATTTGATTTATTGATAGCCTAGTGATAATATTATTGTTAACAGCTTTACAATTGAAAATTGTTAACCTAATGACACTTTTATCATTCACTGCTTTATAGTTGACAAAATGATAACCTAATGACACTACTATTGTTAACAGCTTTAAATTTGACTTATTGGTAGCCGTAATGAAAATACTTTTATTCACAGCTTTGTATTTCAAGTTTGGAAAGCCTAATAACAATACTATCTCTGACTGCTTTACATTTGACATATTGAAAACCCATTGACATTAGTATCTTCCACAGCTTTTAATTTGTCAAATTGATTTGATTTGTGTTTTTAAACTTATCTAACATCATTGTTTTTTGGGGTTTTTTTTAGGATAAAGTGTGGATTTATTTGCAAAGGATAAATGGTTTAAACAATGCTTATTTTTACATGTACATTTTTAATGTACACCTACCGTGTAAGAGATATATAAAATGGAGGGCTATCATTGTGAACAACAGCCAGTCTGTGCACAGCGGCCACTTTGGGTACTTCCCTTCACTGGCTGTTGTACACAGATTTTACTGTACTTTCCTTCACTGCTTTACATTTGATATATTGATAGCCTTATGACAATACTATCCTCACTGCTTTACATTTGATGTATTTATATCCTTTTGACAATACTTTCCTTCACTGCTTTACATTTGACGTATTTATATCCTTTTGACAATACTTTCCTTCACTGCTTTACATTTGACGTATTTATATCCTTTTGACAATACTATCCTCACTGCTTTACATTTGACGTATTTATATCCTTTTGACAATACTATCCTCACTGTTTTACATTTGACGTATTTATATCCTTTTGACAATACTATCCTCACTGTTTTACATTAGGACATATTGATAGCCTTATGACTATGGTTTCCTTCCCCACCTTTTTTTTGATTTATTCATATCCTTGAGGCAATACTTCCCTTCACTGGCTGTTGTACACAGATTTTACTGTACTTTCCTTCACTGCTTTACATTTGATATATTGATAGCCTTATGATGATACTTTCCTTCACTGCTTTACATTTGACGTATTTATATCCTTTTGACAATACTATCCTCACTGTTTTACATTTGACGTATTAATATCCTTTTGACAATACTATCCTCACTGTTTTACATTAGGATATATTGATAGCCTTATGATGATACTTTCCTTCACTGCTTTACATTTGACCTTTTGACAATACTATCCTCACTGTTTTACATTTGACGTATTTATATCCTTTTGACAATACTATCCTCACTGTTTTACATTTGACGTATTTATATCCTTTTGACAATACTATCCTCACTGTTTTACATTTGACGTATTTATATCCTTTTGACAATACTATCCTCACTGTTTTACATTTGACGTATTTATATCCTTTTGACAATACTATCCTCACTGTTTTACATTTGACGTATCTATATCCTTTTGACAATACTATCCTCACTGTTTTACATTAGGACATATTGATAGCCTTATGACTAGTTTCCTTCCCCACCTTTTTTTTTATTTATTCATATCCTTGAGGCAATACTTTCCTTCACTGCTTTACATTTGATATATTGATAGCCTTACGACGATACTTTCCTTCACTGCTTTACATTTGACATATTGGTCACCTTATGAAATAGTTATAAATTGAAAGGAATGTGAAAGATAACATGTATTATCCACAATTGATATCATTTCACTAACAGAGTTGATTAAAAAAATATGATGTGATAAAAAGGGAAAAAACTATTGCAAAATGGCATAATTCAATGGCATGACAAAAAGAAACAGTAAACTTACAGCTGCATAAGGTGATGAGAATTCTATGATGGCTGTTCCCGATTTCTTTACAGACAACACAAGATTACGAACATCTCCATACTGAAAAGAAAAGTCTCTTAACCCTTTACCAAATGCCAAATTTTCGACTGTCCCAAATTGAAAGAGTTTGCAGAAAACATTTCAAAATGTGATGAAATTGAAAAAGTAATCTTCTGATAGGGCAGAAAACTTTGTTAGAAAAGGAGAAATTGCTTGTTAAAAGCAATTTCTCCTTTTCCTTTAATGTTTCCCAAAGGTGAGTGCAAAAAAGCTGGTCAAATGTCGCTATTGGTTAGTGATGGGATAATCAAGATCTTACTTTAGTAAATCTTGGATCAAGTTTCAAATCTCATCTTTTGCATTCACTCATTATTTCTTCAACTACCAATGACTTTTGGCAATTGAACCAGTCAATAGTACAAAAAAATAAGAGAAGATCTTTCTCATTCAAAGCTGATTCTGAGTTGGTCTTCCCTTCTTTTATCATCTTATGTTTATGCCATCTTGACCAAAGGAATAAGTGCCTAGATAGCAGCAAACTTTATGCTACCGCCGCAAAGTACTTTAGCACTGAGATAGCATCAAACTTTATGCTATCATTGCAAAGTGCATTGGCACTGAGATAACAGCAAACTTTATGCTACCGTTGCAAAGTGCATTAGCACTGAGATAGCAGCAAACTTTATGCTTTCATTGCAAAGTGCTTTAGCACTGCGATAGCATCAAACTTTATGCTATCATTGCAAAGTGCATTGGCAATGAGATAACAGCAAACTTTATGCTACCGTTGCAAAGTGCATTAGCACTGAGATAGCAGCAAACTTTATGCTATCATTGCAAAGTGCTTTAGCACTGCGATAGCATCAAACTTTATGCTATCATTGCAAAGTGCATTGGCACTGAGATAGCAGCAAACTTTATGCTATCATTGCAAAGTGCACTGGCACTGAGATAACAGCAAACTTTATGTTATCATTGCAAAGTGCATTAGCACTGAGATAGCAGCAAACTTTATGTTATCATTGCAAAGTGCATTGGCACTGAGATAACAGCAAACTTTATGTTATCATTGCAAAGTGCATTCGCGGTGAGATATTATCAAATTATGATATAATTCTTATTACAAATTTTCTATCTATTTTCATTCATTCATTACAAATTCTGATTTACTTTTTCTTAAACCAAACACTTTTCAGCCTGTAAATAATTTAATATTCTTTTATCCCTATCATCATCATAAATTCATAATACGCACTAAATGACCTTAGTTGTCATGCGCTTTAACCCATTACAGGCTTTCTACTGCCTCTCCACAAAAAACTAGGGCAAAAGTAGGGCAAGATTTTAGCAAAAAGTAGGGATTTTTACTGTTAAAAAGTAGGGCTAAATAAGAAAGTTATTACCATTTTTCAGCTGGAATTACCGTTAAATTGATACATATCTTAGTCCATCTGATGCTGTGAGAATGCCTTGTTCTGCCCATCCTTGAAATACAGGCACCTGAAATTTTAATTTCTCATTTAACATCAATTTACACAATGGAATACAATAATGAACATGACATTCAAAACATACACTGTTAATCTTATAAGGCAAAAGACAAAAACCCTTAGTATCAACCCTTTCCTCCATGAATATGTACTAAACTTCACCCACTATGAATATATAAGTATTCTTGCACTAGTTCTTACAAAGAGTTTTCTCACCACAGACAAAAGTGAAGAATTATATTTTTATCATAATTGTATAAGCAAAAAGAGAAAAAGGTCTATTCCGTTTGTAAAGGTGTTAAAATGAGTATACATGGAGTAAAGGGTTAAGTAAAATTAGATACTACATAAGAATGACTATTGGAATGTACTATTGTGTGTTGTATCCATGATCATAAGCAGTTAGAAAATATTATTTATTGCAAGGTTACATTTATGCAAAAAGTATGCAAAAAAAACCACCACAAGCTCAGCATCTAATATACATAAAAAGCAATCTACAACACAATGAGGTGGAATAGGATATGCACGCTTCAATACACTGGCCAAACATTAAAAGAATATACATAGTTAGTTATAGGCCTACAATATCTACATGAACCATATTATTTGCTTGAGATACTGATTTTCTCTTTTTGAGAATAACTGGCAATCAATTTGCTCTTTTTGCTTTCAATATGATTTCTCTGCTTTCTACATGTCTCCAAGGCATTTGTGGCTTTATCTATTTTGGTCCTGGCAACATCAAGTAATGCATGGGCAATGTCTATCTCCTTTTAAAGTCTTTCTTTTTTATTGCAGATGATAGCCTGTCATTAGCCTCCTTGAACAGGTTGTTTGCTGCACACATATCTTCATGTAGGCCTGCCTCATTCTTCTTAACTTCCTTTTCCGTTTCAGATATCTTTCTTTTCCTGTCTTCGTTTTTCTTGAAAGCCTCTGATTCAATTTCTCGTTGTCTCTTTTGTTCAAGCTGCACCTTTTTAAGCAGATTGGACTCCTGCTTCTCATCTTCCAGTCTTTTCAAGTATTTCTGATGTGAGTCAGTCACATACTTCATCATTGGGAAAAGAAGAAACTTGGCAGTGTAAAGTCTAGATGAAGCGTGCATATCTGTCACCTCTTTTTCAAGAAGCATGTATGTATATGATTAAATAGAACATACATGTATTTTCACAGTGAAAAAGATATTATCTTACCTAAAGACCAGTATGTCTGTACTGACTAGCCAAGGAACCACAGTGCTTTCAAGGATGGACATAACAAGGTGATCCCCCAAACACATCTGAACTGTTCTCATTACAAAAGATTCATAATGAATGGAATTTCTGCAAAATATCTAATGAAGAATCATGTAAGTCTATATTTTACATTTTATTTCTTTTACTTGCAAAATGAAAAAGTAGGGATAATAGGGCTATTTTTGAAAAAAGTAGGGAAAAGTAGGGTTAAGAAAAAAAAGTAGGGAAAAGTAGGGAAAAGTAGGAAAAGTAGGGACCAGTAGAAAGCCTGCCATTACCAAACAATAAAGACATCTGAACAGCTTGTTGCAGACAACTCTGGAAAATATTGTGGGAAAAGGAGAAATTGCTCTTACCGAGCAATTTCTCCTTTTCCCCCATGCGTTTTCTGCCCAGAATATTAATTTTCAATTTCATTACATTTGAATATGTCGTCTGCAAACTCTTTCAATTTGGGACAGTAGAAAATTTGGCATTTGGTAAAGGGTTAAACACCATTCTTTCATTATGATAGGATATGTCCAACACTCATCTTTATATAATTTTCCTATATGAGTAAGCAGTCATTAGCTTGTAATGAATAATGTGTCATAGTGTGAAAATTTGTAAAAAGTACCTTTGGAAAAGATCAGTATCTTAATATTTAACCCTATAAATGGAGAATCTATATTTCAAAATTCCGACTTTCTTCTCACCACCTTAGAACCGAGACTGGGCGATATGGTCCGAATAGGGTAGAAAGACCTGAACGGTGTTGTTTGATATGTAATAATATTAATGAAATAGAGGATGAGTTCCATTTTTTGCTTATTTGTCCTTTATATGCAGAAATTAGACATAAATATTTAAAAAGATATTTTTATATAAGACCTAATATGTACAAATTCATAAAACTTTTAAATGTCAATAATAGACAAACTCTTATCAATTTGGCAAAGTTTATAAAGGAAGCATTTACATTAAGAGCTAGTAGTATGCACAACATTGAGGGATCAACAATACAGGGTATAGTTTTATAATGTTTATCGCGCTATGCGGAGTTACTCTTCCAGTAGCTAAATGCAATACAGTATAACAGATTTTGGTTTTTTGATAGTTCAAAAGTGAATACGATGAAAGCACTTTTTATGATATTACATGTACTTATATTATTGTTCAGATGTATTTATATTTGTGACAAGAAACTGTAAATAGTTTACGTCTTGAGGGACCATAATACAATTTAGCTACAAACAATTGTGCAGTGGAAGGGACCATTTCATTGTGTTGCGTTGCGTTGGCCTCTTTAAATGTCCCAAATCTTACAAACAAAGTCAAATTTTGTTGGGCAACAGTGGTGCAGAGGTAGAACATCAGTCTCTGGTACTCTGGTGCCAAGGGTCTTTGGTTTGATCTCCTTTAGCAGCAAGGTGAAAATTGTTGGATTGTGGCCACATATGGGCGCAGGTACTGTCACATCTCAAGAAAGCAGGCATTGAGAGTGAACTTAATAAGCTTCAATCTTTCCCCACAACACATGTAAAGAAAGTAAGTTTAAACTTAAAGGCAATTTCAAACTCAGAACCTATGTTTTCTAAGACCTACTACCAACAGTGCTACTTTAGCTCAGCATAAAAGAAAGGTAACAGACCATCCTATACATCATACCTTTGTAAAAATATCCATTAATTCTTCCTTTGTATAACCATCATCCCTGCTTTCACCTTTCTTTATTTTCCATTTCGCCTGAAAATAAGAGTACAGTCAGTTTTGTTTTAAGCAGTATCGACCCATTCCATACAGTTGAGGAGTTAAAGAGATACAAACTTGAATGTAAAACTTTATAAGCATACTAGCGCTGAGAAAAACTGCAAAACTGGGTGAAATTAGTTATAATTTATCATAGTATATATTGAAACATAGCTTAAAACCACAGGATCATGACAATATACCGCCTGCACTATTTTTAAAAGTACTATTTTCACAATTTTTGTACACACCAATTTAACTTCATTGTTTACATTTGTGTAACATCTAAAATAGCAAGGAGTGCTCGGATTAACTATTGGCCATCACCTGGTTAGAAAAGTCATAAGAAACACATAAAAATACTGTCATTTATCCAATATTGACAAAGTGCACATTCATAAATGGAGAACTTCTTGGGTTTTATTGGTTCCTGACGTTTCTTGACTGACCTGACTTATCGCTAATTGTAAGCAAACCATATCATATTCACTCTTTTAAAGCATCATGTGAATGTGTTACTGTCTCAATTCCTCTGTTAAAGGGAATCTAAAGTACTTTTAAGTTAATTCTCAATTATTCTAGAACTTTCACAATTTAAGTGTAAATGGGAGCAAATATGGCTTTAACCAAAATGTGTTGCCAATGCCTGTGTGAGAAGTGTAGATCTTATTACTTTCCGAATAGTTGAGCTCAAAATTGCAAACCTTTATTTTCGCAGAGGCAGTCTCATCATCAACTTCTCCAACTTCTTGTGTCTCTTCATATTGTTTGTCAAGCTTCTCTTGTAGGTCTCTCATTAGTTGTTCCTGAGTTTCCTTTAAAATTCTGTTACCCTCCTTCCTAAGCCTCTCTATCTGCAAGGAAACAAAAGGCCAAGTGGTTAAGCTGTTGAGCCTATTAGCCAGGGGGGTTCCAGGTTTGTTTCTCACCGGCACCCCTGGTTTCAATGGAGTGTCATTTGGCAAGACACCTCAGAGCCTTATTCAAGCGAATCCAACGAAAGCTGTATTATAACTGAAAGCCTTTTGACACAGTGTTTCATAATACACAATACAGCATTTTACAACCATATGGTATGTATTTGTCGAGGGACAAATCCAATTGAGAAATACAATACAGAATACAGACATTTTATTTGTAAAGGAAGGCCGCTGGCCCCAAATTCAAAGTTACAGATAAAAATACTTAGTTGTGTTTAGTCCCTACATAAATTGAAATAATCATCATTGAAGTTATCACTAAGATTTTAAGTTTTCATCTTTTTTTGCCCTGATTTTTCGAAACCTAAATTGCCAGTTTTCTAACATATATATCGTTGGTAGTCTGGAGTAGGCTGGGCAATTCATGTAGCTCTGTATTACTGGGATACCAACTTTAAAGATACATATTTCTATCATAATCAAACATTGTGCAAATGAAAAACACATGATACTCGTCTTCTAAGAGTAGAAGATCCCTAGTTGAGAAACAAAGAAGACAAATTCAGTCTTCTTTAATTATATCAAAATGCCTACCCAGTTCCATATAAAGTCTGTGACTTGAGCATCTTAACCTTCCGAAAGATTTTCTTAATGGGAATGAAATGTCTGTTGTCAAATACCTTTCTGGGTTTAATAAGGTTTTAAAACATTTATATGTGTCACAATCACATATCTAGGTGAAGCTTTGCCACTTACTTGCCCTATCTGGCTGGCACAGTCCTTTATTTACTACTTTAAAAGTAGTTATAAAGAGTCTGGTTTTACCAATATCTTAGAGAAGCCAAACAAAGCCCAAACCATACTACACAACAAATCATTTACTTTTGAAGTCCAATTAACTATACCAGATTCTTCTATTCTTTTTAAAATAAAATTACAAATTTAAACAGCATGTCACATTTCAATAAGCTTTAACCCACTTCTATTGCTTTTTATTATCCATAGGAACTTGTAATCCCACATAACCATTTGAATGCTGGGTAATTTTCTAAAAATAAGTTTTTGTGTGGTCTGCTTTCAAAAACCTTAAATATTTGCTTAATTCTAATAAAGAAAGATACTCAGAGTAGCAAACAGGTAAGATCAGAGTCATCTGCATCAAACTGGTCAAATGTCGTTATTGTTTGGTAATGGGATAAGGAAATTTTGAGGACATTTTAAAGACGGAGATTACCCATAATTATCAAATCTTCTTTTTTCGCACATCTCTTTTTAAGCATAAGTACTTTATTTAACTATACAGCTTAACAATTTCATTTATGGAATAAGTTTGCATTAAATAAAGAATCAAACCTCTGAATGCAATTTCTCTGCAGCAGACACTTCATCAAATCTTTGCCTCTCTGCTGCTCTCTCCCTTTCATCCAAATCTGAAAAAAAGTTAAGATAACACATTTAACCCTTTCCCAAACAGTTAACGACATTTGACCACTTTGTTGCAGATGGCTTTAGAAAACATTGTGGGAAAAGGAGAAATTGCTCGTAACAAGAAATTTTTCCTTTTCCCACAATGTTTTCTTCCCAATAAAAAGATTATTTTCCAATTTCATCACATTTTGAAATGTCGTCTGCAAACTCTTTCAATTTGGTACAGTGGAGAATTCGTTGTTTGGGAAAGGGTTAAAGGTGCTTGTGAGGAAATTTTAAAGTTAAAAAAATCAATTTCTTTAAAACCGCACAACAGCTGTACTGTTATATGAAACACACTGAAGAATATTCACTGGAAGCAAAATCGGCCTGTTTTCAATTTTTTAAAGTGTGTATACAGTGAATTAGCATGTATTTTAATTTAAAAGTATGACATCGCTACATACAGGGGTGACCAAATCTGAATTTGATTTATTTGTCCCTAAATGCCAAATATTTTTCTGCACTTGTTTGTTTATTGGCTACCAGTATACAGTAAATTTTAGTAAAAATTCACTTGTCTATAAAGGCTTTTGGATATAAAGCCCCCCCCTGGCTACATGACTAAAATACTGTTGAAAACAATATACACCCCCAATCCAACCAAATTAATAGTGAAGTCGAATTATTTTGACTCTAACTCTTGGGATTCTCCGGAACAATGTTTATTATTCAAGCATTTATATGACTATGTCACCTCAGTGTACACTGCAACTGAAATCTTGATAGGTTTTTAACCCTTTATTACTATAAATGATACTATGAATAACTGTAACAAACCGAGCAACTGAACCTCTCAAAGACACAAACACATCAGATCAGTGAAAAAACCTGTCGTACACTGAGCAGTTGTGTTGTCTCTATATATACAAGCATGTTCTCTACAACAATGCATTAGGTTCCCTAATTTACATAAACGTTCAACGAACATTACAACAATAACAAATTTGCATTATCTGCCACATGAGACTATCATAAACCCTGAAAGAAAAGGGTCATCTGCTTCTTATGAGGAATTTATCATTGTATCACAATGGCATCTACCAAATATCAAAATTAAAGAGAATTTTTGTTTTCTCATGCTTTTTTGTTAGCTTGATAACCTTTCCATTTGAATCAGTTGAACATTCCTTTATGGGAGAATGGTTTGACCGTTATAGTACTAGAACCGACTTCATGCTTATGCAAACAAGTTAGATCCAAGCCAGTCGCCAAGTAAATTGGCAGCTGGCCTGTGATCTAACCTGATGCTACTTTGAGTATTTTTCCTAATCCAAATTAAGCAGCTATTCAAGGTTTTGGAAAGCAGACAACACAAAAATCTGTTTTTAGAAAAATACCCAGCATTCTAGGGGTTAAAGGATTGGTGACCACTATGCTTCAAACTGGCTGTGGAAAGGCCATTGAACCAAACTTCATAAAAACATACCATCTTTGAACTTCTTTCTCTTTGCATCAAATTGTTTCAGGCGAATTTGAGCAGCTTTCTTTGCTTTGAGTATCTTATCATAAGCTGCCTGCAGGAAGAGAAAACAGAAAAATTTCTGGGCCATATTAAACGTCTTATGGTGATAGAATAAAGAGATGTTTTTTCATAAATAAGATTCTGAATCAATGGTTCAAGACTTAAACAGATATCCACCTTGATTTCACATGCATACAGCAAACAGCTTTTGAAATATTGTTGTAAAAAGAGAGTATACAATTATAAACAAGTTCTACTTATCAAGATTCATTTACTTTCCTTCTATGAACTTTTTAATCTGAGGTAATTAACTTTTTGGGAGAATTTAAGCCAAAAATAAAATATTCTCAGGAGACAAGTAATAACAGTGAATCTTAACTTTTTATACATATAAGTTTTTCTTGTTTTAAAGGTTTTATGAAAGGTTTTGTGATCTAATAACTATAAGTATACATAGCAAACAATCAAATACCTGTCGCTTAACACTGTTGACAACAAAACAAGTAGAAAGTCCTAACCCTTATAGTACTGGATCAATCTTCATGCTTATGCAAACAGGTTAGATCCAGGCAAGCTGCCAAGTAAATTGGCAGCTGGCCTGTGATCTGACCAGCTTGCTACTCTGGGTATCTCTCCTCGATTAAATTATGCAGATATTTAAGGTTTTGGAAAGCAGATGTCACAAAACACTATATTTAGAAAATTACCCTTCATTATAAGGGTTAATAAAAGAGAGGAAACAATACATATAAGTGTTAACTGCAAGACTATAGTGTATATCATTTATTTTCAAGATGGTTTCCAACAGCCTTGATATGTTAGTCATAGAGTTGTAATATTTGGCTTACCTTTGCAGCCGCATCTGTCAGTACCTCTAGGACTTCACTGAGCCGATGGAATTCTTCAGCTGTAAGAGCAGAAGACATAACATTTAAGGACCACAATGGAAATAAGATATTTTTTGTGTTATCCTTGATATTGATGTACTTGAAATTCTGACATGGTTCATTACACAATCATTTGAATTTCATTACAGTGAACCCTCGTTTATCCGAACACGTCCGTTCCCAACAAAATGTCCGGTTTACCGAATAATCCGGACTAACGAAACAGAGCATGTTCTTATTTACATTAAGACATAAACGGTCTGTATGAGCGGTGTATACTTATAACTCTTTAGCAAACGCCAAATTGTCGACCGTCCCAAATTGAAAGAGTTTGCAGAAGACATATCAAAACGTGATGAAATTCAAAGATAATCTTCTGATATGGCAGAAAACATTGTGGGAAAAGGAGAAATTGCTCGTCACGAGCAATTTCTCCATAGCCCACAATGTTTTCAAAAGTCGTCTGCAATAAACTGGTCCAATAATTCCGTTCCCTTACAATTTTGTTCGGATTGCGAGACATCCGGATAATCGGTGTCCGGATAAACGAGGGTTCACTGTACTTCATTCAATGTATTGCTTATTTTAGATTCATGTGTTGTTGATTATCGTCTTTTTACCCAAAATTGAAATAAATCTATTTATTTAACAAGGGCTGTCCATAAGACAGCATGCATGACTATTTGAGAAAATGTCGGAGATGGACATATGTCAGTGAACAACAATTTGTTTCTGAAATATGAACATGAAAGGACCTTAATGAATGGCCCTTAACACATGTGCGAAGTGTCAAAGCATTCCATACAGTAGTTAATAAGATACAAACTTGCATGAAAAACTTAAAACAAAGATTGATGCTGACGCTCAGGTGAGTAGTATCGCTCTCCTTATTTTTCAAATAGTTTAACTAAAAGGAAATGGTATTTTTAAGGACCAATAAGCAATAGCATACAATCATCTTATTTTAAGCAGCCACTCTTAAACAGTGCAAAAGAAGTTATTTAGTTTGAGGCAGTCTTTACCATTTCCCAAACAACAGATTTTCGACTGTCCAAAATTGAAAAAGTTTGCAGACGACATTTCAAAATTTGATGCAATTGAAAAATAATCGTCTGATAAGACAGAAAACGTGAGAAAAGGAAAAATTACAATTTCTCCTTTTCCCACAATGTTTTCAAAAGTCGTCAGCAACAAAGTGGTCAAATGTCGTTATTGTTTGGGAAAGGGTTAAGGTAATAGTTGTCTTATACACCATGATTCTATCTTAATATGCTCACTTAAAACAAGATTGAATGTTTCTACAGTTTGCTAATTAATATAATTACACAAGAGATTTTTGTTTGTGACAAGCTGTGTTCATTTTTGTTTAAAGTTTTACATGCAAGTTTGTATCTTATTAACTTCTGTATGAAAGGGGTTGATACTTTGCACATGTGTTCAGGGTCATTACTTAAGGTCCCTGTTATCATATCTACAAATAATTTGTTGATGGTTAAATAGAAACCGACAACAGAAATGGGCAGATAAAATTATGTCTCTTACATTGTTTGCTAAGGTTAATGTTGAGTATATATCTATAATTAAAAATGTTGTAACATATCTATAGCAAAGGACGCCAGAAGCAATTGTTACAAAAGAAGAGAACCTTCTAAATTGGCAAGTTGTTCTTGCATCAAAATGTTTTCTTTCCACATATCACTTTGAAAAGAATAACCCAGCACAGATAGAACTGAATGAGTTAAAATGTTTTATTATATTCCTATCAGTGAAATACTGGGATTTCTCAGTGTATTAATTTTCAATTTTGTCACAGTGAATATCATCACTAGTGATGATATCAAAAAGTCATATCATCACTTGTGATGATATCAGTTTTGACGGAACTTCTTTTTTACCATTCCTTTGCATTTAAGTCATAGCTGCACTTTTGCACACGGCACTAAAATGTTTGTATTCTAAAATGTAATCATATGCGTGAATGACGTCATTCTAGGCGCAAAAATGATGTCATGGACGTTGTTAACTTTGCTCCTCCCATTTTAAATTCCATTTGGCGTTTATGGAGGTATTTAGGCAAATATACTTTAAAAAGTGGAATATCTTAAATAGAATAATCAACTGCATTCGAATGATATCAAAAATATGTCACATGAATGGGTTGTTATCATGTAGAAAAAACTCATTCTTCGAACTCGTTTTTTTAACCTGATAACAACCCATTCTCGTGACATATTTTTGATATCAATCGAAAGGAGTTGATTATCCTCTATATTGTAAACTTGCCTGCAGCTGGATTATCTGGGTTCTTATCAGGATGACATCTAAGTGCTTGCTTTCTGTATGCCTTTGTTATCTAACATATACATTAAAACACAATATTTGATATAGGTCAATAGCAAAATAGAGAGACGACCATTATTGTTTAACCCATTTTACATGTACATGTATGTATTTGTTAAGGTCAAATTGAAAGCAATAACAGACAACGAAAAAAAAAATAATAAAAGACAAGTCTTTTTTTTAATGGAATGGGTTAGAAACCATTTTGATAAAAGGAAATATTATGATTATGAACATGGTAAGCTCTTGGTCAATGGTCTATGGTACATCAATGTGACATCAACATAACTAATGATGTTCAATACAAAATTAATCCTTTTAGGTTTAAAGAGACTTTCTCACAGATTGTGCCCTGTAGGCAACACACGATATAAGAATGATTTAAAAACATACTAATGCTCAGAAAAACTGCAAAACTTGGTAAAATGAGTTATAAATTATAATAGAATATGTTGAAACATAGCAAAAAAAACACAGGATCATGACAATATAACGCCTGCACTGTTTATTATCTATTTTTCAAAGTGCTGTTTTCACAAATTTGGTGCCCACCTATCTAACTTGAATGCTTACATTCGAGAAACACCTAAAATAGCAAGGAGCACTCAGACGAATGAGTGGCGATCACCTGGTAAGAGAAATCACATTAAACACATAAAAATACTGCCCTTTATCCAATATCAGCAATGTGAATATTCAAAATGGAGAATTTCTTGGGGGTTTATTGGTTCCCAATGTTTCCCTTGTTTTATCGCAAATTGTAAACAAGCCTTTTAGTATCCATTCTTAAAAAAGCATCATGTGGCCGTGTTACAGTCTCAATTCCTCTATAAAAGGGAATTTAAACTACATGTATTTTTAAGCTAATTTTCAATTATTCTAGAACTTTTACAATTTAAGTGTAAATGAACGCAAGTATGGCTTTAAGGAAGATGCAACGAAATTCAGAAATTTTGAATTTTTGTTAAATCCACATCTATTTGGATACTTCCAAATTTCGACGTTAGATGCTCAATCAGAAAAAAAGCAGTCTTCACATTGAATCATTTTGACTAACAAATCCAAATGTGTACTTGTTAAGAAGCCAAAAGGCAATCATCAAGAGTGAATTCAATATGCTTCAAGCTTCCGTCACATTCAATATAAATTAAGTTTAAACTAAAACCAAGGATTTATTTCTTAAATTTATGCTCTTAATATACTCTGTTTTTACCAGGTCAGACATACATTGAAATCCAGCTTTCTCAATTTCTGGCTTTCAAATTTGGGAATTTTGCATCGCCTTTTCAGAAGAGAACTTGAGGCAAATAGTGTTACCTCTTTTTCTGTGGCATCCTCATTCACCCCTAAAATTCCATACAGATCTTCCTTTGTCAAATCAAACTTTTTTGCCATTATTAGATTAGAATACGCTTGTCGTTTTCCCGACGATGCTTGTCCAGCCACGATATCCGAAATACTAGACTACTTTGTCTCTTTTTATTGGAGAGCTCAAGCGGTGATCAAGTAGGAAATGTATTCGAAAAAAAAAATTAGTCTAAGACGGTGGTAATTTATCTGTGTTATCGAAAAACGAAACCATTTTTCTTTGACTTGTCTCTTAAATAAGGACAGAAAAAAGATTTTCGAAACAAATTGTTCAAGTAAATTTTCTCAAAACGCATAAATCGGTATTAAATGAAGCGTATGTTTACGGTAGAGACGGTGTAATGATAAAATAGTACCCGTTAGATTAATCCAATCATGGAGCAATACACGTTTATCTCCAGAGATTTAAACAGCTCTGTTTATAAGGCCGTCTCGCATTTCCTGCAACACGATAGAAAAGGATGGAAAAGAGCTCATCCCAATTCATCATTTTTCGACTTAATGTTTGGAGAGAGAAACAAACTTCCCTTTGGACGATTAGGTAAGAAGATAAGTTAAACTAATTTGAAGCAATCGGAAATAATGAGAAATATTTGCATTGGGCAATATCTCCCGTCACATCTAACTTTCAAACAATTTATTTAATGGAGGACTGTGTGATAATATTTTTGTCGCAACGTTCGAAGACCCATATTTCCATTATTACAGTAAAATATCAATGACCATTACTCATAGTTGTAAATCCATGTTCGAAAGTCCTATTTCATAAATTGTTGGGCTAACAATTTAACAAATTTGTTTACATTTAAGATCTATTGAAAGGATTATCCAACCTTTCTACCTCCCAACTCACTCTTAAAAAGATTATTTGATGTAGTTTGATGTTCAATTTCTGTTGTGCTTGAATTACCAAGGTTTTACTGTATATGAGCACTATTATTTCTTTAATTAATGCCATAACTTCAGTTGAATGACTTGTAAAGCATGATTGAATAACTTCTTTCTTTGAGGTTTCACTGGAAAACTATAGTCAGTCATTCACAAATAGGAAGCTATTACTATATAGTCTTGCACGGAATGCTCATGTTACTTTGTTACTTTTAGGACATGATCCTGGGAGACTCCACATGGTTAACTACTACAGGGGCTCGGATGCTTTGTGTCGGAAATCCGCGCTAGTTAAGTAAGTAATTCATTAGTTAATAGGATTATACCTTCATCAAGTAAATGTACAAATACTTTTAAGGCTATACAGAGGTACTTCTTTTGAAAACAGTGTGACAAAAGGAGAATTTGCTCTTTTGGTCCTGAATGGTGACACCTTGGTCCTGAATGGACCAGTGGTTAATGTGTAGGAATTGTGATACCTGGGTCATGCATGGCCCAGTGGTTAAGGTGAAGGAATTGTGACACCTGGGTCATGCATGGCCCAGTGGTTAAGGTAAAGGAATTGTGACAAATGGGTCCTGCATGGTTCAGCGGTTGATATGTAAGAATTGTGACACCTGGGTCATGCATGGCCCAGTGGTTAAGGTATAGGAATTAGGACACCTGGGTCATGCATGGCCCAGTGGTTAAGGTGAAGGAATTGTGACACCTGGGTCATGCATGGCCCAGTGGTTAAGGTGAAGGAATTGTGACACCTGGGTCATGCATGGCCCAGTGGTTAAGGTGAAGGACTTGTGACACCTGGGTCCTGCATGGCCCAGTGGTTAATGTGTAGGAATTGTGACACCTTGGTCCTTCATGACCAAATGGTTAAAGTATTTGAATTGTGACACCTGGGTCCTGCATGGTTCAGTGGTTAATGTTAAGGAATTGTGACACCTAGGTCCAGCATGGCCCAGTGGTTAAGGTGAAGGAATTGTGACACCTGGGTCCTGCATGACCAAGTGGTTAAGGTATTGGAATTGTGACACCTAGGTCCTGCATGGCCCAGTGGTTAAGATGAAGGAATTGTGACACTTGTGTCTTGCATGACCAAGTGGTCAAAGTATGGGAATTGTGACACCTTGGTCCTGAATGGTGACACCTTGGTCCTGAATGGACCAGTGGTTAATGTGTAGGAATTGTGACACCTGGGTCATGCATGGCCCAGTGGTTAAGGTAAAGGAATTGTGACACCTGGGTCCTGCATGGTTCAGCGGTTAATATGTAGGAATTGTGACACCTGGGTCATGCATGGCCCAGTGGTTAACGTATAGGAATTAGGACACCTGGGTCATGCATGGCCCAGTGGTTAAGGTGAAGGAATTGTGACACCTGGGTCATGCATGGCCCACAGGTTAATGTGTAGGAATTGTGACACCTGGGTCATGTATGGCCCAGTGGTTAAGGTGAAGGAGTTGAGAAAACTTGATTCTGCATGGCCCAGGGGTGAAGGTGTAGGAACTGTAACACCTGGATCGTTTATGGTTCATTGATTAAGGTGTATGAATTGTGACACCTGGGTCTTGCATGGTCTAATGGTTAAGTTAAGGAGTTGTGACACCTGGGTCATGCATGGACAAGTGGTTATGGTATTGGAATTATGACGCCTGGATCATGCATGGCCCAATGGTTATGGTTAAGGAATTGTGACTCCTGGGTCTTGCATGGTCCAATGGTTTAGGTAAAGGAATTATGACACATGGGTCATACATGGCCAAGTGGTTAAGGTGAAGGAATTGTGACACCTGGGTCATGCATGGCCAAGTGGTTAAGGTGAAGGAATTGTGACACCTGGGTCCTGCATGGTTCAGTGGTTAATATGTAGGAATTGTGACACCTTGGTCATGCATGGCCCAGTGGTTAAGGTGAAGGAATTGTGACACCTGGGTCATGCATGGCGCAGTGGTTAAGGTGAAGGACTTGTGACACCTGGGTCCTGCATGGCCCAGTGGTTAATGTGTAGGAATTGTGACACCTTGGTCCTGCATGACCAAATGGTTAAATTATTGGAATTGTGACACCTGGGTCCTGCATGGTTCAGTGGTTAATGTTAAGTAATTGTGACACCTGGGTCCTGCATGGCCCAGTGGTTAAGGTGAAGGAATTGTGACACCTGGGTCCTGCATGACCAAGTGGTTAAGGTATTGGAATTGTGAAACCTGGGTCCTGCATGGCCTAGTGGTTAAGATGAAGGAACTGTGACACTTGGGTCCTGCATGACCAAGTGGTTAAAGTATGGGAATTGTGACACCTTGGTCCTGAATGGCCCAGTGGTTAATGTGTAGGAATTGTGACACCTGGGTCATGCATGGCCCAGTGGTTAAGGTGAAGGAATTGTGACACCTGGGTCCTGCATGGTTCAGTGGTTAATATGTAGGAATTGTGACACCTGGGTCATGCATGGCCCAGTGGTTAAGGTGAAGGAATTGTGACACCTGGGTCATGCATGGCCCTATGGTTACAGTAAAGGAATTGTTACACCTGGGTCTTGCATTGTCCAATTGTTTAGGTAAAGGAATTGTGACACAAGGGTCATACATGGCCCACTGGTTAAGGTAAAGGAATTGTGATGCCTTCATCATGCATGGCCTAATGTTTAAGGTAAAGGAATTGTGACACATGGGTCATGCATGGCTCAGTTGTTGATTTCTAAGAATAGTGACACATTGGTCCTGCATGGCTCAGAGGTCAATGTGTAGGAACTGTAACACCTTGGTTCTATGTAGGAGTGTCCATTGGCATGATAGAGCCCAACCTAGTATTGGTGAATTTAGAACAATAAGTAAAATACTGTTTATACAGTGTTAAACCCCATATAAACTAGACCACTGGTAGTGCAGTGTTATGGTCATGTTTTGCCAAATAAGGCTTTCTATTATTCAGAGTAATTTTTTGTGGCTTTTACTTTGAATACAATAAGAACCAGACAAACTAGTTATATTCCACTATGTTGTGTCTTATTTTTCTTCTTTAAGGATATTCAAGCAATATTGCGATGTTGTCAAGTACAGCTATCCAAAATGGCTTCCATTGACATTCAGGATATTTCCAAAGAAGGCCCCGGAAGGGAAAGCACACAACTCTTCTTTTTTTGTTGAAAGCGAGAAAAAGGATGATAGGGAGGCACTGCTTGAAACAAACACGAAACTTGAAGATGAGGAAGGAAAACCTGCTGTTTGGATTGCTAAGTCAAGTGCTGGTGCAAAGGGTAAGTTCTCTCACCAACCAATTTTCACACAAGATGCACATTTTGAGGGTTCGATGCAAGACTTTAGTAAGTGCTTCATGTTTGTGAAGCACTATCTATAGTCTTGCATTGAACCCTCAATTTGAGTTATTTGCATGCGGTAATTAAAGACCTATATCCTAAAAAAATGTTGTGGGAGAACTCATTACTTTTGTTTTGACATGACTGACCTTAGAATAAAGGGTGTATGGAAAAGATCAATGAATTGGCAATTGTGTTTGATCTCTTTTTTTGAAAGGACTGTCTCACAGATTGAGATTTTAATATTATTAAAATGAAATTTCTTCTATGAATAAAATTGCATCACAGATTTATTAAGTAGCAGAAAACTAGTCTATTGATACATTTCTCATCTCCTTTCCTAACTGTGTACTGGAGATTCAGCACATTTATGTTTCAGATTGATTAAACCGTTTAAATGGTTTATTTTGTAAACAATTATCTTTTTATTTCCGTCCTGCTCAATAATTTAAATGGGTAAGAGACTCTTGGACCCAGATAATGAAACGAATCGACACTTATATCATGATGCCAGAAAGATACGTCCGAGAGCGATCCATCTCTATTTATAAACCAAGCTCTTCAATCAAAGCACTGAAGGCTCCACTGTTTGTTTCACATTCATTCAATGAAAACCCAGGTTTTCAGCATCTTTAAAATGTAGATATATAAAATGGTAATTTATTCAGTGATGAGAATTGTTTGAATCATCTTTTTAACATGTTTTACTCACACAACAAATCAAGGGTCCAATGCAAGACTATAGTAAGTGCTTCATAAACATGAAGTACTTACTATAGTATTGCATTGAACCCTCGTCATTCTGTGAGTTAATACTTTATATGAGTACCCTGAAAAATGGTTTTATGACATATGGGCCACATCACGAGAAAAGGGGCACTCGGACATAGCAAACAGTGTGGCCCCAGACCAGCCGCCACATCAATGACGTAGCGGCTGGTCTGAGGTTACACTGTTTGCCATCTTAGAGGACATCAAGTTCTACCTTTAAATAAATACAAATGATAACTGTCGTGACTAGATGCTGGAATAATAGTGCTAAGAAAGAGCTGAGTCAGTGGTTTTTATTTATGTCCGAGTGCCCCTTTTTGCGTGACGCGGCCCATATGTTCTTGGTATACTGTGTGCTAAAGACTCCCTGCTTCCTTATCTGATGTCAGAGAGATGACCCTTTAACCCTTTCAGCCACCTAGCGGAGATTTCTCAACATAAGGGGCCTCCATGTCTTAGTGGTCAGAGTACAGGACTTCAAATCGCATGGCTCCTCTCAAAGGAAAACTTTGGGAATTTCTCTCATTTTTGGACAGGTCTGATTTGAAAGAAACTGCATATCAAGGGTTCAATGCTAGACAATAGTCAGTGCTTCATAAACATGAAACAGACTAGTCTTTTTGTATAATCTGACGCATGTAATTTTTCTCAATTTTTTCCAGTAATGTAACAAATTGAATTGGTTACTAAAATGCAACTCCGTCAGAATTCATATATTTTGCCATTATTTTTTAATATGATTGGATCAAAGAAGTCCAATTGACTAAAAGTTAACAATTCATAGGTACAAATTTTGCTTCAAGATTTGAATTAAAAAAAAAAATCCTTCCAGATCTAGATGGATTTTTCTGTGAAAGCAGAGAATTCCTAAACCAAATGAAAAGGGAAATCACTGCCTAGGAGAATGGGGCCTGCATCCTAATATAACTGAAATACTGTTGTCCAAATATAAAACCAATACAAATACAAACACACAAACTGGACACTTTCTTCATCCAGGGGAAGGAATCAAGATATGTGGAGATGTCACTGAACTGATAGATTATGTGGACAGCCAGGGTAAAGCCTACGTCATACAGAGATACATTGAGAGACCATTTCTTCTGACAGGAAATAGGAAGTTTGATATAAGGTAGTATTTGTGGGCATTGAATAGCATAACATTACTTAACCCTCGGAATGCTGGGTAATCATTTGAAAATGTATTTTTGTGTTGTCTGTTTTCTAAAATCTTTAATATCGGCTTAATTATGTTGAGGAAAGATACTCAGAGTTGCGAGCAGGTAAGATCACGGGCCAGCTGCCAAGTTAAAAGGTTACAACCATTACCAGTGTCAAATAATCATGTCGTATCCTGGTTCCCATGCTGTCTTTAACCATTTGGATGATTTTGCAGGATGGAAATAAAAGATGATTGTTAAAAAAATAAACGATTTTAAACATATGACTATATATTATGCAAGATACATTGGCTATATCTTTACCAATCCATTATGAATGGCGTTGGGGATGTGAATTTATAACCCAGTGTTACAAAACTATTAACATCTGTGTTGCTTATTTATCAATGTAAGACATTTTGTTCAAATAACAAATTTGAAATATTCAGTAGAAGATCTAAAGTTGGTCTTATAAAAAGTGAAAGCAGGTTCTTGTGGTCTAGTGGCTAGATTACCAAACTTGAAATCACAAAACTCCTTACTGTGTGGGTTAAAATTACTCCAGCAATATTGTTTAAAAGCATACTAACGCTAATAAATCTGCAAAACTGGTAAAATGAGTTAAAAATTATGAAATGACTTGCTAAAACATAGGGAAACACCACATTATAATGACAATATAATGCCTGTAAACATAGGGAAACACCACATTATCATGACAATATAATGCCTGTAAACATAGGGAAACACCACATTATCATGACAAAATAATGCCTGTAAACATATGGAAACACCACATTATCATGACAATATAATGCCTGTAAACATAGGGAAACACCACATTATAATGACAAAATAATGCCTGTAAACATAGGGAAACACCACATTATCATGACAATATAATGCCTGTAAACATAGGGAAACACCACATTATCATGACAATATAATGCCTGTAAACATAGGGAAACACCACATTATCATGACAATATAATGCCTGTAAACATAGGGAAACACCACATTATAATGACAAAATAATGCCTGTAAACATAGGGAAACACCACATTATCATGACAATATAATGTCTGTAAACATAGGGAAACACCACATTATAATGACAATATAATGCCTGTAAACATAGGGAAACACCACATTATAATGACAAAATAATGCCTGTAAACATAGGGAAACACCACATTATAATGACATTATAATGCCTGTAAACATAGGGAAATACCACATTATCATGACAATATAATGCCTGTAAACATAGGGAAACACCACACTATCATGACAATATAATGCCTGTAAACATAGGGAAACACCACACTATCATGACAATATAATGCCTGTAAACATAGGGAAACACCACATTATCATGACAATATAATGCCTGTAAACATAGGGAAACACCACACTATCATGACAATATAATGCCTGTAAACATAGGGAAACACCACATTATCATGACAATATAATGCCTGTAAACATAGGGAAACACCACACTATCATGACAATATAATGCCTGTAAACATAGGGAAACACCACATTATCATGACAATATAATGGTTGTAAACATAGGGAACCACCACATTATCATGACAATATAATGCCTGTAAACATAGGGAAACACCACATTATCATGACAATATAATGTCTGTAAACATAGGGAAAGACCACACACTATCATGACAAAATAATGCCTGTAAACATAGGGAAACACCACACTATCATGACAATATAATGCCTGTAAACATAGGGAAACACCACATAATCATGACAATATAATGCCTGTAAACATAGGGAAACACCACACTATCATGACAATATAATGCCTGTAAACATAGGGAAACACCACATTATCATGACAAAATAATGCCTGTAAACATAGGGAAACACCACATTATCATGACAATATAATGGTTGTAAACATAGGGAAACACCACATTATCATGACAATATAATGCCTGTAAACATAGGGAAACACCACATTATCATGACAAAATAATGCCTGTAAACATAGGGAAACACCACATTATCATGACAAAATAATGCCTGTAAACATAGGGAAACACCACATTATCATGACAATATAATGCCTGTAAACATAGGGAAACACCACATTATCATGACAATATAATGCCTGTAAACATAGGGAAACACCACATTATCATGACAATATAATGCCTGTAAAATTCATTATTGATGCTATTTGCACAAATTGCAAATTGTGTACCACACATTTTGACTTCATTGTTTACATCCGAGCTATGTCTAAAAATAGCGATGATCGCTTAGAAATAAGAGTGGTGGCCACATGGTAAGAAAAGTCATATAACTCACAAAAATGCTGTCACTTATTCCATAGATCAACGAGAATATTAAAAACTGAGAATTTTTCAAATTTCATTGATCACCGACGTTTTACCCACGTTTTATGAAATTTTACCTGTTGATTCTTGGCTTACCTTGTTTTATGGCTTATTTTAAACAAACCTTATCGTCTAAGCTCTTTTAAAAGCATCTAATGAACATGTCATCATATCAGCTACTTGTTAAAAGAGAATTAAGTGTATTTCTTTGTTAATTGTCAACTATTCTAGAACGTACACAATTTTACTGTAACTGAGTACAAGTATCCCAGCTAACTAAGGGTATGCTGATGGTTCTTTCCGCAAGACCACCTCCAACGTTTAACCCTTTACCAAACAACAAATTTTCGACTGTTCTTAATTGAAAGAGTTTGCAGACAGCATTTCAAAATGTGATGAAATTGTAAAATAATCTACTGATAGGGTAGAAAACATTGTGGGAAAAGGAAAAATTGCTTGTTACGAGCAAATTCTCCTTTTCCCACCATGTTTTCTAAAGTCGTCTGCACCAAAGTGGTCAAATGTCGTTACTGTTTGGGAAAGGGTTAATAAATAGTCTTCTTTCATCCATGATGAGAAGGGCAAAGTGATATAACTGAAAAATTGTTGATGTGGTGAATAAGGACATAAAGCTGAAACAAACAAAGGATTTGTTAATTTTATGGGATGAACACTTGAGGAATTTCATTTCATTCTTTTTCATTTAACCCCTTTATCAATAAGTGTGTGCAAAACCCTTAAATGGTGTATAGGTGATCAGTTAACCTTCTATCAATGTACACGATTACATATACATGATTACCACTTTTGTGGCAGATAACATCAGAAACAATTATGACAAAATTGACAATCAATTTCTTCTTTTTTCAGAAAAGTTTCTACCCTAAAGACACTGTTCCTAGTATAGTTCCTATTCTAGTACTGGTGGATCCAGGAAAACCATTACATAACTGAAAAATTGTTGTTACGGCGTTAAAGACCAAAAGACACTGCTATCCGTCAAACTTTTGAGAAAAAGTTTCTTCTCAATACCTGAGGCACTGTAATATTTCAAACTTTTTAGAAAAGTTTCTTCTCAATACCTGAGGCACTGTAATATTTCAAATTTTTTAGAAAAGTTTCTTCTCAATACCTGAGGCACTGTAATATTTCAAACTTTTTAGAAAAGTTTTTTCTCAATATCCTAAGGCACTGTAATATTTCAAACTTGTTAGAAAAGTTTCTTCTCAATACCTGAGGCACTGTAATATTTCAAACTTGTTAGAAAAGTTTCTTTTCAATACCTGAGGCACTGTAATATTTCAAACTTTTTAGAAAAGGTTCTACCCAATATCCTTGAGACACTGTAATATTTTAAACTTGTTAGGAAAGTTTCTTCTCAATACCTGAGGCACTGTAATATTTTAAACTTGTTAGGAAAGTTTCTTCTCAATACCTGAGGCACTGTAATATTTCAAACTTTTTAGAAAAGTTTCTTCTCAATACCTGAGGCACTGTAATATTTCAAACTTTTTAGAAAAGTTTCTTTTCAATACCTGAGGCACTGTAATATTTCAAACTTGTTAGAAAAGTTTCTTTTCAATACCTGAGGCACTGTAATATTTCAAACTTGTTAGAAAAGTTTCTTTTCAATACCTGAGGCACTGTAATATTTCAAACTTGTTAGAAAAGTTTCTTTTCAATACCTGAGGCACTGTAATATTTCAAACTTTTTAGAAAAGTTTCTTCTCAATACCTGAGGCACTGTAATATTTCAAACTTTTTAGAAAAGCTTCTTCTCAATACCTGAGGCACTGTAATATTTCAAACTTTTTAGAAAAGTTTCTTCTCAATACCTGAGGCACTGTAATATTTCAAACTTGTTAGAAAAGTTTCTTCTCAATACCTGAGGCACTGTAATATTTCAAACGTTTTAGAAAAATTTCTTCTCAATACCTGAGGCACTGTAATATTTCAAACGTTTTAGAAAAGTTTCTTCTCAATACCTGAGGCACTGTAATATTTCAAACTTTTTAGAAAAGTTTCTACCCAATATCCTAAAGACACTGTAATATTTTAAACTTGTTAGAAAAGTTTCTTCTCAATACCTGAGGCACTGTAATATTTCAAACTTGTTAGAAAAGTTTTTTCTCAATATCCTAAGGCACTGTAATATTTCAAACTTGTTAGAAAAGTTTCTTCTCAATACCTGAGGCACTGTAATATTTCAAACTTGTTAGAAAAGTTTCTTCTCAATATCCTGAGGCACTGTAATATTTCAAACTTTTTAGAAAAGTTTCTTCTCAATACCTGAGGCACTGTAATATTTCAAACTTTTTAGAAAAGTTTCTACCCAATATCCTAAAGACACTGTTATCTCAAACTTTTTAATTGTCTTTCGGTGTTGCTTACAAATTGAGCCATTCTCAAAATTTTATATGAAGGAACAGGTGAATAAAATGTCTTTATTGACGTTTCAGATGCTGGGTTTTGGTCGACTCATGCTACGACGTTTACTTTTTTCGGGAAGGTGTTTTACGCACCTCATCGGAAGCATACAATCCGGAGGATCTCAATGACATCACAAGTCACTTGACCAATCACTGCCTTCAGCAAGAACTCTCAGGGAATTATGGGAAATTTGAAGCTGGAAATGAGATGTTTTTTGATGAATTTAACAGGTATGGTTACGCTCTATTGGTTGTTATCAAGGTGGGCACTACTTCAATGTACACTGGGTACAGTGAAGTATAATACATCGTACCACATGTATAGAGATCTTCAACATGACCGGCAACGCTTCAATGTTCCCATATTTTATTCTTGTTTGTTATATAAAAAAGAATGAAGATGGTTTCGTAAAACTACCCCTTCGTGAAACTTATATCATAAAAATTATATAAAGTTGCAAAGTAATACGTCAAACTGATCCTTTTGAGAGTATGCTATATGAAAGGTGGGTATGACGTTCCTTTGACCCTTTAAACATGGGGTATTGTTTTGTGCTAAATTAAAGTTTGAAAACAACCAAAAGGAAAGCAACAAAACCTGAAAATGGCAGCTTTTGAAAAATGACTTCCGGTTAAAACAACACTTTGAAACAAGACTCTTTTAATCAAGTCAGTTTTGACATACTTTTATCTATATTTTTCGATCATATACATGTTTTTTTCGCATAATGTTTGCGTTAATGTACGTATAATTTATATGCTTTAGGACTGCAACCAGTAGGTGGCAGCGTTCATTGTAGTATTTTTTTCTGTACCCTGGATACATATATGATTGTAATATACTTAGGGTACCTTGGTTATATTGAAGTACATGTAGTACCAACCTTGACAATGATCAATCTAGCTATAGTTACAGGGTTTTACTTCTTGAACCCATTTGTGAATGGTCCAAATGGAAAGGAAAAAACAGACAACAAAAACTGGCATGAAATATTGAACCTTTTTTGTTTACCTTTTGTTACAGTGATCTTTAACCCTTACAGTGCTGGGACCGAATTCATGCTTATGCAAACAGGTTGGATCCAGGCAAAACTCCAAGTAAATTTGCGGCTGGCCTGTGATCTAACCTGTTTGCTACTCTGAGTAACTTTCCTCAACAAAATTAAGCATATGTTTAAGGTTTTGAAAAGCAGATTGCACAAGTTTATTTTAGAAAATTACCCAACATTCTAAAGGTTAAGAAGGTTGACCCATTTAGTTATTTTGGGTTCCAGGCCCATCTTGCTAATTTCAGTGATTTTGCAGGAGGGAAAGAATAGATCACTGTCTACAACATAACCAACCCGTTTGAAATCTATGCTTTTAAATATCTGCAAATAAATTATGCTTTACCTTTTATGCACTGGGTTTAGGAGTAAGTCAGTAACCAATTTTCATTCAATTGTACAAGTCTGAGTTGACATTTTTTTCAATAAAAGACAATTTCTTTTTTACAAGATTAAAATCTCAATCTATTAGATAGTCACTTTAAAATGAGCCAATATGCAGTAAAGCATTAATAGATTTTTTTCACCTTATAGATGAGTTTTAACCCTTTCCCAAACACCAAATTTTCAACTGTCCCAAATTGAAAGAGTTTGCAGATTGCATATCAAAATGTGATGAAATTGTAAAACAATCTTCTGATAGAGCAGAAAACATTGTCGGGCAAGGAAAAATTGCTTGTTACGAGCAATTTCTCCTTTTCCCACGATGTTTTCTAAAGTCGTCTGCAACAAAGTGGTCAAATATCGTTATTGTTTGGGAAAGGGTTAAAAGTTGAATCCAACTTTCATTCTTTTTTAGCTACCTTATGAAGACAAGACAGACTAGCCTGGAGTCGTCAGTTTTGCCCCAGATTAAGGACATCATCAAGAAATGTTTCTTTCTTGTAAAAGAGGTTTGTTGTTTTTAATCCTTAGACCTGACTTAACCAATATGCTTTCTGACAATTTATCCTGTCAATGTGACATGATATATATTTCCTCTTAGCACTGATTAATTACATAATAAAAGCTATATTCATGCGGGCAGGGATGGCAAAACTGATTTTGTTTTACTTGTCTGTAAATCTATAATCTTTTTCTGTGCTCATCTGTATAATGGTTATCTAGTCAATTCCAGTAAAAAAATCATTTATTCGTTAAGGTAGAATACCCTTAATCTGCAATTTTTAAAACTCGTACTTTCATCGGAATACTTTGGTCATTTTCACCATACATCGGTCAGGGCCTGAACTTTTCGGTGTAAAGTGAGTAGTTCTGGCCCAGACCAATGTATACTGAAAACACTTTTTGACAAGCTGGGCAATACAGACAAATGATTTTGTCATCCCTAGTGGAAGAGCAGTCAGCAGTTTGGAAAGAATATTGCGCATTGCTGGTGAGGAAATACAGATATGGTTGAAATATTGTTAAAAGGAGCATAAAATCCAAATCCAGTGTACTTCATTCCAGAATTAATTGAAGACATGATAACCCATCCTTTATAATGGCATTACATCTTAACAATGGCAGAAATCGCTGTTGAAGACCAACAGTTTTGGACATGCGGGCCCGTCTACTCTGATTTCTCTGCTGAGTGTTACATGTAACACCGTTATTAAGCATACGCTATCAACTTATCATATACCTCCAGAATCAAAAAGTTGAGAGTCAAATCATGCGGTGTACACAATATGGCTATCTTTGGCAAAAATAGGTGAAAAAAGCATAATACCTGTGGCACGGCCATTTTTTTCAGACATAAGATGGTAAACATCGGTCACATGATTCCTCCGCCTGTTTAGATTCATTTCACATTTCTTTCATATTCTTAACCCTATACATAGGGTATTCCTTAGAACAATCTCTTCTAGATAATAAAGTAAGTACCCATGAAAAGAATTTTCAAAACTTGTTTAAATATTGCAGGCAAGTCTCTCGAATTGGTTCTTTTTTTTTCTTTAACCTTTTATCACATCAGAACAATGCAGTGCAGCAGAATAAATCTTTACAAAGTATATTTTTAAAATATCAAATTGAAATAAAAATGAAAAGAAAGAAAAATAGATGATGCTAGAAAAGGAAAAGGATTTGGATGGGGATTCCTTTTATTGATAAGCGAATTATTGAATAAAGGATGAATTGTTGATATGATATCTTTCCTTTTTCACACAATGACTTAACCCATTATCAAACCAAAACGACATTTGACCACTTTGTTGCAGACAACTTCAGAAAACATTGTGGGAAAAGGAGAAATTGCTCGTAAAGAGCAATTTTTCCTTTTCCCACAATGTTTTCTGCCCCATCAGAAGATTATTTCCCAATATCATCACATTTTGAAATGTTGTGAGTGTCTGCAAACTCTTTCAGTTTGGGACAGTCGAAAATGTGGCGTTTGGTAAAGGGTTTAGAAAAGGCAGTAGTTCTTTAACATTCAGGCAATGTTTGTTGCTCTGTTACACTCCCCTGCTTGCATTTTTAGCTTGACTTCTTATCAAATAAATAAAGCTATACTACTCACAATGGCAATCGGAACACCTTGGCCATTTCTTTTCAAAATAACCTCGGAGGCAATGGGGAGCCATTTTGATAGTAGTCCGGCAACATGGCGGCGACAAAGGGCATGTCTGTTTGCAATCGTATCTACTTGGCAACCTCGGGCAGAACCAGCGAAACACTGAGTAGATATGAGAATAAATTGAAAAAGCATAGTTTCAAAAGGAGAAATTGCTTGTCATCAGTAATTTCTTCTTTTGCCACAATGCTTTTTGAAAGTTGTCTGATGCAAGACACAAAAATGTGGTGTTAGGTGGTAATGTGTTAAGTTTTGCACTGAGCCCTCAATATCTCTTGTTATCTTGATCACTGTTCGTTTTGTTTCAGAGAATCAACACCAATGGTCTAGGGTATGTTTGTTTCCAATTATTTGGGTTTGATTTTCTTCTCGATGAAGACCTCAAGGTGTGGCTGATTGAAATAAATGGCGCCCCTGCATGTGCAGAGTATGTATCAATCACAGGGGTCTATAGTTATCCTGGGGTCAGTACTATGTATCAATCACAGGGGTCTATAGTTATTCTAGGGTCAGTACTATGTATCAATCACAGGCGTCTATAGTTATCCTGGGGTCTATAGTTATTCTGGGGTCAGTACTATGTATCAATCACTGGGGTCTATAGTTATCCTGGGGTCAGTACTATGTATCAATCACAGGGGTCTATAGTTATCCTGGGGTCAGTACTATGTATCAATCACAGGGGTCTATAGTTATCCTGGGGTCAGTATTATGTATCAATCACAGGGGTCTATAGTTATTCTGGGGTCAGTACTATGTATCAATCACAGGGGTCTATAGTTATTCTGGGGTCAGTACTATGTATCAATCACAGGGGTCTATAGTTATCCTTGGGTCTATAGTTATCCTGGGGTCAGTACTATGTATCAATCACAGGGGTCTATAGTTATTCTGGGGTCAGTACTATGTATCAATCACAGGGGTCTATAGTTATCCTGGGGTCTATAGTTATCATGGGGTCTATAGTTATCCTGGGGTCAGTACTATGTATCAATCACAGGGGTCTATAGTTATCCTGGGGTCTGTAGTTATTCTGGGGTCAGTACTATGTATCAATCACTGGGGTCTATAGTTATCCTGGGGTCTATAGTTATTCTGGGGTCTATAGTTATTCTGGGGTCAGTACTATGTATCAATCACTGGGGTCTATAGTTATCCTGGGGTCTGTAGTTATTCTGGGGTCAGTACTATGTATCAATCACAGGGGTCTATAGTTATCCTGGGGTCTATAGTTATTCTGGGGTCTATAGTTATTCTAGGGTCAGTACTATGTATCAATCACAGGGGTCTATAGTTATCCTGGGGTCTATAGTTATCCTGGGGTCTATAGTTATCCTGGGGTCTATAGTTATCCTGGGGTCTATAGTTATCCTGGGGTCTATAGTTATTCTAGGGTCAGTACTATGTATCAATCACAGGGGTCTATAGTTATCCTGGAGTCTATAGTTATCCTGGGGTCTATAGTTATTCTGGGGTCAGTACTATGTATCAATCACTGGGGTCTATAGTTATCCTGGGGTCAGTACTATGTATCAATCACAGGTGTCTATAGTTATTCTGGGGTCAGTACTATGTATCAATCACTGGGGTCTATAGTTATCCTGGGGTCAGTACTATGTATCAATCACAGAGGTCTATAGTTATCCTTGGGTCAGTACTATGTATCAATCACAGGGGTCTATAGTTATTCTGGGGTCAGTACTATGTATCAATCACAGTGGTCTATAGTTATCCTGGGGTTAGTAGTATGTATCAATCACAGGGGTCTATAGTTATCCTGGGGTCAGTACTATGTATCAATCACAGGGGTCTATAGTTATCCTGGGGTCTATAGTTATTCTGGGGTCAGTACTATGTATCAATCACAGGGGTCTATAGTTATTCTGGGGTCAGTACTATGTATCAATCACAGGGGTCTATAGTTATCCTTGGGTCTATAGTTATCCTGGGGTTAGTACTATGTATCAATCACAGGGGTCTATAGTTATTCTGGGGTCAGTACTATGTATCAATCACAGGCGTCTATAGTTATCCTGGGATCTATAGTTATCCTGGGGTCTATAGTTATCCTGGGGTCTATAGTTATCCTTGGGCATATAGTTATCCTGGGGTCAGTACTATGTATCAATCACAGGGGTCTATAGTTATCCTTGGGTCTATAGTTATCCTGGGGTCAGTACTATGTATCAATCACAGGGGTCTATAGTTATCCTTGGGTCTATAGTTATTCTGGGGTCAGTACTATGTATCAATCACAGGGGTCTGTAGTTATCCTTGGGTCTATAGTTATCCTGGGGTCAGTACTATGTCTCAATCACAGGGGTCTATAGTTATCCTTGGGTCTATAGTTATCCTGGGGTCAGTACTATGTAATATAATAACAAGTTTTGTTATATTCTTATCAGTGAAATACTGGGATTTCTCTGTGTATTACAGGTAGTGAAATACTGGGATTTCTGTAGGTATTACAGGTAGTGAAATACTGGGATTTCTGTGGGTATTACAGGTAATTTCCAATTTTTTCACAAGCAATATCGTCACTATAGATGATAGCAAAAAGTCACACCATCACTAGTTACAATATTAGTTTTGAAGGAACTACTTTTTTAACCATTTTTTCGAACTTGTTTTTTCAACCTGATAACAACCCATTCTCGTGACATATTTTGATTATCCTCTATGTAATATTTCATAGAACTGACTCCAGGATAATTATAGACACATGGGGTTCCAATTAAATATGTTTATATCTTTCTTTGATAGCTGTTTCTTACATGTATGTGTAATACTTATTTTTTTAAGTTTGTTGCAATATTTCAAATGATTCAGGACTATGATGTCTGTATTAACCCTTTCCCAAACAACAAATTTTCGACAGTACCAAATTGAAAGGGTTTGCAGACAACATTTCAAAATGTGATGAAATTGAAAAATAATCTTCGAATAGGACAGAAAACATTGTGAGAAAAGGAGAAATTAAACATCAAGCGCAATTTCTCTTCTTCCCACATTGTTTTCCAGAGTTGTCTGCAACAAACTGGTCAGATATCGTTATTATTTTTAATGCATCACATGAATGTGGTTATTAAAAACAAGTTTGGGAGGCTTTTTGGTCAAGAGTTAAAGAAATAAAATTGAAATCACATGGCATGGGTTCAAATCCTGGTGACTGTATTGAGATTTTCACCAGAGGTAGTCTCTTGATTGACTAACAGAATGTTGATGGTTCGCGTTCTACATGGTTTACCATCCATTATGGGCAGTTGAGTATGGGGATCTTCCTCAATCATTAAGAGTCGGACAACGTAACATAAATGAATTTATGTTGAAGTGATGTAAAACCCATATTAATAAAAGATGATAAAAATGAGCTTGATAGAAGGGTATGCTCCTTTCAATTACAGGTTTCTTTTGCCTCATCTGGCGCGAAGCATTGTTTTGACAGCTATAGATCCAGTGTTTAATCCTTCCACGCCTGCAATTGGTGACAGTTGGTTTGTTAAGGTATCCTGACAGCTTAAAGTGTCAGCTTCATTGAGATTTTTTTACAGGGTCAAAAGTTGCACCTATAACCAGCTGCCTAGTTAAGATTGTGTTTAGGGTCTTTGACCCACAATATTCTAAAAGATATGAGCTAATTCTTTTTTTGTGAGTACTCATGAGAAACGTCTTGATGAGATCATCTTAATGAGTACCCACACTATAGGGTTAAGGTGATATTGGTTGAAGCTCTACCTGCAGATTTCTATATCAACAACCACTGCAGTTATTAGATTAACACTTCACATATGTGTTTGGGATCATAATCTATTGTAACGGACCAATTCCCATATCGTTTCTTATTTTAAGCAAATTTTGGCATTTTTTGTACTTAAAAAATCTTGGTTTAAACTTTACATACACGTTTATTTCTCACGACCTACTATTGATTTAAACTTTACACATGGACTTAGTGTCATGATGAAAGGTTACTGACCTAGTGCAATAACTCTAATAGAATCGTGGTTAAAGTTTTGTATGCATCTTCATTTTTCAGAAACAAATTATTGCTCACTGACCTATATCCCTCTCTGACATTAAAAGAGTAGTTGAGTGTATTGTTTGGTGAACATCTTTTGTTATTTTCATTTTTATGTGAATACAAAGAGGTAAAAGGATAAATAGAATTGGTGGTTGGTGTCTTCAATGGGAAAAGTTTTCAGGCTCCGCTTTGAATTATTATCCGTATTGCCTTCGGCTCTACTGATAATATTCCTATGCCATGCCTCATAACATTTCGGAAACAAGACCCCAACTATCTATTCATTACGATAATTTAAATGTATACATCAGGGAAAAACTTTAGTTATGTATGGAACTTCATTAAACATTTTGTGTACTCATTTTTATAATAGTTTTTACGTTTTGTTTCTGATAATTGTTCTGTGATAATTCTACATGTGTCTTTCCGTTTGTTCAATTCTTTATTTAGGAAAAAAACACCAAATTTACCCTTAATTTTGTTAAGAAAGTAGGAAAAAGGGAAATGTGGGATTATAGAAGGTTTCAAAGTTTGAGAAATAAAACTTAGTTATTCAATCAGGCAACAACAGGCAAGTTAAAAATATATTTATGAAAAGTATTTCTACTATATTGCATAGAAACCATCATGACTAAACGTGAAGTTGCTTGTCACAAGTTACTTCTCCTTTAGTCACGATGGTGTCTTAATTCTTTTGCAAACATTTTGTAAAAGTGTAGTTTAAGAGACAAGAGGGTTAAAATTCGAATTCTGAATTTAGCTAAATGCTAAAAATAGCACTGCCTTCAATGGTCAAATTGTTTTCTACCAAACTTTTAATGTGCTTGGCCAAATGCCCATAAATTTGTTCTCTCATCAAAAAACAATAAGTGTCAAGAAATTGTTGCTAATTTCATCAAATTAGCTATGAAAAGACGCAATGACTTTTGAGAAAACAACCATTAACAACTGCTTTTCCCTCTCTTTGCAAATGAATATATGAGGGTTGATTTATTAAGTGATTTGATAAAGATTTGTATATTATATTTTATATGAATTATTCTGAGTTTGTTTTTGTAATTGTTGTGGCCATATATTTGAAATGTTTCGTAAATTTATGGCAAATGGCATATTTTGTTGCCAAATGCCAAATAAAGCTGAGTTGAGATGTTAACAGATTTGAGGACATTTTGAAAAGAAAACTTTATTTTTTCCAAACTGTACAACAGCTGTAATGTAATACGATCTGGAATTTAGCTACTGGAAGCAAATTTAGTGAATAAACATGTATTTAACCCTTTATTAAATTCTTGACTGTTCGAAATTGAAAGAGTTTGCAGACGACATTTCAAAATGTGATGAAATTGAAAAGGATCTTCTGATAGGGTGAAAAACAGTGTGGGAAAGAAGAAATTGCTCGTCACAATGTTTTCCTGAGTCGTCTGCAACAAACTGGTCAAATGTCGTTATTAATTCACCGTGTTTGTTTGTTTGACATCGATCGTGAAGGAAGCGTAAAGCTTGTTCAAAGCCACTCTCGATGACTGCTTCCTGGATACTAAACCAGTAATTGCGCCGGTTTGTGGGTAAGTCCCGGGAATTTTCACCTGGCCTTACGAGGATTCGAACCCGGGACCCTCTGTACAAGAGCCTGACGCTCTACCCCTGCAACGTCGCCCACATTATTATTGTTTCGTAATGGGTTAACATTTCAAATCTAAAAGTGATGAAATGGTTTTTTAGTTCTCCCCTATACAGACTACACATGCTTAGATATATTGTCGCATCTTGAAATAATTATTCTTCCAATAGCTACTTTTAAATTGAGGAGTTTTGTTAACCCTTTCCCAAACAACAAATTTTCGACTCCCAAATTGAGAGAGATTGCAGACGACATTTCAAAATGTGATGAAATTGTAAAATATTCTTCTGATAGGACAGAAAACATTGTGGGAAAAGGAAAAATTGCTCTTTACGAGCAATTTCTCCTTTTCCCACAATGTTTTCTAAAGTAAACTGCAACAAAGTGGTCAAATGTTGTTATTGTTTGGAAAAGCGGTATGGTGAGATGAGAGGCAAGCTTAACCCAATTACCAAGCAATAACAACATTTGACCACTTTGTTGCAGATGAAAACACTGTGGGAAAAGGAGAAGTTTCTCATAAAGAGCAACTTCTCCTTTCCCGACAATGTTTACTACTCTATTAGAAGATTACTTTCCAATTTCATCACTTTCATCATTTTAAAAATGTGGTCTGCAAACGCTTTCAATTTGGGACAGTAAAAAATTTGACGTTAGGTAAAGGGTTAATGAGGTAGATATACCAATGATGAGACAGCATCAGAATCTATGTGAAATATGAAATTGTTGTCTACCATTTATATGCCCCTGTCACACTTGACCGGATTGGTGTTCCGGACATCAGCGGATAGAAATTTTTGGATATCCGGTGATGTTTGTCAATATCCGTTTTATGTCCGTTTTATGTGCGGTTCATTCGTTTAATGTCAGGTGATGTACGGTACGTCCGATGGTATCCATTGGAAACTTTCGTGCATGCACAAAACTTGAAACGGACAGTAACGGATAAGAATATTCGCTGGCTGTCCTGTGCATGTCTGTTTTGTCCTGTATATATCCTGTCATTGTTCGTTTATAGGCGGTAGGTGTACGGGGGCATTCATTACCCAGTCCGTTGATGGAACTACCTTTATCATGCTCTGTTTCAGTTTCAGTTTCTATGTCTTGCGCTTTTGTAGGAACTTTTTTATTATTTTTCTCCCGCGAGGCATTTCGGCAAGGCAGTGAGCACTGTAACTTATTGACAACTGATCGTCTGAGAAATGCATATATCTTGTTTTTTTTCTGCACGCGTACGTTAATGTCCGTTAAGTGTTTGGTTTGTCCGAAATACATCCTGTACACGTCCTAATTTACCGGTTCATGTTCGTTTGTTGTTCATTACTCATTCGGAGACACCCGGTTGGTAGTACTGTAGCCATATGTTACATGTTCGGGTATGTTTCATCCACTCCATATTCGGTGCAAGTACGTCGTCAGTTTGGATTTTTCTACCACACTGACAATGTTACCACCGTATACCACCAATTTCTATCCGTTGATGCCAGGTACACCAATCCGGTCAAGTGTGACAGGGGCATTAATTTGTTTTGTCATGTTTATCAGACATAGATAATATCTACGTCTCTGTGTTTATAGATTACTACTGTTATTGTATTTTCAGAAGGAAAATCATAAGTTGGTGTTTTAGTTTACTTTTCGAAATACTTGATGCTTGCTTGTTTGGTTTGTTGGTTGTATGACCTTTTGCAATTGTTAATATATGTGTTTATTAAAACAATTCGAAAGTTGATAACCTTAAAGTTAGTAATTTTCTAGCAAAAAATCAATGCTGAAGATTAATCAAACAGGACCATTAAAGGTACTATCACACTAGTTGAGCTTAAAATCTTTTTGAAATTGTCTTCTACAGCTAAAGTGACATCCCAGCTATATAAATGTACATAAAATTGTGTTAGTGATATACCTCCCACCCTCCTTCATAACTGTTTGGTGAAGAGGTATAGCATTTATGTTGCAAATAGTTAACCATTTAAACAGTTCATTTTGTAAACAGTGAAATAGGTTTTAACTACACATAGGTGAGCGGTGATATTTCATATACCACCATCACATTGGTCTTTTTTTACACACATGTGTTTGTGTATTTGTGTATTCCATATTTCACCCATGCACAATGGCTGATATGGATAGAAATTTACAATCAAAGTACTGAAGGGAATGAAAACTCATTTCGCTTTTTGATGAAAACTCGATGAAAGAATATAGAAAGTTGAAAAAGCCTCTTGTTTAGAGACAGGGATAGCTTAAATCAAAAATTTATTCACAATTTTAAGGTTGGTATCTGACAGAACTCAACATGTGAGAGAGTTTATTCAGTGTTTCTCAATATGCAAGCAAAAACCATGAGACCAACACTTCAAGGGAGGCAAGTCGTGTTAACCTGATGCAATGTATGTCAAGACTTACCTCCCTTGACCCTTTTTTTTTAAGTAAGCAGCGCATAAGTCCGACTTCATTTCGAAGAACTTTATCGCATAAACGGAGCGGGATTCGTGCTAGTCGAAATGACAATTTGAAAATGAAAAATCGATTGTTGTTTTTTATTTGTGTTTGTCGGCGGAGGGGAAATTCCACATTATAAGCTTAATCTGTATTTATCTTAATGATGTCCATGTTTATCAATATTACAACCAGTAATTCGGTTACCGCTGGAAATGGTCGTTCATTTCGCGGTACTTTTGTCCAATGAGACGATGTTACTTACTGGTCTTTTTTTTAAAGTTTGTTTTTTGTAAACTCGATGAATGTTAAAGACAGTGGATGTGCCTGTTTGAGCGGTTGGTTGGTAATTTGATTGATTAACTGATTGATTGATTGGTTGATTGAATACTGATTGATTGATAGATTTATTGATTGGTGGATTGATGGATTGATTGATTGATTCAATATTTAGAAGGAAAGAGACATCGTGTCGGCTTTTGCACATTGCGTTCAGGATGGCTTAACCCTTTACCAAACGCCAAATTTTCGACTGTCCAAAATTGAAAGAGTTTGAAGACGACGTTTCAAAATGGGATGAAATTGAAAGTAATCTTCTGATAGAGTAGAAAACATTGTTACGAGCAACTTTTCCTTTTCTCACAATGTTTTCCAGTGTCGTCTGCAACAAATTGATGAAATGTCTTTATTGTTTGGTAATTGGATAAGAGTGAGGTAAACGGTTGGAACATGGTAACTTTCATTAACCCTTTCCCAAACAATAACGACATTTGACTACTTTGTTGCAGACGACTTTAGAAAACATTGTGGGAAAAGAAGAAATTGCTCGTAACGAGCAATTTTTCCTTTCCCACAATGTTTTCTGGCATATCAGAAGGTTATTTTCCAACTTCATCACATTTTGAAATGTCGTCTGCAAACTCTTTCAATTCAGGACAGTGGAAAATTTGTTGTTTGGGAAAGGGTTAAATTAGAACCAGTGTAGTGTTATAGAAAAAAATGTTCTGGTTTTCTCTCTGAATTGTTTGGTTATCTTTTTAAGACATGTCCGTTCTACAATTAAAGATTACTTAAAGCAAGAACGATGTTTTTGTTTTTAAGCGATCAGAAAAACTGCAAAACTGGGTATAATGAAAGAATACGTTTAAACTTAGTGAAAAAACACAGGATCATGACAATATAACGCATGTACTATTTATTATGTATTTCTCAAAAGGCCATTTTCACGAATTTGGTGCCCTCCGATCTTACTTCATTGTTCACATTCGAGTAACATTTAAGATAGCAAGGTGTGCTTGGATTAATGAGTGGCGATCACATGGTTAGAAGAATCACGCGAAATACATAGAAATACTGTCATTTATCCAATATTAACAATGTGAACATTCAATATGGAGAACTTCCTTGGCTTAATTGGTTGCTCGGCTGACTTCGTTTTATCGCTAATTGTAAACAAACCCTGTAGTATCACTCATTTAAAAGCATTATGTGAACGTGTTACCGTATCACTCTAAGTACTTTAAAGTTAACTTTCAATCATTGCAGAACTTTCACATTTTAAGTGTAAATGAGCGCAAATGTGCCTTCTATACGTCATAAAACCTTACGATCAAGGAGTGTATCTGCCGTAGAGACTTATGAACTTACTCTGACATAAAGATTGGTTTGAAAATAACAAAATATCTTCTTTCCCAAAAGATTTTTAACCCAATGTGATAACGGGAACACAGTTCCATGACTTCGGATTTTGGCCGATCATATATTCAAATTTTGTGGAATAGGCTTAGGTAGCAAGTATATAGGCTTTTCTTGAAGTTTTCTTTATGTCGATTCCATGAGGAAGCGCATAAAGGGCACCATGATACTGTAACCATCCCTTTTGTGCCGCTAGAACCATTCTCTCCCAACAAATACATTTATAGCAGGCTTCCTTGCGAAACATTTTGATAAAAGCATAACGTAATCACAACGCATAAATCGCCAGCTTTTACTCCCCTGTATAGAACGAATAACCATTAATCCTTTGAATGCAGGGTCATATTCTAAAAATATAATGTGTCGATTGCTTTTCAAAACCTTACATATCTGATTAATGAAATTTATCGAGGAAAGATACCCAGAGTAGCAAACAGGTTAGATCACAGGCCAGCCGCATATTTGCTGGGCGGCTGGCCTGGTTCTAACCCGTTTGCATAAGCATTAAGTCGGTCCCAGCACTATAAGGTTTTAAAGCTTTCAAATATTTCCGCAATGATGCCATCTGCGTGCTATCGGTTTTCGGCGAAAATACAGAACAAGGAACGAGGATAAAAAAGGCGGCCCAAAATCCACGCGTTTCGTCTTTTGTCTTTCAAAATCTTTCCAAATACGGGGCCAAGCTGCGTTGCTTGAAAGCTGAAGCGATTATTTTTCATAATTCTTCCTTATTTTCTTTTATCTTTTGTTTCCCGTTGAAGCAGACGACAAAAATCGATTTTCCCATAGCGTCCTCTCCTGGTATTCCACCTGCCCCTGGATTCAGCGCGTGCTGTTATTGTTCAGCGCGCATGCGTGCTTTGAATGTGGCGCCACCTCCCCGTATTGGTTATCGTGCGGAATTCGGTGCCGTATGCGGGCCGTTTGATTCCAACGCTGTATCCAATCAGAATGCGACTTATGGTTTGAAATTCGATATTGCACCAGACAAGCGAACGAGAGAGGCGCGGGCCGATCTGCAAGCGTTTGTCGTCTGCAACTACGATATTAATTGGATGGTTCATTGTCTGTTCATTCACTCAACTCAATTAACGAATGTGACAAATGATTTCTATGAAAAAAGCTGTATCATTCAAGAATGAACACAAACCATATTGCGATAAAAGGAGTAGAGTGTCCCCATATTAACGAAAGTGAAAAAAAGAATGGCACTTCTGAATAAAAGATATTAAAATAACATGTGACAAAGAGCATGAGACTTGAGTCCTATGAGTCCTAATGAACGAAAAACCCACCGAGTTGATATGTTATAAAAGAGAGACTGCTCTTTATGAGTAAGTCTCCTCGTTGTCACAATGTTTCGTGATTGCCTGTTTACCCGCGTGTTTGAAGTGCAATTTCCCACTCGTTTCCTTCAGTCTTATACATGACGTTTTCATCATATGCATTAAAGGTCCTCTGTTTAACGCAAGAGAGCAACACCAGGTTTCCCCGCTTTTCTAATATGGCCAGTTTGATGTGTTGATAAAGCTATGTTTTCTTCACAAAGCCTTTTTCGCGATTTCCATTTCTTAATTTTTTAAATTAATAATCGCTTCATTGCAGAATGCCCATTCAAAACGCTCGTCTGCTAATAGTTTCATTATACCGGTATAACAACACAGACGACCGTGCAAATATACTAATAAAACGAAACAATACTCTTTAAAGATGGATTGAGTCCTGTTCGATAAAGATTACTACACTCGCGTTTAAAATCTGCAACGTTTCTACAACGTTTCCTTATTTATCTTGTGTAGAAAAATGACCGTTCCGAAGGGAAAAGTTAATCTTAATTTGCATGTAGATTCTTAAACTTCAAGTACAGCGCGTATAACTGATAAATGTGAAATTGCATTCAAAGTCATGATGCGCTCTTACCGGATTGTTCTTTTGATTAGGAATAAAGTCAACACTGACACAGGATTGATATTGACTCGGTCATTTGATATTTCAAATGACAGTACCTTTGCATTCAAGTACTTGTGAACATACATGTAAATTAGAATACGTGATTGAAGTAACCTTTCAAAACAAAGATGGGAGACCAATTGATCGCCACAGATTACTGCTGTATAAATCTCTCTCTATTTATACATATTAACCCATTCCCAGACAATAACGACATATGACCACTTTGTTGCAGACGACTTTAGAAAACCCTGTGGGAAAAGGAGAAATTGCTCGTGACGAGCAATTTTTCCTTTTCCCACAATGTTTTCTGCCCTATCTGAAGAATAATTTTCAATTTCAGCACAATTTGAAATTTCGTCTGCAAACTCTTTCATATTGGGACAGTCGAAAATTTGTTGTTTGGTAAAGGGTTAACAGTAACCCCAAGTACGATATATGACAAATCAAAGAATTGACTTCATATTGTTTGTAAAACCAATGCAGTCTTCAACTTTCACCTAATCCATTACACCAAACAATAACGGCATTTGACTAGTTTGATGCAGACGAATCTGGAAAGCCTTGTGGGAAAAGGGGAACTTGCTCTTAACGAGCAATTTCTCCTTTTCCCACAATGTTTTCTGCCGTCAGAAGATTTTTTTTTTTATTTCATCACATTTTGAAATGTCGTCTGCAATCTCTTTCAATTTGGGCAGGCGAATATTTGCGTTTAGTAAAGGGTTAACTGTTCCTATTCTTGGATGCAATGTCAAAGCCCAAATCGCGAGCAAATCAGGAAATTATTTGTGAACATTTCTTGTACCCGTATAGACATTCAGATGCCAAATGTTAACTCGAAATTGCGCGCGCATTTTGGTGCCCAGCGCGATTCCGTATGATTCGATGTCCTTTGTCTAATATCGCTCTAAAACCGATCCGTCATCGAAGTCAAAATCACCTGCATTTATTATCATTTACTGTTTTCAATATTATCCCGCCATTTTTTTTTTCGTTCGGATTTCCCTTCATTTCCCTCTACCAATTTGTTAGAAATGATCTTTCATAAAGATGAACAACCATTTGATGCTTTGATGCCTTAAAGTATCTGTTATATTAACCGAAACGATGATTCGCTGATTTTTCTACAATATTTTTACAAACCAAGGCAAGTTCCATGTTTAGGGAACATTTGGTGGAAAGAAAAGAAGAGCGCAGCATCCACCTTTCCCAAATCAGTTTAATGTCTCTTACACCATACTACGTTTACAAACGATTAGACAAAAGAAGGAGTTGCTCGGGAAGAGCAATTATTCTGTTTTGTCACTGAGATTTTTCGATTTGCACAACAATTAAGCGGTCGTTCGCCCATGTTATATGCACATCCTTGCTAATTCGTCTGTTTGGTGTTGATACGAATGCGGGGCGTAAAAGGATAAAAGGGTAAAGTTGTCCGCGTACAACATGCCTCTTCAAACGGGTCTATTTACGCGTCGGCTATAATTAAAGTAACGGAGGTTAACGGTTTTGCCCGAGCGGTACCGTATTTGGCCGAACACCTGCCGGCTCTGGATCGCTGAACCGCTCTTTTCCCCGTGAATCCTTATTGGTCGCCCAGATTGCAATAAACCCGAATATTTGGCCCCGCCCACGAATTTTCTCCGTTTAACACATTACCACGTAACGCGACATTTTTGCGTCTTGCACCAGACGTCTTTCAAAAAGCGTTGTGGCAAAAGGAGAAATTGCTTGTGACAAGCAATTTCTTCTTTTGCCACGTCGCATTTTCAATTAATTCACATATCACAACAGCGGGACTTAAAAGGGTTTTCACATGTTTACAAAGCTTTTATGAACTCGTCTCCTTTAAGTAAAAAATATGTCGTCTGTGGGTGGAAAAGAGTTAATCATTGTGATTTTTTCCCGTCAAAAATGCGTCAAACTTGACGCGATTGTTTTTTTTATTGTTTCAGAATGGACAGACATGTACCTTGGTTGCTGCGAAAATTAGTTGTCTTTACTTTTTATGAGGTTTTGTTTCTTTTTAACTGTTTAGTCTCGTATTGACGATGTTAGTATTAAACGATATTGCAATGATTCGAGCGTTTATTTAATTGTATCAATCGAAGTTATCATTCCAGGCCCACACGGAGTTCTCATACATAGGATAGAAATCACATACATGTGTATAAAAAATGTATGGATAGATAGTATTTCAGACCAAATATCTTCAAATTTACACATCTTTTAAATAGCAAAATCAACAAAATGCTATGCGGTTGCGCTCGTATTGCATTAACCCTTATAGTGCTCGAACCGATTTCATGCTTATGCAAACTGGTTTGATCCAGACCAGCCGCATATGATCTTACCTATTTGCTACTCTGAGTATCTTTCCTCGTCAAAATAAAGCAGATATGGCTTTGGAAAGCAAACGACACAAAAATCTTTATTTAGAAAATTATCCAGCTAAGCACGTCAGATCACACTATCAAACCTTTAACCAATAGTTGGATTTGATAGATCTTCCTCACTTCTGAATTTATGAATGATTCGATTTCCAAATTGTTATTATATTCACATGCGTTGATATACGTTATATCTACACTATTTTCACGTTTGATTGAACGTATTTTTCGTATTACTCGATATTAGCCACTATACTCATGTTGATAAAACTCAATATTTTGAATTATACAAAAAGTGACAACAGACGATATACTTTGAAGCGATCAATTTTTATTTTCTATGGTGGTCACTATATATTTCTATAAGCAAATGTAATTTTGCATACTTAATTAATAGCAGATCTTCTGCAAAAGAGTTTTGAAATTGTGACTTTGAAATAAAAAGGAAAACGGCTTCTAAATAGCAATATATATTTTTGTAATTATGGTTTTAAACATAGAATTAATATTCCTCCCTTTTTTGTTGTTATCTTCTGTTGTTATCACATTTTCCTTTGACCTGTCAAAATGTCCTGATGGCGGAGTTAACATTCATAAAATTAATCGTTGTTCAAGTTGTTCTTTTCTTTTTCATTTTTCCACGGATTAGAACCCCCGGAATAAAACCCAGGGATTGGCACCAACGTATAAGATCCCACTGATTAGAGCACCCGAATTGGAGCCCACGGATTGGAGCCGAATATTAGAGCCCACGGATTAGAGCCCACGGGTTGGAACCCACGGATTGGAGCCAATGCATAAGAGCCCTTGGCTAAGAACCCATGCATTAGAGCCCACTATTAGAGCCCACGGATTAGAGTCCACGGATTAGAGTCCACGGATTGGAGCCCAAAGGTTGGAACCCACAGGTTGGAGCCCAGGGGTTGGAACCCACACATTAGAACCCACGTATTAGAGCCAACGGATTAGAGCCCATGAAGTGGAGTCCACGGATTAGAGCCCACGTATTAGAGCCAACGGATTAAAGCTCATAGATTGGAACCCACGGATTAGAACCCACGGGTTGGAACTCACGCAATAGAGTCCATGGATTAGAGCCTGCGGATTAGAGTCCAAGGATTGGAACCCACAGGTCGGAACCCATGGGTTGGAACCCACGTATTAGAGCCCACAGATTAGAGCCCATGGATTAATACCCATGAATTAGATCCCACGAGTTTGTAACCACGGATTATAACCCACGAATTGGAACCCCTGGGTTAGAGCTCACGGATTAGACCCCCGGGTTTGAACGCCCGGATTGGATCCAACGGATCTGAGCCCACAGTTTGGAACCCACAGATTAGAGCCCTCGGATTGGATCTCACGGATTGGAACCCACGGATTAGAGCCCACGGATGAGAGCCGACAGATTAGAGCCCACGAATTTGTAACTACGGATTATAACCCACGGATTGGAACCCACGGATTCCCAAGGCAGCATAACTAGTATAGTAAGCCATCAATCATACAAAGGTTGTCTAGAAGAAAACTGTAAAGCCGTGTGGGAGAACATTTTCCACGGAACGAGATTTAAAGCTGTTTCTAAAATGCATTCCCTGCAATGGCCAATCTTTGATACCCTAACACTTATATTGTAAATGACCCACTAATCCTGGATTTGACTCCTAACGATTATTATTTTTCCATTTTACAATTTTATATGTAAGGGGTCAAAACTAATCAAATTAAGCAATGATCAAGGGGTAAAGGGAAAAAATACCCTGGCCAATTCTGAGACTTATCGAAGCTTCACCGAAAACGAAACGGAAGCATGTAACATAGGGATTCAAAATGTAATGCAGACATGATACATTTTTAATGTACAAATATACATGATTACATACTATACGCCCGATGTACTCTCAATTTCCGCATGATCAACGTATGTAATTAGTCTGGAGCTCCCTTCCCTACCACTTTGTAAATCTTAAAGAGTAAAACTACTCGGGTGTTTCCGTGAGCTGAGAAATACACTTCGTACATAGGTGTATAGTTACAAATTCCGTTTTATTCGTCCTGGCTAGTTGCCTGTTTCTAGGGAGCGTCCATGTTGAGTAGTTCATTATATATGGAAGAGTTTAACACCTTTTTAATTATTTGTTTTCGTCTCTTACTCAAACATATAGGTGAAAATATAAAATGTGATATGTATTTGCTTCCTTAGTCAATTTAAATTACTATTACGATATTAGATTTTAGATCTTTATTTGAAAACGAAAGTACGATGTAAGAAGTCTTGCCAGAACTAATATGGCGGCTTTCTTAATATGTCAGAGGTGTTTTCATTGGATAAAACCCGATAAGTTCAGATTGGTTGAAGACTACGACAGGAAACCATACTACGTATGCAATGTGTTCGGCAAATGTCTGCTTTATAAACACATGAATGGCACTCGACAAATTCTTAATGTAGTCTAAACGTTAACCCTTACCCAAACAACAAATTGTTGACTGTCCCAAATTGAAAGAATTTGCAGACGACATTTCAAAATGTGATGAAATTGGAAAATAATCTTCTGATAAGGCAGAAAACATTGTGGGAAAAGGAAAAATTGCTCGTAACGAGCAATTTCTCCTTTTCCCACAATGTTTTCTAAAGTCGTATGCAACAAAATAGTCAAATGTCGTTATTGTTTGGGAATGGGTTAAACTAATTTAGGCATATTACGCTTGATATAGACATTTCTGCCTACATCGTGAATGACACTGTTCGTTATCAAAGAGGGTGAAAATGTAAACAAAGGACAGAATGTAAACAATCAGGCAGGGGAAGCGTTTATAAACAATCATCCAAGTATACCCAACCACCCACCATATAACGGGACACAGTATACAGGTAACGGAACAAATAATGGAGCCACCGGAACAAACATGCCCTACATGATGATGTTGAATTCCCCACCCCCACCGATGATACCACAAGGTTACCAAAATCAGCAATATCAGTACCAACAATGTAGTACCCCAGCATCACCTATGAGTCAGAGCCCTGATCCTTTCACAATCATATTGCAACGTTTGGATTCCATGGATAACCGATTGGCGAAATTAGAAAATATGCAAAAAAGTATAACGGGTATCATCTCTAGAATGGATAAAATAGACGAAAGGATAAAAAACATTGAAGGAAAAGTGAAAGATTTGGAAGAAAGCAGGACTTTTGACGCCAGCATATTTGATGACATGGCTAGTAAACAACGAGAGATTGACTCAATCCTGTCTAAGATGAAAAAGTATGAGTCGGAGAAAATGGAAAACGAAAACAAGTTACAGAGTGAGGTGACGGATCTTAAATGCCGAAGTATGAGAGATAATCTCATTTTTTATAAGCTGCCAGAAGAAATGGGAGAAAACTGTGAAGAAAAAGTGTTGTCTTTCATTGAAAATAAAGTCAAGATAGAGAAAGCTTCCAGTGAAATAAGATTACACCGAGCCCACAGAATAGGAGCATACAGACAAGGTGTAGTGAGACCAATAGTAGCAAAATTCGCCTATTACCCTGATAGAGAAAAGGTGAGAAAATCAGCAAAGAACTTAAAAGGTACACCATTTGGGATATCCGAGCAGTTTCCCCGAGAAATACTCGAAAGAAGGAGAAAGCTAGTGACCGTTATGAAAACAGCACGGGAAAACGGTAAGGAAGCTCGCCTAATCGTAGACAAACTCTACATAAACAACGAACTGTACCGAGATTAGGATCAACATGAGAGTGCGATCGGATGTCTCGCCTGGAACGTAGAAGGCCTCACATCAACCAAGAGAACATCAAACGACTTTGCCGACATATTAGGAAAACATGACGTTATATGCTTAAGCGAAACGTGGTCCAAGAAAAACACAAACATAGACCTAAGTGGATATTCCAACCCTATCCATTCATACCGGAAGCTACAAAATAGACGGGCGAACAGAGCAAGTGGTGGTATAATTATTTACATAAAGGACGAAATAAGAAAGGGTGTTAAATTGGTAAAAAACGAAATAGACTCTGTTGTATGGTTAAAATTTGATAAAATGTTTTTTAAAAATGAAGATGACTTTTACCTAGCAGCAGTGTACATACCACCTGAAAATTCACCAGTTCATAACTTATATGATTATGATATTTTTAATATACTTGAAAACGATGTTAACTATTATAGCAATTTTGGAAAAGTGTTTATTTGTGGGGATACAAATAGTCGAGTTGGGAATAAATTTGATTATATTGAAAATGATTCCGTCTTAGATTGTGAAGATACTGATTGTACTTTGATCCCACCAGGCCGTAAGACAGCTGATGTTAAATCAAATAAGTTCGGAGATTGTTTGTTAGACTTATGTAAGGCTACCGGCGTTCGTATTGTAAATGGTCGTCTGCATTCTGACCGAGATATTGGGAAAATAACGTGTATTACACATAATGGTCAAAGTACAGTTGATTATCTTTTAACTATGACGGAGAATTTTAAATATATTCAACGATTTATTGTAAATGATTTTAACCATTTTTCGAACCATGCCCCAATTGCATTCTCTTTGAGAACACATAGTTCATTTAACAATAAAGAGTTTAAAACTGTGAAAAGGGTAACTAAATGGGATCCACAGTACAAGGATATGTTTTTACAAGATTTATACTCAGGTATCGATGAACTAGAGAATGTATTGTTACAACAGATCGAGGGGCGGTGTGACTCTGATCAGCTTGTCTCCTCATTTACCAACTATTTTAACTCATTTGGAAATAAATATTTTACTAAAACCTTACATTCATCAAACTTAAGCTTCAATGAGAAAGATAATCATCAAAAACATTGGTTTGATGAAGAATGTAAAACTAAGCGGGAGGAATATAAAGAAGCAGTTCACATACTGAATAGAGGACTATCTGAGGAGACACGTAAATCAATGTATTCTAAACGTAAAGATTATAAATATTGCTGCAGATTGAAACGTTTACAGTATAATAAAGAAATTGCTCATAAAATGAATAATATGAGACGAACCAAGCCCCGGGATTTCTGGAAAATGTTTAAAAAGGGGAAAGTCACTTTGGATAATACAAATATTTCAACGGAACAATTTCTTAACCATTTTAAAAACCTGTCGTCTGCTTTAAACTCAGAACCTATTGATGATTATTTTATACCTGCTGAACGTACTTGCACTTTTCAGGAACTTGATCAGCCAATAACATTGCAGGAAATACAGTCAGCTTGTAAACATTTGGGTTTAAATAAAGCATGTGCTTTCGATGATATAATTTATGAGTATTTTAAAGAAAGTATTGAGATAACAGGTAAAGCATTGTTGATTTTGTTTAATCATATTCTCGAAACAAGCATTTTCCCGACATCTTGGTGCAAAGGGATGATTATACCCATTTACAAAAAAGGTGAATCGTCCGATCCCAATAATTATCGTGGAGTAACATTGACAAGTTGTTTTGCTAAGCTCTTTACTGTTATACTCAATACTAGATTGAAAGAATGGGCTGAGCAATGTGACATTTTAACGGATGCTCAGTTTGGGTTTAAAGCGGGTTACAGCACAGTTGATGCAGTTTTTATTTTAAATGCTTTAATAGAAAAACAAATGAAATGTAAATGTAAACTTTTTTCATGTTTTATTGATTTTAAAAAGGCGTATGACAGCATCGATAGATCTTCGTTATGGCACAAGTTAATAAAGTCCGGGATAGACGGAAAACTTTTTGATATTTTACGGTCTATGTATTCTAATGTTAAAATGTGTGTGAAACATATGGACACTCTGTCGGAGTTTTTTGATAGCGACATTGGGTTGTTTCAAGGGGAGATAACTTCACCGATCATGTTTTCTCTTTTTTTAAATGATATTGAAATGCATTTCCAAAATAATTTATTAGAAGGTTTTGCATTAGAGCAGATTGTCATATATCTCATCTTATTTGCAGATGATGCTGTTCTTATTTCAGAAACGAAAGAAGGGTTACAAGAACTTTTAGATAAATTAGAAAATTATTGCACCAAATGGAAACTTACGGTTAACGGGGATAAAACAAAGGTCATGGTCTTTAGAAAAGGGGGTCAAGTAAAAGCGGATTGGAAATGGTTATATGCAGGTGAAGTTTTAGAAATGGTTAACAGTTTTAATTACTTAGGGATTGTTTTCACCTGTGGAGGTTCCTTTCAGCAGGCAACGAATACATTAGCAGGTAAAGCCTTAAGAGCAATGGGGTCACTTTTTAGTCTAATAAACGGGTATGATGTTCCAATAAATATAATATTTAACCTATTTGATAGTTACGTAAACTCAATTCTTAGTTACAACTGTGAGGTCTGGGGATTTTGTAAAGCAGAAAATTTAGAAAGAGTACACAGGAAATTTTGTAAACGAATCCTTAATGTTAAACAGTCAACTAACTCCCTAGCTTTACTTTCCGAACTTGGGCGGTTCCCACTCATTATAGGGAGATACACCCGCATTATAAAATACTGGTTAAAACTATTCAATAGAAAGAAAGATAATTGTATTCTTTCATCTATTATTGCCTATCAAAGTAAAGAAATACACGATAATCAAGAAACTAAAAATTGGTGTAATAATGTAAAGCACTTACTAGAGTCATCCGGATTTGCTGCTATTTGGTTATTTCCAGAATCAGTGCAGATAGATAAATTTATACCCATTTTCTCATCTCGAATGAAAGATATTCATATCAGTAATTGGCATGAACAAATTTCACTTTCAACATCAATGCAACTTTTTTATAGTCTTAAACCAAGGTATGAAAAATCCGGATACATCTATATTTTAGAGAGTAGATCACAACGAAGTATGTTAAGTAAATTAAGATTGTCATCACATGATCTAAAAATTGAAAAGGGGCGACATAGTAATATTTCAAGAAACGAAAGATATTGTGATTTATGCCCATTAGGTGATATTGAAGATGAGTACCATTTTACATTAATCTGCCCTTATTTTAAAGACTTAAGATCCATATACTTACCGAAGTATTACATCAAACACCCCAGTATGTACAAGTTCATCAGTCTGCTTAACACTGATAAAAAATCATTACTCATTAAACTTTCTAGTTACTACAAACATGCATTTATGATAAGAAGAAGTTACTATTCTATAGAATAGAAAGTAGTTTCAGGAATTGTATTAAGTTTATCTAAGTCGTCACTCTCATCCTGTATGTATATCAAATTTTGCTTTTTATGCATATGTATAAGTTGTAAATGTACATGTCATTTTCATAGCATGCATGTAAAAATATAAATGTAATAACTATGAGCCTATGTGCTTAATGTTGAAATAAAATTATGTTATGTTATGTTATGTTATGTTATCTACGAACAAATCATACGTTTGTATAACAATGGCGCTAGGTGGGGGCCCGACGACAAAGCGACATTGAGATGTGTGGTTTGCCCATCAACCATATGTCCCACAGCAATATCGGCACGCGACCCAGCCCCATTATGAAGCAGATATGAATTAATAGTTCATTTTTCGTTTCGTTTCGTCCCTTTACTCAGTCACTGAAACGAATACAGAGATACTGTTTGCGTTAGTGTGTGAGTTTGTGTGTAAAAAGACACCTTGCTTTGGAAAACATCTAGAAAAAGGGAGGGGGCATTTAACAAGCTATTTGCCCTAGGATGTTTCTTCATTTTCTTTCCAGATGACATCCGAATTACTTTTTCTCTCTGAATTTACATGGTATTCTTTCATATCGTTTCTTAACACATTACCAAACAATAACGACATTTGACCACTTTGTTGCAGACGACTCTGGACAACCTTTTAGGAAGAGGAGAAATTGCTCGTAACGAGCAATCTTTCCTTTTCCTACAATGTTTTCTACTCTATCAAAAGATAACTTTCCAATTTCATCACGTTTTAAAATGGCGTCTGCAAACTCTTTCAATTTGGGACTGTCGAATATTTTGCGTTTTGGTAAAGGGTTAATAAGGGTTCAACTTTGTTTCTACAGATACTGTTCAGTCTGAACTCCATATAAAATAAGTATCTGACGGATTTCTCAATTATGTGAAATATGGTATACATTATTGTAAGGTTCTTGTTCACACGTGACACAATTAGTAAGTAAAAAAATCGTTTAAAAATACAGTTCTTATATTGTGGTTTGATATTCAACTATAAATAGCTAGAGAATGCAAAACCAATCTTAAATTTGTCATCATATCAAATTATGCACATATGGTATTCGATGGATTTCAAACCGTGTTAACCCATTACCAAACAAAAACGATATTTCATAAGTTTGTTGCAGACAACTCGGAAAACGGGTAAAGGAGAAATTGCTCTTAACGAGCAATTTCTCATTTTCACACAGTGGTTCCTGCCATAAGAGAAGATTATTTTTCAATTTCATCTTATTTTGAAATGTCGTCTGCAAACTCTTTTAATTTAGGACAGTCGAACAATTGGCGTTTAGAAAAGGGTTAAAAAGAAAAAAAAAATATTAACCAAATTTTCCTCACATCTGTGACCAGGCAGCTTAAAGGAGCGACAATTTTATAGATTCGCACTCTTTTTCGCGGGAATTTATCCAGGGTGAACTGTCACATCACAATAGCCCGGAGCGCGTGCCGATTTTAATTATGTTCACCTGTACCAAATAACGTTAACTTCACCCATCCATTGTATTACCCAATCTACTCTTTGTAGGAACAATGTCGATAAAAATGGTACAAGAATAGAAGCAAAACTTAGACGATTGTGCTTTTTAACCCGTGTTTGGCTAAACATGGCGTTTTGAAATGGTTGTTATGATTAATATACTTATTGATGTATTTTATTAACGATTAACCCTTTACCAAACGTTAAATTTTAGACTGTCCCAAATTGAAAGAGTTTGCGGACGACATTTCATTATTTTGTAAATATAGCAAAACACTTTCGAATGGAACTCATTTCATCGAGTTGGGACCTATTCTTTACCACTATAATCCAGGCATCGCAGTGCCACACAACAGAAGTTTATTCATTTAATCCTTTTCCAAACGCCAAATTTTTGACTATCCAAAATTGAAAGAGGTTGCGACGTTTCAAAATGTGACGAAATGGAAAAATAATCTTCTGGCAAGGCAGAAAACATTGTGAAAAGAGGAGAAATTGCTGGTTAAGAGCAATTCCTCCTTTTCCCACAATGTTTTCAGAGTCGTCTGCAACAAACTGGTCAAAAGTCGTTATTGTTTTGTAATGTTTAAAGACACCTATGGAAACTGTTCACAACTATATGGTAGACAGAGTTACGTAATCCAATGCATGTGGAATTGTTGAACATCATCATTTAATCATTATATTTATGGTCGGTAACGCATACACAATAACGAGTACATGTATATGTAAGTTGGGATTATATATATCACTTTAACCCTTTCCCAAACTTTAACGACATTTGACCACTCTGTTGAAGACGACTTTAGAAAATATTGTCGGAAAAGGAATAATTGCTCGTAACGAGCAATTTTTCTTTTTCCTACAATGTTTTCTGCCCTATCAGAAGATTATTGTCCAATTTCATCACATTTTGAAATGTCGTCTGCAAGCTCTTTCAATTTTGGGACAGTCGAAAATTTGTTGTTTGGGAAAGGGTTAATCAAACCCTTTCCCCCTTTGAAATAATCAAAGCGCTGAGAGCGCTGAAGTACTAATGTGCGTTTAAAGCAAGATGATTGAGGATACATTTGAACATTTCTTTGGGCAACATCTCGAGGAAAACAGCTGCTCCTTTTACCACCATTAATATAATTATCATTTCTGTGAACGGTGACTGAATGATAGTCTATTTTTCGAACATCTGGACATTTTCGATTTCCCATGAGGCAACAGTTATAATAATATAGAGCAAAACAAAGCGAGTAAATCCGAACTACATTCTTAGTTCCAAGAACGTATTAGTCCGCGCAGTGAAGGCTTATGTTTAATGAGTATTTGGGGTCGGACCGCTTTTTGTGCATCGATAAAGTACCGTCTCTCAAAAAGTGGTATGTAAATTCAATGGACTAAGGTGCTGACTCACCCTTAGTCCAAAAATGATAAGTATTTGAAATTTAAACCCTTAGTTCGCTTATAGTTTCAAGATTGGTCAATCACAAAATATTGTTTTGGCTACAGGATTAAGAAGACATTGTTGCTTTTTTTTACTCAAGCGAAAATACAACTATGAAATTTACAAATCTAGCATTTTATCCTCAACCATATTCTACTTTCTTTAAATGAAATGATAGATGCAAAAGAAGCACAAAACATTCTTTCTTATAATCGTAGGCTAATTACTTCAAGGTTAAAGTTTTAAAGTTTATAACTTCAAAACTATTGAGCGGGCTGTGGATTTCATCCAGTCACTAATTCCATAAAGGGACCGATAATATAAATCAGAACTACTCGGGCATTTCTGTGAGTTGCGAAATACACCTAGGATCAATCGGAACTATTCGGGTATTTCCGTGAGCTGAGAAATACACCTCGCATATAAGTGTAGGTTTACAATTTTTCGGGTATATCGGCCCCGGCGTCTAACACCTTTTCTAAGCGTGCACGTTAAGTAGTTCAATGTGTATGGAAGTGTTGGACATCCTTTTAAACCATTTTTTATCGGTAACTCATACTAAATGGCGAAAGAATAAGTTGTGACTTATATAGTTTTTTCTTTAATCAAATTAAACGACTTCTTAGATTTGACATTTAGAACTATTTTTGAAAACGAAAGTAAAGTGACGTCATTCTCGCGGGAAACAACATGGCGTCATCCCTATCATTTAAGAGGCGTTTTCATTGGATAAACCCGAGGTGTTCAGATTGCGATAATATGTGTCGTATAACATTTGTGATATCTGGCACTAACCACAAAACACATGCACGTGACGAATCCCAATCTGAACACATCGGGTTTATCCAATGAAAAAACCTCTCAAATAATAGGGATGACGCCATATTGTTTCCCGCTGGAATGACGTCACTTTACTTTCGTTTTTAAGAAATAGATCTTAAATGTGAAGTCTTAAAAGTTGTTAAATTTGATTGAGGAAACAACTATACATGTCACAACAACAGTTTCGCCATTTGGTATGAGTTACTGATAAGAAATGATTTAACAGGATGTCCAACACTTCCATACACCTTGAACTACTTAACGTGCACGCTTAGAAAATGTGTTAATTGGCGGATGCCGATTTACCCGAAGAATTGTAACCCTACACTTATATCAGAAGTGTATTTCACAGCTCACGGAAATACCCGAGTAGTTCCGATTGGACGAATCCATGGCGTTATAAGAACGCCGTGACACTTGACGTCATGTATATGTAAATTGCTACTTTGTTTTTTTCCCTTCCTTCTCGGGTTTTATTTTCATTTTGTTTGTTCAAAAGAATACATAAAGGTAACATGATTGATAGAATAGATGGAAGGTGTCTTATATTGATATAGTGATTATATTCCTACGCCTGGCCTGATAACGTTTCCGATTTATGACACCAACCATCTATTCTCTATTTTTTCAACACGACACATGTTTTGCTGAATTGTAACTCATAACAGTTTCCATGGAAACAGCAAGATGCGCATTGCGTGTCGACAGGGTGGCGTGAAGATGGCCCTTTCATAAGGCATGTCGTCGGAACACCTTTCCTTCTTGGTTGAAGCGATTCATTTGTTTGCTTCTGTAATATTGTATGAGTATATGAAATTCATAGAGGATAATCTACTCCTTTCGATTGATATGAAAAATATGTCACGAGAATGGGTTGTTATCAGGTTGAAAAAACGAGTTCGAAGAACGCGTTTTTTCTACATGATAACAACCCATTCAAGTTGATTATTTTATTTATTTAATTCCACTACATACAATCTATTTGCCAATATATCTCCTTAAACGCCAAATGGAATATACAAAGGGAGGAGCAAAGCAGTTAACCACGCCCATGACGTCATTCATGCGTCTCATGACGTCAATCAAGCGTATGGATACATTTAAGAATACAAACATTTTAGTGCCACATGAGCGTTTGTTTGTCCTTCTTTTATGTTAGACTGCATCCATAGAAACAAGATTTTACAGAACAATGTGATAAAAAGATTCATAACATTTGCAGGATGTACATAACAAATGACACCACATCCTTGATGCTTTGCAAATGCGCAACTTCCGGTTTAATTCCTCTTCCGGTTCCCGCCTGGTTGTCAAGGGATTGGCGCTATAAGTTCGAGTAGTCAGGAATGGTAACACGTTCGCGTGCGATGTCCATATGATGTGTTTAGTCATCATATTTCCCGCAGAACCGCGCACGGAACCGTCAAAACGACCTTAAGTGATTTTCTCCGTGTCTTTGATGCTCTGTAAAATTCTTATCTAAGACATGCTCGCGCGTATTTCGCACTATCAATGACGGTTTCTAGAACACTACGTTTAAGTGATAAGTTAAAAAGCAATGATTAGAAAACCGCAGACCTTTGTCGGTATTTTTACTGAAACACCCGGCTAAATAAGGGTTGCCATCTTGAGAAAAATAGAAATCGGCTCGTTATTTTGAATAGTCCGTGATCTTGCGGTTGTGGAAAGGGTTAATAAGGAAAAAGACAAAGTACAAGACGCTGTTTATCTGAACGCAGTGATTAACGAATTTCCGATCAGTTAATTGCAGGTAATTTTATCCCTTTTCGTCGCATTCTACGAAAAGTGTTTCGCTTTGGATTGAAAACAACAGATAAGAGGTTTGCATAAAATAATCAAACAAACCCCAAGAACAGGCGAATAAGAAATAATGCCATAGAATAAAAAGGACATAAGCTTTTGTTGCGAACTGATAGTATTTCGTCAACATATATATTTCAATGAATTTACGGTTTGGAGAAAACGTTTTTAACTTCCTTTGTAAATTCATGGAAACGCACACAAATTCTTGAAACACTGCATTAAAGGCCTCGAGTTTTTAAAATTACCAGTTCATTATCATAGGTAATTTGATAACTATACACTCACGTTAGTATAGAAATATGATAAGTGATGGTTTATTTCACTACATTCACTTTAAAAGGAGTATTTCCAACAGTTCACTGACGATGTCACGTATCCAACATAAAGCAAAGGGATGGCACATGATGTAATAACAGCCAGGGAGTGTGGACAGAATAAAAACGAGCCAAAAACATTCCTTTGAATACGACAGAATTCCGTTTTACCTGGGAACAGTTGTTCATGTCGGCAGTTCGCACGCGATTGACGATTTCATTTTCCTTTCATCTTTTTTTCTTTCTATTGCGTCGTTGGCATTGACTTTCCAGTTTTCGTCTAGTTTAAGGATATTTCATTGAGAAATGTGTACACCAATAGCCGAAGTAATATGATACAACTGTTGAAAAAGATAGGCACGGACACTAACGAAATATCAAGCTCATTTCTGTGATACAAACAACGTCGATGCATTTAATTTCTAAAGGGATCATGCTTAACATGAACGTATAATATTAAAATAATTTCTTTAGAAAATAAAGAAAAGAAATAGACACTGAGGTTTCATTTATACCTGGCTGATTGGGCTTTAGTGTTGCAGTATTGTTTCTATATTGTACATCTATGGTTCTTGACCTTGACTGAATTTCCCAAATTGAAAGAATTTGCAGACGACATTTCAAAATGTGACGAAATTGAAAAACATTCTATAGATAGAGCAGAAAACCTTGTGGGAAAGGGAGAATTTTCTCCTTTTCCCACAATGTTTTCTAAGGTCGTCTGCAACAAAGTGGTCAAATGCCGTTATTGTTTGGGAAAGGGTTAATGCAGTCGCGCCCCGATTATTCCAACACGCAATATCCGAAAAACCATGTCTAGTCCGAATTAGCATCCTTATTTGGATCGTTATCATTACATACTGGACAGCTTCCTGACGTTGACACGGAATGACAGACGAAATTTATTTTGTATTTGTATCTCATGCATGTACATCAAATAAAGATGGCTGGTGAACGCTTCACCGCACCACCTTGGTGGTGACGGCGAAATCGGGTGCACAACTTCCGGTTTGAAATTTTTAGGGTAGGTCTTTGTTTTTCTTCTGCATTTTCAGACAAAAAATCGAAAGTCTAAAAACATGATTCAACCCTTATTGCATCCAATCGCCTATACGTAAAGTTTCAAATTTGAACTCGTGGAATTGGCTGAGATTTCGTATTTGTTTCCTCGCCGAAGGAACCCAAAAATATCGTTTTGTTTGGATAAATTATCGTAATTTTTAGCTTATGGTGTGGTTGCGGATTTTCGAATTGCGATTTTGAATAAATCTAAAAAACGCAACCATACATTAAATTAATTTTAGGCGAATAAATCGGATTCAAAATTGAAAAAAAAATTCTCTTTCAATTTTTCTATTTATTATTGTAAATTATACATACAATAAAAGGCCAAAGAGTGTTTGCTATTGCTACCTTATGTTTGCGTGATTGTTATTAACATACAACTCTTTGTACCTGTGGTATTCTTATCTTAAAAATTGCAATCAACACAGTTACTACGAAAGATATATGTTGTTATGTATATGATGTTAAATTGATGGACATGGGAGAAAGTTGACATATTAACTGAAAGTAAAACATATGAAAAGTTAGATAAAAAATCTTAAAAAGTCAAACGTTACTCAGTAATTAAGAGGTAGTACAAATGAATTAACAAACCGAGCAACTGATGTCCAGAATTATTAGCCAGAATGATTAGATTAAGCGCAAAAAGAAAAATGAGAATATCTGTTTTTACCCTTTACTAAACGCCAAATTTTCGACTCTCCCAAATTGAAACACTTTACAGACGACATTTAAAAATGTGATGAATTTTAATCTGACAGGCAGAAAAAATTGTGAGAAAAGTAGAAATTGCTCTTTTCAAACAATGCTTTTCAAAGTAGTCTGCAACAAACCGTTTAATGTCGTAATTGTTTGGTAATGGGTTAAGGTAAAATATCCCATAATCCGCCATTTTGAAATCATTTCTTTCTTAGGATTTCTTCGGTCTTTCTCGGTATACATCGGTCGTGGCCTCAATCGGATGAGATATCTACGTCTGGATCATTCGGACTAGTCGTGATCGGAACTAATTGGTGAAAAGAGAATAGTTCCGGCACCAACCGATGTATGCCGAGAACGACCGAAGTAATCCGACGAAAGAAAGAGTATCATAATGACAGGCTATGGGTATTCGACCTTAATGGAAGCCCCATGTACACCTGTATCAAAATATCCAAAAATCCAACTAATCCCCTTATAATTACCAACTGCCGACGATTAGAGAAATCATTGAAAGAAAATAAGAAACTGCCGACGATTAGAGAAATCATTGAAAGAAAATGAGAAATTGCCGACGATTGGAGAAATCATTGAAAGAAAATGAGAAACTGCCGACGATTAGAGAAATCATAGAAAGAAAATGAGAAACTGCTCACAATAATTGATTCCTCCTTTCCAGATATTTACTTTCTCTATTCGCTCAATATGATATCTTTAAAATTGTAGTCTACAAACTCTTTGAATTTGGAAAAAAAACTTTGATTCAATAAAAATATGATTTTTTCATTAGGATTACACATAGCGTCAACATTGTTTCTATATGTACCATTTGTCCGCATTTTTCTATGCCTGGCCAGGTCCATAAACAATACAGCGTAGATGAAGTATGCGGATTGCTCCGACTGACAAACAAAACGATATATTCCCTTTGAAAAGTTACATCTTTATTCGCTCTTTAATTTTAATCGGTTGCCATCTTCAATTATGCATAGCTTGTAATGTATTGTCATGTACCCTGATTGTATACATGCTGCACTTGGGTTTACCAGTTACCAAACAATAACGACATTTGACCAATTTGTTGCAGACGACTCTGGGAAACATTGTGGGAAAAGGAGAAATTGCTCTTAACGAGCAAATTCTCCTTTTTCCCACGATTTTTCTGCCCTATCAAAAGATTACTTTTCAATTTCATCACATTTCGAAATGTCGTCTGCAAAATCTTTTAATTTGGGACAGTCAAAAATTTGGTGTTCGGTAAAGGGTTAAATAGATAAAGTTCTGTTCTGTTTTGTAGCACTGCGAAGTCCGGATTATAGTGATAAAGGGTAGGCCCCAACTTGATGAAATGAGTTCTGTTCGAAAGTGTTTGTTTATATTATATAAAATACTGCATTTAAGTACAAAGATTGTATTGTTTCAAAGGCACTCAGTTTTGACTTTTTCAATTGTTTCCTCGTGTGAAGAAGTACCTTTTTCGAGTTGAAGAAGGAAAATGGAAATGTGCATAAAGTGCAAGAATATTTAACTTTTTGTTGTAAGGTGTTTAATGACTTTTAAACAATTATTCGGTAATGTAACGGCTTATCTTGATCCACCAGTACTAGGCTAGGACTCTAAATTGGAGTTTATGTTTTTTTTTTTATTTTAGTCTCCGATATTTCCATTATTACTTTACCAAATACTTCTCTGCTAACGATTAGAAATTATGAATTGTGCGAACGTCTTAACACATGCTTTATGAATATATTTTTAAGCTAGCATGTGTTTTGGTGATTATCGCTAGATAAAATTATGTTGTTTTATGTTATATTTAACGAATAAAGAATGAATTCGAAATTAAATAAGAAATATGAAACACTATTAAAAGGCGATCAAGTTGTATTACTGTAAAAAAGTAAACTCAACTTTTGTTGCAGTTGGTTTACATTCCGAAAATAGCTCCAACAATGTATTTCTATGATTGGGCCGTTTACAGGATACGGGGTGTGATGCTTTCTTGACTTTCAACGCGATTGTTTAGCTACCCAAAAGCCCGCGACTTTTTTCCGTTAGCCCTATTTTGCGTAGCGGGATCGATTGCGGTTGTTCGGTTGCGGTTGAACGAGTGCGCAGGTGCAGTCGCCAGGTAACACCAGTGGCACGTGCGAGAGATCATACGGTGTCATGGTAAACTACCACCTCGTCCAATCACAAGGCGGGCAGCAGTCACGTTATCCCTTAACTCGAAATCTATTTATAGCATCACGATACCAGAAAATAATCGCCTGAAACGACGGTCGACATTTGTGTATTTTCTTTTTATACAAATCTCAACGTCTCGAGCAATATCTCCCTTTTCCATTTGTAACATAATTTTCTTAAGATATTTTTTGACTGTCAAGGTTTTAAAGTGTGCATATTTTCAGCAATGCGTTTTGGGATAACAAATCGTTAAAACAGTTCAAACCCGAACGATAACTATACAAACTGCGTCTTTATTGATTTCCTTTATAATTTTGTTGAACGTGCTTCTTTTGACAAAACCGTTCCCTGTCTTTATTTGCTAGAATGGTACAACGTAATAGATTTTAAACTTAACATACAATCTAGTGCTATTTGCTCTTGTCGATTTGTATATCATTATTGACTCACATTACAATGGCTTTCCTTAACATGAATATCCAAAAGTCCCAAAGAAATGGCTTGAAAGAGTATCAAGGGAAACCATAGTTGCTCCGTCTGAAAGATCAAAAGTATTGAAATTAGATTATTATTATTTTCTGAACGATTGATTCGAAATTTCGTTTCACGAAAAACCGGTGTATTTGATAACAGACTGCGTGCGATCAATAACCCAACATCTGACGCCCGGGAGGGGGAGCAGGCTCGGTGTGGGCTTGGAAAAGGGTGCCATATGGAGCCCGCTATCTTTGGGTACGCTATGACTTTGAACAGTGGCAGCACATGTGCAGTAACCCTTACACCCCCCAATTTTGCGCCCAAATCGAGTCGTTGTTTAACTCATTACCAAACAATACCGACATTTTACCACTCTGTTGTTAACGACTCATGGAAAACATTGTGGGAAAACGAAAAATTGCTTCTGACGAGAAGTTTTTTCCTTTTCCCACAATATTTTCTGCCCCATCAGAAGATTATTTTCCAAGTTCATCAATTTTTACCAAACGCCAAGTGTTCGACTGTCCCAAATTAAAAGAGTTTGCAGACGTCATTTCAAAATGTGATAAAGTTGGAAAACAATCTTCTGATAGGGCAGAAAACATTGTGGGAAAAGGAGAAATTGCTCATTAAGGTAAATTTCTCCTTTTCCCACATTGTATCCATAGTCGTCTGCAACAAACTGGTCGCTATTGTTTGGTAAAGGGTTAATGTTCCCGTCAATACATTCACCTAGTGACTTGAGGACTCTGTTGGATTCTTGGTGTGCTTTGTTTCCCGTAAGCGTGAAGTTTGACGAACATTCCTGAACAAAGAAACATCCGCACTCTCTTTCTGCAGTTATGGCTGTCTAATTAAACAGTCTGACTTACTAAACCCTTTACCAAACGCAAAATTTTCGACTGTCTAAAATTGAAAGAGTTTGCAGACGATATTTCATAACGTGATGAAATTTGAAAATTATCTTCTAATAGGACACAAAACATTGTGGGGAAAAAATGGGTCGTTTTGATGTTTTCCAGAGTAGTTTGCAACAAACTGGTCAAATTTCGTTACTGTTTGGTAATGGGTTAAGGTAACTCTATAGATATGTGATACTATTGCATCAGTATAGACAATATATTTCAATAATATATAATACTCAATCTTTGAGATACTCCGTTTAAAGACGTACAGGAATATTTTAAGGCCCATGGAATCAGATTAAATCTATATCAAAATATATTATTTGGTAAACGTTTGGTCGGATTCAAATAGTTATCACCAAAAAAAACCACATCAGCTGAACCTAAACATGAAAGCCAACAAGAAATAATCCAGACTAGCCAGTTTTCTTCAGTAATTATTTCTACTCATACTCATATCCTCTCATGTGCCTTTAAAGAAGCAAACAACACCATCCATCCCATTATTTGACTTCGTCTTGTACCGAAGCATTTTTGTTACAGAAGAAAACAGTCTGCGTTATTCTCATGACCTTAGCAGTATTGTATGGCCCCGCACACCTCGTGCACCAATTTTCTCAATTTCCACAAACAGACGACACCGTATTTTCACCGTTACAGTAATGGAGCGTGTGAACCTCTGGCTTCATAACACTCCTCTTTAACTCAAAAGCAGACGAAGACTTAACCCGTTACCAAAACGCCAAATTTTCGACTGTCCAAAATTGAAAGAGTTTTCAGACGGCATTTCAAAATGCAAAATATGATGAAATTGAAAATAATTCTTCAAATAGAGGAAAAAACCGTGTTGGAAAAGGAGAAACTGTTTGTTTCCAGATCCGCCTGTAACAAAGCGGTCAAATATCGTTATTGTTTGGTAAGGAGTCAATTAATCATTCTGACTAACGAAGGAAATTATTGATACAAGCAATTTCTCCGTTTGTCAAAATGGTTCCATTCCAATAATGTGATGAAAATATATTTCCCCCTTGTAACCTTATAGTCGTTCGACGTTGCTTTCAATTTGAACATGTCACATACATTATGGGGGAATGTGTTAAACCCATTACCAAACAATAACGACATTTTACCACATTGTTGTGGACGACTCAGGAAAACACTGTGGGAAAAGAAGAAATTGCTCGTCATGAGCAATATCTCATTTTCCCACATTGTTTTCTACTCTATCAGAAGATTACTTTTCAATTTCATCACATTTTGAAATGTCGTCTGCAATCTCTTTCAATTTGGAACAGTCGAAAATGTGTCGTTTGGTAAAGGGTTAAGATGCCGCCGTTATAAAAAGGCGGGTATTGTGGTGGATAAAGTTGGAGCATCCATCGCAATCTCTTGAATGGTAATTTGCGAGTCTCGCGCCGTTCTCGTGGGAAAACGCGCGTTCCCGTATTAATTATTAATTCCTGAAACTGAAAGAAGCGAGGCTATTCAAATACGAAGAGCGCCCCCGACCAAGATTTAATCAAAAGGTGCGCGTGGGCTTTTGTAAACCTATCTCGAGACGGACGTTTGTCGATATTTATTAACCCATTACCAAACAATGACGACATTTAACACTTCGTTGCAGACGACTCTGGGAACCATTGTGAAAAAAGGATAAATTGCTCGTAACGAGCAGTTTTATCCCTTTCCCACAAGGCTTTCCAATTGCTTTTTGAAACATCGTCTGCAAACTCTTACAATTTAGGACAGTCGAAAATTTTGCGTTTGGTAAAGGGTTAGCGCGTTCCTCCATTTGTACTCAATTATCACACGAGCAGCAGACAACTTAGGCGTACATGGGACAAAAGAAGGGGTCGGCGATGGTTTGGCATACATTGAATTCGCCGGCAGATGATACATCTATGTACTTCAAAATGTGTAAAAATGGATGAATATATAAATGATAATATTAAAAAAAAAAAAGAAATGTAATGAAATTAAAAATAAATAATGAAAATCAAACAAAGCAAATAAAATATGAAACGATGTGTAGACGATTTTTGTTGGATGACGTCAGTCATCTAACAAGGCTACAATTCCGAAATCGTTTGGTGACCTTATTACAAAATGAACCGCCGTGGGATGACCTGACATCTGAACTTGTCCTATACTCGTCAATATTTTAAAAAGCTGATCATAATATGCTGTATGCTATGTATTTTATAATAATGCTCCAGAAGACGAAGATGCTTAAGAGACCGGATTGTAAGAGACCAATTCTCAAAAATATGTCAATGATGTGAACTGATATGCTTTATGACCCATAAGACTGCAATTGACCATTTGTGTCTAAGAGGTTTAATCATATTTTATTTTTTAAAAAAATACGCTCACAGTCACATATTTCTTTTAAGTCAGTTTGTTGGATTTTTTTCCCTGTTTGGGGTCCGACTTGGAACAGATCAAAATATTCCTATAGAATAGCTGCTTAACCCTTAACCAAACGCCAATTTTTCGAAAGTCCAAAATTGAAAGAGTTTGCAGACGGCATTTTAAAATGTGATGAAATTCGAAATTAATCTTCTGATAGGGCAGAAAACACTATGGGAAAAGGAGAAATTTGTGTCAGAGTCGTCTGCAACAAAGTGGTAAAATGACGTTGATGTTTGGTAATGGGTTATCCCGATTCCTATTAACCCTTTCCCAAACAAAAAAAATTACTGTCCCAATTTGAAAAGTTTGCAGACGACATTTCAAAAAGTTATGAAATTGGAAAATAATCTTTTGATAAGACAGAAAATATTGTGGGAAAAGGAAAAAATGCTCGTTACGAGCATTTTCTCCTTTTCCCACAATGTTTTCTTAAGTCGTCTGCAATAAAGTAGTCAAATGTCGTTATTGTTTGTGAAAGGGTTAAATCATATTTATCTGACGCCGAAGAAATCAAAAGGATATCAAAAGAAAAATGATATTGAAAAGATACAGGTTGTCCAAACACAGTTTTGAAATTCCCTACCGCGAACCCGTTAACGATTTTACATTCTGGGTATATAGGCCCTTACCCCATAAAACCTTACTTTGTCCCATCTGCTCTAGAAGTGATAAGAAACTACAACGACAAAAGGATAAATTACTCCATGTGAGAAAAGTATCACTTTGTCCCAATTGGTTCTTTTCAACATCACAAAGAAAGTATTATTTTTAGTCGTCTGCTAATACTTACAATTTGGGCGAGCCTAGAATTCTTATCATGGAATTTGGTCAACCCATTACCAAACAATAACGAATTTTAGACACTTTATCGAGACGGCTCTTGAAATCATTGTGGGAAAATTAACGAGCAATTTCTCCTTTGCCCACAATGTTTTCTGCCTTATCAGAAGATTATTTTGCAATATCATCACATTTTGAGATGTCGTTTGCAAACTATTTCACATTCTGACAGCCAAAGATTTTGCGTTTGGTAAAGGGTTAAGAAAAAGACTCATGCCATCGAACAAAGAAATCGATAATTCGGCTGCTCTGATTCGGTCTGGAGTCGTCTGCTTGGCGAACATACGGGTACTTCACGTGGTGAGAGCGCGAACACGTGTTCCGACGCTGAAACTATTTGCAAACGACTCCATTGTCAACTTTTCACCAGACAACACGTTCGAAACAAAAGTCTAGGATGGCGTCTCCGAACTGATTGAGAGCCATAGCGAGAAATGCATGGTGCTGTGGTCTGTTAGAGAGTGTCTTTCAGCCCAGCACCTCTGACTTCAACTCTCTAGGGATTCTGTCGGGGTTACCCCTTCCTTAGCTCCTGATAAAAATATTTACCATGGGAGCACAGGGACTGTTTGCCAATAACAGGGGGTCTGTTCACGGGCAGTCAGGTTTTGGGGCTGGCATACCGCATGTCTAGGGGCAGACCTCCTCCGAGTCCCTGTAGTTCTGCTTGAGACCTCACGGCCCCAGTTTCCGTACGCCACCATGTGGACGTACTGCATTGGGCTTGACTGTGAAAGGCTATGCACTGGCAGAGAAGTTTTATGAACAAAGTCTGTTTTTTCTTTTCATCTTATGCAAGGCTAGCCAGCGATAGGTGCTGCAAGCGTAAGAGTCATACAACACACAACGCTTCGCACCGCAGACATTTGGCGCACGTCTCCTAAGTCATTTTATGGACTAAGGGCCTGCCTGCCTGCCTGCCTGTCTGCCTGCCTGTCTGCCTGCCTGCCTGCCTGCCTGCCTGCCTGCTGCCTGCCTGCCTGCCTGCCTGCCTGCCTGCCTGCCTGCCTGCCTGCCTGCCTGCCTGCCTGCCTGCCTGCCTGCCTGCCTGCCTGCCTGCCTGCCTGCCTGCCTGCCTGCCTGCCTGCCTGCCTGCCTGCCTGCCTGCCTGCCTGCCTGCGCCTGCCTGCCTGCCCGCCTGCCTGCCTGCCTGCCTGCCTGCCTGCCTGCCTGCCTGCCTGCCTGCCTGCCTGCCTGCCTGCCTGCCTGCCTGCCCTGCCTGCCTGCCTGCCTGCCTGCCTGCCTGCCTGCCTGCCTGCCTGCCTGCCTGCCTGCCTGCCTGCATGCCTGCCTGCCTGCCTGCCTGCCTGCCTGCCTGCCTGCCTGCCTGCCTGCCTGCCTGCCTGCCTGCCTGCCTGCCTGCCTGCCGCCTGCCTGCCTGCCTGCCTGCCTGCCTGCCTGCCTGCCTGCCTGCCTGCCTGCCTGCCTGCCTGCCTGCCTGCCTGCCTGCCTGCCTGCCTGCCTGCCTGCTTGCCCTGCCTGCCCTGCCTGCCTGCCTGCCTGCCTGCCTGCCTGCCTGCCTGCCTGCCTGCCTGCCTGCCTGCCTGCCTGGCTGCCTGTCTGTCTGTCTGTCTGTCTGTCTGTCTGTCTGTCTGTCTGTCTGTCTGTCTGTCTGTCTGCTGCCTGCCTGCCTGCCTGCCTGCCTGCCTGCCTGCCTGCCTGCCTGCCTGCCTGCCTGCCTGCCTGCCTGCCTGCCTGCCTGCCTGCCTGCCTGCCTGCTTGCCCTGCCTGCCCTGCCTGCCTGCCTGCCTGCCTGCCTGCCTGCCTGCCTGCCTGCCTGCCTGCCTGCCTGCCTGCCTGCCTGCCTGCCTGCCTGCCTGCCTGCCTGCCTGCCTCTGTCTCTCTCTGTCTCTGTCTCTCTCTCTGTCTCTCTTTTTCTTTCTCGTTCTCTCCCCTTCTCTGTCTTTCTCTCTTTCTTTCTCACTCTTTCTCTCTATTTCACTATCGTCTCCATTTTCTGCAGTGTTTGTCTATCGACATTAGTGCATGTATCTTCTGTATATCTGTCAACGTGTTTGTTCTGTCTCCATTTCATGCACGAACCGCTTTATTTAATTCTTTTTTTCATTTTCACATGTCATTCTCCAAACCGCCATACATTGAAAGCCCGCTACTTGGCTATTGATTGTCCAAGCGCCGTTGCATCTATTCACTAAAGCAATTTCAAATTCGTAAAACAAATCCGGACAATTAACGCTGAAGACGAAAATGGATTCTGCTATCGCGAAGCCTTATTAAACACTCGATTAACGGAATTGGGAACTAGTCAAGTATCCTCGAACAGTCAAACAGAGCGCGTCAAATGGACCGACTTGTTTCTGAAGTGCGGAACTCCGTTCGTAGTGCGGAATTATGTTCCATACGGGCTCTTCCAACAAGTGCCAGGGTGAGTGCTTCTATTTTCCACCATTGTTTGCCTCTTGTGTGGGAAAAACGAGCCGATAACGTGTGATGATTAATTCCGCAATGAGACTTCGCCCATCAAAACCCCGGCAAATCTCGGCGCTACTGTTAGATTATTTGATTAGGTTCCATTTTCGAACAGATATGAAAATTAATTGGGAAAATGACTGTCAAATACAAAGAACCCTCGCGCTGTATCGGTTATCATGACTCTTTGCTCTATTGCTAGAGATAACATTTCTTTATTTGACGATTTCACTTCATTTCTTTTTATCTATTTATTTTATTTCACCTTTGAGAGAGATCAATTTACTATAAACGCATTCAATGATTATAGTAAATCGCTTTGGTAAACTTATGTTTGTCTAGAAGGTCTCTTACTTTTAATCCTTGAATCAGCTCATTGGCAGACGAAACAATGCATATTTTAAAAAAAAATGAGACCTGTTTCACCAAGGATTGTACGATAGATTTCCTCGTAAACGTAAAGGTTTAACTTTGGCGTGAATGGAATATGCATCCTACCTGTCAAATCTTAATCGCATTTTTGTACGTATGTCTTCTTTTCATTAAAAAAGCCCCGAAGTCAATCTATCTGATTCATGAGTTACGAATATTTTAAAACGTACACACAAAGTTACGAATCCTTGTGAGGCACGCCCTAGATCGTCAATGTACTCAGTTCCTTAACCCTTTCCCAAACAAGAAATTTTTTGACTGTCCCAAATTGAAAGAGTTTTGAAAGGAAAGTGATCTTCTGATAGAGCTGAAAACATTGTGAAAAAAAAATAAGAAATCGCTCGTTACGACCAATTTCTCCTTTTTCAATCAATCAATCAATCAATCAATCAATCAATCAATCAATCAATCAATCAATCAATCAATCAATCAATCAATCAATCAATCAATCAATCAATCAATCAATCAATCAATCAATCAATCAATCAATCAATCAATCAATCAATCAATCAATCAATCAATCAATCAATCAATCAATCAATCAATCAATCAATCAATCAATCAATCAATCAATCAATCAATCAATCAATCAATCAATCAATCAATCAATCAATCAATCAATCAATCAATCAATCAACCAACCAACCAACCAATCAATCAATCAACCAACCAATCAATCAATCAATCAATCAATCAACCAACCAATCAATCAATCAACAAACCAATCAATCAATCAATCAATCAATCAATCAATCAATCAATCAATTCGAGGTTCGAGGTTCGAGATTTACTTGTGATTAAGCGATGACATTAAAACGACTTCGAATTCTATAGCCCACATCCAAGTATCCGCCCGACCCCGTAGCAAAAGGCGATAGGAACCACCACCATTTCATAAAAAGAAAAGAAATCAGACCCCTGACTTTCGTAAATTGGTAACCTAGAGGTTCCGAAATGCTAAGATTATAGCATTTGCCGAAAACAAATCTTGCAATCAGAGTACCTGTGATCCTGCTTTAGTTCTTTCAGGGCTTTTAAATTGGTCGGCCTCAATTGACGACATCGAAAAGATTGAGCCAATTGAGGAGTCCATCTTTTTGAGAATTTGATGGACCAACTTGATGATTTAGCCTACAGGTAAGTGTAGAAAACACTATTCTAAATTCAGCAGAGTCTTTAAAATACCTGATTTATCAATAGGATCAATGGGAATTCAATATATTAAAAGTCACAGGCGTATGACCTCCAGCCACTGGGGCACAGAGACTCCAAAATACTCACAACACGCCTTATGCATAGATGGGTAAATTTCCACCAGAACCAAGTTGCATCGAAATCTCGATGGAAACGAGATTCCGAGAAACGACGATACTTCGAAGGCACCGGTGTCAGATTTCCTTTGTAAGGGCCCGTTCGACCGTGGAATTTGGTGCCATACGCGGGTACTCCTGTCGGGAAAACTGAAAATTCTTTCGAGGCTTTGTCCTCGTTTTATGTCCCTCTCTCCACACATAAAAGGGCAATCTGAAAACATCGAGTTTATCCAATGAAAACACCTCTCAAATAATAGGGATGACGCCATTTATTGTTTCCCGCGAGAATAACGTCACTTTACTTTCGTTTTTAAAAATAGATCTTGAATGTGACATCTTTAAAGTCGTTAAATTTGATTGAGGAAACAACTATACATGTCACAACAACAATTTCGCCATTTGGTATGAGTAACTGATAATAAATGATTTAAAAGGATGTCCAACACTTTCATTCACATTGAACTGCTTAACGTTCACGCTTAGAAAATGTGCCGGGTACCGATTTACCCGAAAAATTGTAACCCTACACTTATATCCGAGGTGTATTTCACAGCTCACGGAAATTCCCGAGTAGTTCCGATTGATAAAAGGGGTCTCTGTAGCCTGCTGGCTAGACTACATGGTACCGTTTTACTAAGCGACTCAAGACACATATTTGCATAATTATGTCAAAACGATTCCAATGATGTGTTACTTTGCATTGTTGCTCAGCCCCATATTGATATAAGAGGGAATGTTGTTTTGAGATTGTTACCCGGGGTACCGTTTTACTAAACAGATTACACTTAAGATCTGCGTGAGTCAAAAACAACGATTCCTCTAATTTCAATACCGGGTGAAGAAATATTGCAAAGTAACACATCATTAGAATCGTCTCTCCGAGACGCTTTCAATGACGTTTCACATTGCAATATTGTACTTTCATTGAAGATACTATCAATGTGTGTCCGTAATGACTTACGCAAATAGTATCCTTAACTTGTTTAGTAAAACGGATGTTCGTAACTTTACTTCTCCGTTACATATTGTCGTAACGTTTGAATATCGAAGGCTACTTCGTGTTTATGAATAATACATAATAAATAGACTTCAACTTAGCATGAGTACATTGTATATAGATTGTACAGGTAGAACTCATGTTTCATTCACGTCTTAGTCGAAGCTTTTCTGATGTTCTCTTTTGCTCTTATACTTGTGTTTATCACGAACACCTTTGTGATACATGTCCATGCAATCCAACCATAAGGACATAGAAGCGCCTGTCTCTGTTTATAATATACTTAACCCTTATGGTCAAGTCGTCAGATGACCAACTCGTCAAATTGAATTAATATAGTATTTCAGGAGTCAAGTCGTCAAAAAGGACTTATATGCATGTAGTTGTTTTTATAAATATTATATTCCTTATTTATTGACATAATGAATAAAACCATGTACATCATAATACAAGGTATAAGTTTTGTGTATTGATCTGTTCTTTTCTGAAATGATCTGAAAACTTAAATTTGTAATGGCAATGAGTAATGAGTAACGAATTGAATGCTCCTTTTAGCAAAGGTCCTTAGAAGGAGATGTGTCAAATTGACAACAAACACATAAAGAGGCGATTGCATGCCGATAAAATATCAACATACTAATTACTTTTGTTTGAATCATAGTAAAAATAAACATAATGTTAAATTGGGTTTCCCATTTAAGTTCTTTTTGAGACGTTGACTCTTGGATTACAATATAAATCCAATTTGACGAATTGGTCATTTGACGACTTGACTGTAAATCACCTTTATAGTGCTGTAACCGACTCCAGGCTTATCCTAACAGGTTGGATCCAGGCCTATAAAGATATTAGACCAGTTTGTTGCAGACGACCATGGAAACCATTATGGGAAAAGGGTTAATTGCTATTAAGGAGCAATTTCTCCTTTTCCCACAATTTCAGAAGATTATCATCCAATTTCCCCACATTTTGAAATGTCGTCTGCAAACTCTTTGGGACAGTCGAAAAACTGTTGTTTGGTAAAGGGTTGAAGGGGTAGCCGATGATGAGGGGGACAGATTTCCACTCGATAAGTTTTTACAGCATAATTACCCCTATTTACATATCTATTCTACCCGAACCCCGCCACTTGACACCACGAACAATGGGGCTTGGGGGTAGCCCCGTACCTGGCGTATAGGGGCTCTCGAGGGCCCGTGTTCCCCCCGGGCAACGAAAGGGCTCTGATGGTCCTTGGCGGTACACAATAGAAGGTCGGGAGGCGACTAATTATTTTATTTGTAAATATCGTACAGTCGCCTGATTTACATGTTTTTTTATGCACCCTCCCTTCGGTCCAATGGTTGGCATCCTTTTGTGGAAGGTTATATCCAATTGGAACTACTCGGATATTCCCGAGAGCTGAGAAATACAACTCGGATATCAGTGTAGGGTTACAATTTTTCTGGTAATCGTCCCCGGCTTATAGCATATTTCCTATACGCGTCCACATTAAGTAGTTCAATGTATATGGAAGTGTCGAACATCATTTTAAATAATTTCTTTGTCGATTACTAATGCGTAATAGTGAAAACAAATGTTGTGATATATATAACCATTTCCTTGATCAAATTAAACAACTTTATAGATTTCACATTTTAGATCTATATTTTGAAACGAAAGTACAATGACGTAAGTCTTGCGAGAAACAATATGGCGACTAACCTATAATTTCAGAGGCGTTTTTTTACTGGATAAACACGAATAGTTTAGATTGAGATTTTAGGTTCATATCTTGTCCAAGAAAAAGAGAAGTTACAATTGCACGAATCCGAATTAATCATTTACGCACTGCAAACGCACGGCTCCTGGCTAAGGAAGATGCCCCTTAATGAATTACTTGCAGTAAGCATTTACCATCAAACATATATTACTTGATTGCATTGGTTTTCAAAGAATTCGTTAGAAAAATCTTAACGTTGACACTCTACAGGAGATTATTGAGACTATAAGGATTGAATTAATTGTTTCCTTTCTTAAAGAGATTGGAATTTACAATAAACTTTGATTCCTTCCTCATATAAGATATTCATATATCAATATCATTAGCTCATGACAAATTATTTACCTAATATCGTACATCTATTACAAATCATTTATTTACTATCATTTACTCATTATAAATTTTCTATTTGCTATCATTTAATATTACACATATATTCATTACAAATTCTTATTCAATTTTCATAAACCAAATACATTTTAGCCTGTAGATAATATAAGATACGTTTATCCACATCATCATTATGCGCGCTAAATGACCTAACTTGTCGATGCATGCCATATCTGGCCCTGCCTGACCCTGCGAGAGATTTCTTAACGCGTTCCCAAACAAAACATTTTCGACTGTCCCAAATTCAAAGAGCTTGCAGATGACATTTCAAAGGAAAAATGAATTTGATTCTAGGTTTGCATTTTAAACGTAATGGGAGTTGATTTCGTTTTTTAAGTAAAATTCAAATCAAACATACAGTTTTGCGTGATGCCTTGATAAAGAAATACGTGAATGATCGAGTAGGTTAGAAATGAGTTTGTTTGAAGTAAGTGATTTAAAAGGGAGAAATGTAAAAGTGAGCAATCTAAACATGGGTGAGTTAACCCAATACCAAACGACATTTGACCAGTTTGTTGCAGACGACCATGGAAAGCATTATGGGAAAATGAGAAATTGCTCTTAACGAGCAATTTCTCCTTTTCACACAAGGTTTTCTGCCATATCAGAAGATTATTTTTTAATTCCATCACATTTGAAATGTCGTCTATAAACTCTCACAATTTGGAACAGTCAAAAATTCGGTTTTTGGTAAAGGGTTAAAAGGGAGTAAGTCATAATGTTGTACCGCATTCAGGAAAATATCCATGCTTATCAGATTTGGGCTGAGCAAATATTTCCCTTTAGTGGTTTTGTAAAATGCTACTAAGCTTAATGTTAATTGTAATGCTACTCTGGTCATGCCGAAGTAAAAAAGATAATTGTATAATTAATAAAGGTTTCCGTTCATGGAATTCCCGGTCAGAGGGGTTGCATGGATACAACTTGATAAAGCAGTGGAGGACAGTTATCCTGGGTAGACCGTCGGTCTGTGTACACGAGAGTCGTAGGTTCAAATCTGGCGAGTAGCGGGGGTCCTTTTGCGACCGTTCATCAATTCACATTTGGCGCGAGTATTGGTAATGGTTTTTAGGAGACAGAATCGAAAGTGAATAGTGGAAGTTGTACGAACCTTTGTCACGATATATGTAACAATGACTATGTTTTACTAAACGATTTAGGGTAAATATTTACGTAGGTCAAAAGTGATAAACATGGATATTGTTCAAAACAAAAGAACAATATTGTAATGCAATATATCATTAATGGTGTCTCGAAAAGACGATTCCATTGATGTGTTACTATGCCATTTTGCTCAGCCCAATATTGAAAAAAAGAGTTTTTGTTTTTACTTTCGCACATTTTTAGCTCAAAATGTTGAGTGTATTTCTCATATACATGTCTGTGTTGTCATGTTCTTGTATCTTTATCAATCTGTATGATGTATATGTGTTTGACGGCAAACTGTATAAAGGTTATATGTCGATAAACTATTTGGAACGCGAAATCTAAGTGAAGTGAGTGGTTTATGGCCCTACGTATGTACTCAATCACTTTTGGTTGGCGGTTCGGCAGACAGGGTGACAAACATGGAGAAGTCAAATTAGGGGGCGGAAAATTGATAAAAAATTAACCTTTTTTAGACATTAATCAGCGTCAGATATCACCCGTGAAATGTGTGTGTAAATAGACGACAAACGGTCGGCTGACTTCGTCGATCTTTATCATTAATGTTGGGCGCTTTAGCCATTTCTCCATTTTCCTGCAGGAAGGTGTAAAAGCGTTTCATTTATATACCTTTCTTCTAAATGGTCATTTTCCCATACCATAAAACAATCTTCTGTTATCAAGCCCGTAACTTTTTGGGATCTAGATTCCCAGTATAACATTTTGATAACATGGAAGAGTTGAGGGACATATTGACTAAGAAGAGTTGAGGGACATATTGACTAAGAAGCATTTTCCCTTTAACAATATGTTTCTAGATGTTAATCCCTTTAACCCTTTCCAAAACAATAACGATATTAGACTACTTTGTTGCAGACGACGTTAGAAGACATTGTGGGAAAACAGGAAATTGCGCGTAACGAGCAATTTTTCCTTTTCCCACAAGGTTTATTGCTCTTTCTGAAGAATATTGTTCGATTTCATCACATTTCGAAATGTCGTCTGCAAGCTCTTCCAATTTGGGACAGTCGAAAATCTGTTGTTTGGGAAAGGGTTAAAACAGATAGAAGCATTGGTGGCAAAGGGATAATTTGACATATCGAAGTCACCAATTGGTGGCTGGCCTGTGATCTTCTGAGTATATGTCCTCATAAAAATAAAGCAGATATGTGAGGTTTTGGAAAGCAGACGACACCAAAATCTATTTTTAAGAAAATTAACCAGCATTCTTAGGGTTACAAGTCGTCAAAGATAGGATTGTACAAAAGACGCAGGCTAATCCTGACAGACACTTAACGTACTCTCCCCTGGGGCAGACGATCGCCCTTCCTGGACTGGGGCTGTAAATCACATCCCCCGGAATCGGAGAGTTAACCTAACACCGTATTAATTGTCGTCAATTCGAATTGTGTCAACAGCGCCCCCTACCCTCCATGTCAAAATCAACAATACCATTAACAATGTAACCCAACGGACTCGACTGGGGCTCAACAATGTAACGAAAAGGACACTTTTGTGTTGGAAATGACCATCATCTGTAGTCCATTATTCAATCACTACGGTTCTCTAATGATTGGCTCAATGATCCGATTTTCGGCGGGATTGGGGCACATCATTCCGGGAAGTAAATTACATGCCGGGCCACGTAAAAATGAAGGGCTTGTATTTTGGGGTTCGTTAATCTTCGGGCCTCTATCATTCGTAACACAAAGAGATGATCAAATTCGTAAGATATAAAAGGGAAATGTATATTATTATATAAAAAAACAATGCCTTATCATACATGACAATTTTGACATTATTTTAGAAGATGCATTCATTACCCTAAACGTAGGTCATATACAATGATATTAATGATACGTCATATACAAAGGCCCTGATCGTGCGTCATTAACAGTGGCTTTAGATATACGGCATACACAATGACAATACTCGTACCTCGTACATCATACACAATGGCAGAAATCGTAAGTCATATACAATGGTTGAAATCGTACGTCATACACAATGGTAGAAATCGTACGTCATATACAATGGTAGAAATCGTACGTCATATACAATGATAGAAATCGTATGTCATATACAATGGCAATAATCGTACGTCATATACAATGGTAGAAATCGTACGTCATATACAATGGTAGAAATCGTACGTCATATACAATGGCTATAATCGTACGTCATATATAATGGCAATAATCGTACGTCATATACAATGGTAGAAATCGTATGTCATATACAATGATAGAAATCGTACGTAATATACAATGGCAATAATCGTACGTCACATACGTTGGCTATAATCGTACGTCATATACAATGGTAGAAATCGTACGTCATATACAATGGTAGAAATCGTATGTCATATACAATGATAGAAATCGTACGTAATATATAATGGTAGAAATCGTACGTCATATACAATGGCAATAATCGTACGTCACATACAATGGCTATAATCGTACGTCATATACAATGGTAGAAATCGTACGTCATATACAATGATAGAAATCGTATGTCATATACAATGATAGAAATCGTACGTCATATAAAATGGCTATAATCGTACGTCATATACAATGGCAACAATCGTACGTCATATACAATGGTAGAAATCGTACGTCATATACAATGGCTATAATCGTACGTCAGATACAATGGCAATAATCGTACGTCATATACAATGGTAGAAATCGTACGTCATATACAATGGTAGAAATCGTACATCATATACAATGGCAATAATCGTACGTCATATACAATGGTCGAAATCGTACGTCATATACAATGGTAGAAATCGTACGTCATATACAATGGTAGAACTCGTACGTCATATACAATGGTAGAAATCGTACGTCATATACAATGGTAGAAATCGTACGTCATATACAATGGTAGACATCGTACTTCATATACAATAGTAGAAATCGTACGTCATATACAATGGTAGAAATCGTACGTCATATACAATGGTAGAAATCGTACGTCATATACAATGGTAGAAGTCGTACATCATATACAATGGTAGAAATCGTACGTCATATACAATGGTAGAAATCGTACGTCATACACAATGGTAGAAATTGTACGTCATATACAATGGTAGAAATCGTACGTCATATACAATGGTAGAAGTCGTACATCATATACAATGGTAGAAATCGTACGTCATATACAATGGTAGAAATCGTACGTCATACACAATGGTAGAAATTGTACGTCATAAACAATGGTAGAAATCGTACGTCATATACAATGGCAATAATCGTACGTCATATACAATGGTAGAAATTGTACGTCATATACAATGGTAGAAATCGTACATCATACACAATGGTAGAAATCGTACGTCATATACAATGGTAGAAATCGTACGTCATATACAATGGTAGAAATCGTACGTTATATCCAATGGTAGAAATCGTACGTCATACACAATGGTAGAAATCGTACGTCATATACAATGGTAGAAATCGTACTTCATATAGAATGGTAGAAATCGTACGTCATATACAATGGTAGAAATCGTACATCATATACAATGGTAGAAATCGTACGTCATATACAATGGTAGAAATCGTACGTCATATACAATGGTAGAAATCGTACGTCATATACAATGGTAGAAATCGTACGTCATATACAATGGTAGACATCGTACTTCATATACAATAGTAGAAATCGTACGTCATATACAATGGTAGAAATCGTACGTCATATACAATGGTAGAAATCGTACGTCATATACAATGGTAGAAATCGTATGTCATATACAATGGTAGAAATCGTACGTCATATACACTACAATAGCACTAATCTTACAGCAACTACAACTACAACTCTTATTCAAATATTGAGTAAAAAAAATTGTTGCTTTGTAACACGTAATTGAACCATCTATTTGAGACGCTTCCAATGACCTGTTAGATTACTAAATTGTATTTTTGTTATCAAGAATATATCATATATATCAAATCATTTCAAAGTATGCAAGCATTTACCCTCGGTCATTTGATAAAATCGTTCCCTGGAACTGAGCGGTCGATCTTCAAGTTTGAACTAAATTCAAATTTCAAAGCTGCAATTTACGCATGGGAAAATGTGCAAGTCAAAATGAATTGCAATTGAAACACTACAGTATGCGTATCGCGGTATAATATGAATGGAAATTAGCTTCTGAACTAAAAGAATAATAGAAGATGAAGTAATTTATCTTAATATGTGCAGCCGGTATATGGTGATTTTCAAAACCGTTGCAACGCTTCTGTTTCTGCATGCATATTTATCTATTGTATTTAGGATGTATTTATTTAACCCTTTCCCCAAAAATAAATGACATTTTACCACTTTGTTTAGGACGGATTTAGAAAGCATTGTGTGAAAAGGAGAAACAATGTCCCACAATGTTTTCTGCCCTATCAGAAGATTATTTTCCAATTCCATCACATTTTTAAATGTCGTCTGCAAACTCTTTCAATTTGGGACAGCTGAAAATTAGTTGTTTGGGAAAGGGTTAAAACGAATTGATTTTGCTTCCAATTGGTATCCTCTTGTGTATCTTATACACGCAGATGTCCTACAGTTTTTAGGAAAGAAATTCAAATGTCCAAATTTCCACACAATTATAAACGAACAGCTTTAACCTTTAACCCATTACCAAACAAAAACGACATTTTACCAGCTTGTTGTAGACCACTCTAGAAAACATTGTGGGAATAGAAGAAATTGCTATTAATGAGCAATTTCTCCTTTTCCCACAATATTTTCTGCCCTATCAGAAAATCTTTTTTCAATTCCAACACATTTTGAAATGCCATCTACAAACTTGTTCAATATGGGACTGTCGAAAATTTGGCGTTTGTAAAAGGGTTAAGAATGAGACCAGTGATTTTTTAGTTCTCCTTGTGTATGCGTGACGCGGTTGAATCATAGAATACTCCAACATCGGAGTAAATGAGCTAAATGGGTTAACGATAGCCCCATCTGACCCCTGATTTGTTTCCCAGGGAACCCCGAATGTCGACCGACCCACATATAAAGAACGCCCAATTCCCTTTGGATAACGAGCATGTTTTGTAACGATCAGAATGTCCAGCGTAGTTGGCTTCTGTTGATATGGGAGGATGTTTACCATTCTGTATTATATTGTTTTGGGACTTGTTCCGAAATGGCCGGTTCGTGAGCCGCCAGCTAGTTAAATTTTGGGTGATTCGTGGGATTCGTGGTCGTAGTAGAATAGGGCCACTTAGTAAAACTGTACCCTGGACCACGGTTATTCTTCCACAAATCAATACATGCACTCTTATTCTAATGGCTGGACACTTATTATAATTCATGCCGTTTCAAACGGGGTTTTTTCTTTTCGGTATGTTGCGAGGTGGCAAGCTGTTATCGGAAGAGCGGGGGTCATTTGCGTGAAAGATGTGGTCAGACTAGTATCACCTGCTCCAACTTAATGACCCCTAGAGGGCCTTTGTAATATAACAGACAAGTCTGCCACATTGGGGTATTGATCAGACCCGTTATGCCGTTAGGTCGGAGGAGTATTGGATTTGGAGGTTAAATTTAAAAGCATACTAGCGCTCAGAAAAACTTCAAAACTTGGTAATATGAGTTAAAAATTATGAACGAATATGTTGAAACATAACGAATAACTACAGCTATTTTCCAAAGTGCCATTTTCACAAATTTGGTGCCCACCACTTTAACTTAATTGTTTACATTCGAGTAACATCTAAAATAGCTAGGAGCGCTAAGATTAATGAGTGGCGATCACCTGGTTAGAAAAATCATATGAAACACACAAAAATACTGGAACTGAACTGAAATACGGGAATTCAGAAGAAGAAGAAGAAGAAGAAGAAGAAGAAGAAGAAGAAGAAGAAGAAGGAAGAAGAAGAAGAAGAAGGAAGAAGAAGAAGAAGAAGAAGAAGAAGAAGAAGAAGAAGAAGAAGAAGAAGAAGAAGAAGAAGAAGAAGAAGAAGAAGAAGAAGAAGAAGAAGAAGAAAAGAAGAAGAAGAAGGAGAAGAAGAAGAAGAAGAAGAAGATGAAGAAGAAGAAGAAGAAGAAGAAGAAGAAGAAGAAGAAGAAGAAGAAGAAGAAGAAGAAGAAGAAGAAGAAGAAGAAGAAGAAGAAGAAGAAGAAATAGAAGAAGAAGAAGAAGAAGAAGAAGAAGAAGAAGAAGAAGAAGAAGAAGAAGAAGAAGAAGAAGAAAATAGGAACAGAAGAGGAATAAGAATCTGTAACTGCTGTTGTTGTTGTTGTTGTTGCTGCTGCTGCTGCTGATGATGATGTGCTGATGATGATGGTGTTGGTGATTATCATGTTATCTATAATGCTTATGCTACGTTATAGTAACGATAACAATTTTATTCATCAAGCAACATGTCAAAGTTCAGCGAGATTCCCTTTACATATCAGATAATAAATATATTTGAACAATGTATTTTAAACGACCCGTTAAACAAAGGAATGATATCCACACACAAAAAACAAAGCACTGGAGAACCTAATCGGGCGAAACGGCCAGTGCCATTTGGGGGTTTAAGGTTTCGAAATACGACATACGTACTTGCCGGCGCTGACAGATTTTATTGTTATCCTCGGAAATATGGACCGTTCGGATCACTCGTCTATGAAATCCGTTGTTTTCCGACGGAAAGTGAAAAGGGAAAGGAGTACGCATTGTTCCGTTTACGCATTGACTTGTAAGTAACACAATATCATCATCATCATCATCAGCATCATCATCATCATCATCATCATCATCATCATCATCATCATCATCATCATCATCATCATCATCATCGTCATCATCATCATCATCGTCATCATCATCATCATCATCATCATCATCATCATCATCATCATCATCATCATCATCATCATCATCATCATCATCATCATCATCATCATCATCATCATCATCATCATCATCATCATCATCATCATCATCATCATCATCATCATCCATCATCATCATCATCATCATCATCATCATCATCATCATCATCATCATCATCATCATCATCATCATCATCATCATCATCATCATCATCATCATCATCTCATCATCATCATCATCATCATCATCATCATCATCATCATCATCATCATCATCATCATCATCATCATAAGTAAATACATCATCATCATCATCATCATCATCATCATCATCATCATCATCATCATCATCATCATCATCATCATCATCATCACCATCATCATCATCATCATCATCATCATCATCATCATCATCATCATCATCATCATCATCATCATCATCATCATCATCATCATCATCATCATCATCATTATTATCATCATCATCATCATCATCATCATCATCATCATCATCATCATCATCATCATCACCACCATCATCATCATCATCATCATCATCATCATCATCATCATCATCATTATCAGCATTAGCATCATCATCGGCATTAGCATTAGCATCATCATTATTATCGGCATCAGCATTAGCATCATCATTATTATCGGCATTAGTATCATCATCATCACCATCATCATCATCATCATCATCATCATCATCATCATCATCATCATCATCATCATCATCATCATCATCATCATCATCAAAATCATCATCATCATCATCATCATCATCATCATCATCATCATCATCATCATCATCATCATCATCATCATCATCATCATCATCATCATCATCATCATCATCGGCATCAGCATTAGCATCATCATTATTATCAGCATTAGCATCATCATCATCATCATCATCATCATCATCATCATCATCATCATCATCATCATCATCATCATCATCATCATCATCATCATCGGCATCAGCATTAGCATCATCATCGGCATTAGCATTAGCATCATCATCATCATCATCATCATCGGCATCAGCATTAGCATCATCATCGGCATTAGCATCATCATCATCGGCATTAGCATCATCATCATCATCGGCATTATCATCATCATCATCATCGGCATCATCATCATCATCATCGGCATTAGCATTAGCATCATCATCATCATCGGCATTAGCATCATCATCATCATCATCGGCATTAGCATCATCATCATCATCGGCATTAGCATTAGCATCATCATCGGCATCATCATCATCATCGGCATTAATATCATCATCATCATCGGCATTAGCATCATCATCATCATCATCGGCATTAGCATTAGCATCATCATTATTATCGGCATCATCATCATCATCGGCATCAGCATTAGCGTCATCATTATTATCGGCGTTAGCATCATCATCGGCGTCGCCATTCCAGTCATCATATACACCATTGTTTGATGAGAGTAATACCTTTTGTAAACAATTTGTAAACATACCTATAATCTATTCGAAAAACATGTCAAAAAAAATTGGTTATCAGTCACTAAACGTTTAGCCGGAAAACATTAAAAAATGTTGTTTTTTTTTAAAAGCGTTAAAGCGTATTGTCAGAGATAACACGACGCCGAACGTTGGACAGATGGTGTGAGAGACGCAGGAGTTCTGTGTGCAATATGGCTGGCGACAGGGGCTAAATTATTGATAGCGGGATAACGGGGAAAACGCGTCTTTGACGGTTCACCACGGCGAAAGACGAATATTATTAATCTTTAATTGCGGGACATTATCCCACGTTTGTCCACATTCTAATACATTTCGCTCTTTCTTCCGAGCGCCGAATGCGGTCCGAGAAGTGACGGAATTGGGTTGCCCGGATGGGACGTCCGCCGGCATTTGACGCCATTTTTATTTAGTTCGATGCGGTAACAGATGTGATGCTGGGTTCCTTTGTTTAGTCCTTTGTTGTAAAACGGCATCTAAAATCTTCTTCAAGCTGGATGAATTTTCGATGAAACAGTAGAAGAAATAACGACGGAGATCAGTTCATTTTAGTCCATTTGTGTGAAGGATATCGGAGAAAAAAGACTTTTCGCTTCTTTAAAGCGATCGTTTCTTTTTCCACGTCATTTCCACCTCTTTAGCGTTCCGACAATCAGCTTTAAAATATAAATATCAAGCGTCATTTGCCTTTTTAGAGACAGGTCTCTTTTATAACTCAGTGGTAAAATTTTGAGTCCAATGAAAAGATATGTTTATCACTTTTATTTAATCCTCTTTTCGTTGAATGTATTTTCCCATCTGGTACCAGGTTGAGGTTTCCATAATTCGACAGTCTTTAGTTCCCTGCACTTAGTAACTTGTGTGGAACAAATATTAAACCAATACCAAAAAATAACGCCATGTGTTGCAGATGACTCTTGATACGTTGTGGGAAACGGAGAAATTGCTCGTTAGGAGCAATTTCTCCTTTCCCACAATGTTTTCTGCTCTATAGAAGATCATTTTTCAATTTCATCACATTTTGAAATTTCGTCTGGAGACTCTTTTAATTTGGGGCAGTCGGAAATTTGGCGTTTGGTTAAGGGTTAAAACATTTTTTTCTTTTTTTAGGCAGGCGTTTAAACTCAAAAGAAGCGGAATATTTAAGAAAGGGTTGATTGCTACAACAACAAAAACAACTCATCTATCATCCAAATTATCAATTATCCAAATTTAAGTTCGTTACTTAAAATGAAGTTATTGTACAAATCGTTCTATGAAGACGCATACAATATCAAAACAGTGTTGAGGTTATTATGCTACAAACATGATTTTGCAAATAAACCTGAATGATATATTGTATAATGATACTATCATGATGTACTGTTGCTGCTTGTAAATATTGCCACATGGGTCTATGACCTCCTGGTGTTAAACTGAATAAAATTGTAAACTTGTTAACTTGTATCAGAAGGAGAACGGGCTATAACGAGCGAGTTTCCTTTTGTCATAGACGCAACCTTCCTAAATCTAATATAGATGCTATTTAGTATGTTACAGTTATAGTCTGCTTTGCAATTTAATATACTTCAAAGTACGAAGAAAAGGATTAAGAATTGATTCTGATCACATTGGATACCTGGATTATTGCAAAATTGTATAACTCATTTTTTCACAGTGAATACCTTTGTTATTGCAAAATGGTATAATGTATTTTGTTCACAGAGGATACCTGGATTATTTCAAAATTGTATAATGTTTTGTCCACCACCACACCACCACCACCACCACCACCACCACCACCACCAACACCAACACCAACACCAACACCAACACAACCACCACAACCACCACCACCACCACCACCAACAACACCACCACCACCACCAACAACAACAACAACAACAACAACAACAACAACAACAACAACAACATATTTTCATATTCATGTCTATGGTTGATTCACAAAATAGTAACCTTTGAAATTCACGGGTAACGCAGATTTTGTAGTTTTGGGGCGGGACAGACCTTTGAATGACAGACAGGATCAGGATGGACAGTAACTGAGGACTTCATTGAACGTGGGTGCGTTGTCTGGGGGTGTAAACCTTTTACCAAACGCCAAATTTTCGACTGTCCGATATCAAAATTGTTTTCAGACGACTTTTCAAAATGAAATTAAGTTGAAAAATAATGTTCTGATGGGGCAGAAAACATTGTGGAAAAGGAGAAATTGCTCGTTAAGAGCATTTTTTTCTTTTCCCACAATGTCTTGCAAAGTAGTCTGCAAAAATTTTGTCAATTGTTGATATAATTTTGTAATGGGTTATCGTGGTAAGTTAAAGGTGCTTCTTCACAGGAGAGATTTGTTTTTAATTTAAAATAGAATGCTGTTGAAGCATGTAAGTTTTTTGTATTTTTTTTTTATTTTTTAAGAAACAATCAAAACAGCTATTGAAATAATGTTTTTTTTTCAGGAAGTATGTATGTACAGTTTATATGTAGTAGATCTCGATAGCAAAATCACGCTTTTGGATTAAAACACATGTATGTTATTTCACTGTATACACATTTCACCAACAAACCTGTTAAACGTTGATTTCAACAAAAACAGAAACCGACAAATAGACACCATCCTACCAACATAACCACCCACGTTAAATCAAACTAGTCAATTTAACGCATAAACAAAAATAGACCCAAACCATCTTACCAGAACAGAACAGAGCAAAACATAACAGAACGTTATCTAACCAAAGTACAACATGTATGCAATCAGGATCCATTACAATACATTACAATACATTACAAGCTATACATGAATGAGGATGACTTCCGGTATGAAATAAAGGGTGAAGTAAATAGTACCCAGTAAGCTAATCGATACATTGATAGCTCAATTAATCGTAATGTTGAATACAGAAAAAACACCGCGGTGCTATTACCTTAACCCTTTCCCAAACAATAACGACATTTGACTACTTTGTTGCAGACGACTTTAGAAAACATTGTGGGAAAAGGTGAAATTGCTCGTGACGAGCGATTTTTCCTTTAACAACAAGGTTTTCTGCTCTTTCTGAAGAATATTTTTTCCATTTCATCACATTTTAAAATGTCGTCTGCAATCTCTTTCAATTTGGGACAGTTGAAAATTTATTGATTGGGAAAGGGTTAAATGGCTATAGTTAATAGTAAACGGTTCGATCGGTGTATTTATTACGCGTACACCATTTAAAATGGAATAACGATACAGCAGAACAAAGACAATGAAAGGACATTTGTATTACCACCCATCACGTTAACTGTGTTAACCCTTTCCAAAATAATAACGACATTAGACCACTTTGTTGCAGACGACTTCAAAAAACAATGTGGGAAAAGGAGAAATTGCTCGTGACGAGCAATTTTTCCTTTTCCCACAAGGGTTTTTCCTCTATCTGATGAATAATTTTCAATTTCATCACATTTTGAAATGTCGTCTGCAAACTCTTTCAATTCAGAACAGTCGAAAATGTGTTGTCTGGGAAAGGGTTAATGACCGACCATGTACACGTGGCGGGGGAAAACGAACAAACCAACCCGTGAATATGAACAGAACAAAACATAACTTTATTTAAACGCAAGTATAAACATGGATGCACTAATGGTAATACAAAAGCAATATGGTTAATGTGAATGTCGTGATCCGAGAGAACAAGAAAAAGAGAGAAAGTGTGTGAGAGAAAGAGAGAGAGAGAGAGAGATTTATTTCAAAACCGAGAAAACAGGAAAGGACATCAAAACGGTATTCTTAGAAAGAAGGGAATATGCAGAAATCGTAATTCTGGACAAATAGAAAATGAATTTCATTTCTTATTGATTTGTTCAAAGTATTCCAATTTAAGATAAAGAAATATAAAGAAATGCTAGCACACATGGCCAGCCAAATATGCCTAACTACAGTTGTCTTTTATCAAATCCTTCAAAGAAAACCACTACTAATCCATAAGAAATATGTGTTATCCTTAGCAAAATAGGAATTATGTAACACTTTTGATTCAAAAGTTTGTCTGTAAATCCATGTCTTTGTTAAATTAATTGTTAAATTTGCTACATTACATATTCTGTTTATAATGCAATCAATATCATGATATATGTATGAATAATGTCTAAACAAGGCTAACAATCAGTCAATGTGGTTCATCATAACAAATTGTCCAACATGTATCTGCGTGAACAACGCCTGTATGTAAGCTTTGATGTGTAAAGAAATTCATATTGCTATGTAGATCATGAACAAAGCAGTATTTGTTGATAGAAGCGATGGCTGGCGAATTTCGGAGAGGCGTCATAATAATTTTTACAAAACGTTGGAAAACTTCGTTCGTGGTTTTACATTCGAATCATTGTGGTATATATCTGCGCATGCGTGAACATGGTGGACGTGAAATTTGAATCAGAGATGAATTCTTATGAAATAATGGACATAAAGTAATTAGAATAATGGATTAGTGTCTTATTTTGTTACATGTGAACACGGTATTGTATCTCAGTACTGTAGATGTCGAGAAAACGTAAAAAGGACAAGAATTCGCCGGGAAATAATACGAACAGTGCAAAAAACCCAAAACAAACAATGAATCAAAATGGCGCGAATGATGTATCCGGACACAATAACGTTCAAGGTGCACAGTGTTTACAACCGGCACAGTCGTTCAACCAAACTGGTCATGGATATTCACCGACGAACAATAACGGTAACAATCTACCCTTTCTCACTATGTTTAATTCGGGTTCCCCAGTATTACCCCACCAGTACCAACAACATCAACATCAACAACAACAACAACTTTGTTCAACACCTTGTACGCCAGGCCTTCCCGTGAACCAAGGAACGGACTTTTTTACTTTGATCATCCAAAGATTAGATTCGATGGACAATAGACTGTCCCAACTTGACAAGATTCAATCCCAAATGGGGTCTATCGTAAGCCGTATTGATAGTTTCGATTTGAAATTGAAAGCTTTCGAGGTGAAGATAAATGAACTAGAAACAAAAAAAAGCTGTGGATAGCATATCAGTCGACGAACTGGCTCAAAAGCAGAAAGAAATGGATGCCTTATGCAAAAAGATGAAAAACTATGATAAGGAGTATCGTGAGAAAGAGAGCAAGTTGATTTCAGAAGTAACGGACCTTAAATGTCGAAGCATGCGGGACAATCTCCTGTTCTTCAATTTGCCCGAGATAAAAGGTGAGAGTTGTGAAAACACCGTCCTACAGTTCATCGAAAAGGAGTTGAAGATCGAGAATGCATGTGCGGACGTGAAATTACATAGGGCGCACAGGATCGGTGCATATAAAAACGATAAAACAAGACCAATGGTAGCCAAATTCGCATACTATCCAGATCGGGAGAAGGTACGAGGGAGTGCGAAACTGCTGAGAGGTACAAACTACGGGATATCAGAGCAATACCCACAAGAGGTAATGAAGGCGCGACGAGAACTTGTACCAATCATGAAGGCGGCACGCGAAAGGGGGCAGGAAGCGTTTCTGAGAGTTGATAAGTTATATATAGATAACAACCTGTACGTGAAAAAAGATTAGAACAACAGTGAGAGTGGATTACGGTGCCTTTCGTGGAACATTGAAGGTCTTACGTCAGAAAAGTTAGCAGACGATAGTTTTCTTCATTTTATTTCCCAATATGACATAATTTGTCTTAGTGAAACATGGACACACAAACAATCAAACATTGATATAAAAGGGTATTCCCAGCCGGTTCATTCCTACCGTAAATTCCAGCATCGACGAGCAAAGAGATTCAGCGGAGGTCTTATAGTATATATAAAAGACAATATTCAAAAGGGTGTCAAAATAGTTAAAAATGATATTGATTGCTTAGTCTGGTTGAAATTAGATCATGCCTATTTTCATTTTGACGATGATGTGTATATTGCAGCGCTATATATTGCACCAGAGGGTTCACCCTCGCATGATTTATATGAGTCGGATTTATTTCAGGTCATAGAAAGCGACGTATCTTACTTTAGCAATAAGGGTAACGTTTATGTAACAGGAGATACAAACAGTCGTGTTGGAAGAAATTGTGATTTTATTGAGAATGATAGTGAGCTTGATATTGAGGGAGAATTGCCCGTGCTTAGTTTGCCCCCAATGCGCACTTCCAGTGACTTGGGGACAAACAGGTTTGGGGGATACTTGCTCGATATCTGTAAGTCTACAGAATTGAGAATTGTTAATGGTCGCTTTTCCAATGACAAAAACTTTGGTAAACTTACGTGCGTTACGCACAATGGCCAAAGCATTGTTGATTATTTACTAACAAAATTCGAAAATTTTTATAATCTTCAGGAATTTACAGTATTAGATTTTAATGAATTTTCAAATCATGCGCCACTGTTTTTCTCTTTTAAGATAACATCAACCACTCATAAAACAGCTCACAAAGACACGGTGTTTTATAGGTGGAGTGATGAATATCGTGAACAGTTTTTACATGACGTGGCGAGCGGTATTGGCACGATCGAGCAATTTTTACTCGAGGAAATACAAAAGGACAGTGATCCCGACATACTTGTTTCAAAATTCACTGATTTTTTCAATACTTGTGGAAGTAAATACTTTCGAAAGATTAAACATAAAAAGGTAGATTTTACAAAAAGCCGAAGAAACGATAAACCATGGTTCGATGCTAGTTGCAAAAGGAAACGAGACGAAATGCGTTCGGCTTTAAAATGTTTTAACAGAGAAATTTCGGAAAATGCTCGTCAACGGATGTTTTTTTACAAGGAAGGACTTTAAATATCATTGTAGAAAAAGAAAAACACAGTACAATTTGGAAATGGCGGATAAAATGAATGAAACTAGAAGAAAAAAGCCTAGAGAATTTTGGAAATTATTTAAGACTAAAAGAAATTCAAATAATGCAGACAACATTTCACTCGAGCATTTTCACGAGTATTTTAAAACCATTTCGTCTGAGAACGATATTCCAATTAGTGAGGAAATTTTAGATTATGTAAACAATTTTAAACCCCCAGAAGGCAGTTCTACCTTTATCGAGCTAGATCAGCCTATCACACAGAGTGAGATACAAAAAGCATGTAAACAATTGGGGAACAATAAATCATGCTCTTTAGATAATATATTATATGAGTATTTAAAAGAAAGCGTGGAACACACTGGTCGAGCATTTGAGTTGTTGTTTAATCATATTTTAATGTCTGGGGTATTTCCTAAAAGCTGGTCAACCGGACTTATTGTACCGATACATAAAAAGGGTGATTCATCCGACCCTTCTAATTACAGGGGTATCTCGCTTATTAGTTGTTTTGCAAAACTTTTTACAGGTATTTTAAATAATAGATTGAAAGATTGGGCCGAGAAAACAGATGCTCTAACAGACGCTCAATTTGGTTTTAAACCTGGTTACAGTACAGCAGATGCAGTCTTTATATTGAATTCTCTTATTGATAAACAGTTTGACAGCAAGAAAAAATTATTTGTTTGTTTTATCGATTTTCGTAAAGCTTATGATCTGATCGACAGGAGCGCTCTTTGGTTTAAGTTGATAAAATCGGGTATCGATGGACAGGTCTTAAAAGTACTCAGGTCGATGTACTCAGAGGTAAAAATGTGTGTTAAGCATATGGGCTCATTATCGGACTATTTCATAAGCGACCTGGGGCTTTTGCAAGGGGAGATTACTTCACCTTTGATGTTTTCACTTTTTATAAATGACATAGAGCTACAATTGCAGAATAATGTTTTTTCTGGTATCACTCTTGAACAATTGAGTATTTATTTGTTAATGTTTGCTGATGACGCAGCGTTGCTAGCAGATTCAGCGGCCAATTTGCAAAAATCTTTAGATAGCTTACATGAATATTGTCTCAAATGGAATTTATCTATAAACACTGGTAAAACTAAAATCGTCGTATTTCGTAAAGGGGGACAACTTGGAGGCGAGTGCAAATGGTTCATCAATGGAGAGGAAATAGAAATTGTCAGTCAATTTAATTATCTCGGTGTCGTCTTCTCCAGTGGTGGGTCATTTGTGCACGCCACAAAAACACTAGCTGGAAAGGGTTTACGAGCAATGTGCTCCCTTCTCAATATTACTAGAGATATGGAAATACCAATAAATATTATGTTTAACCTGTTTGATACATATGTAGCATCTATCCTTAACTATAATTGTGAATCATGGGGTTTTAATATGGCTGAAAATATTGAACGCATTCATCGAAAGTTTTGTAAATGGATGCTGAATGTCAAAATGTCTACTAACTCATTAGCAATTTACTCAGAATTAGGAAGATTCCCACTTTTTATCACAAGACAAATTAGAATTGTTAAATATTGGCTTAAGCTTCACAGCGTTAAATCTTCTAACTGTATTCTTTCAGGAATAGTTGAGTTTCAACGTAAACAAATCGATACAAACTCAAATATTAAAAATTGGTCCAATAAAGTGAAAGCTCTTTTGCAATCGTCTGGATTTGCAGAAATGAACAGCTTACACAGCAGACGTATCATGAAATAAATGTGACAGAAGGGAGAATTTGCTCATCATGAGATAATTCTCCCTTTGCGGCACAATCATTTCAAATGATTTGATTATCAGTTTTTTTTAGAAATATAAGTGAAATTTCTCATGCCGTTTTAATTGTACCTTCAAGAAATGCCTGATTCTAATTATAAAGGGAGAAAGGGTAAGACGCAATTAGAACACCTTTGTGTCTATAATAGGACATCATAAAAACTTTGACCTGGTTACCTGTCCGTTACGCACGGTTGATGTTTCGCTTTCAACGATTTCAACTTGGAGACTATATCCAATGTAAAGGGGCTCGAACCCAGGACCTCTACAAACAGTGCGCAGGCACTAACGATCGAGCTATCTGGCCTACTTACACAAGTAACTATATTCTGGGAGTCCTTGTATTCGGTTTCATTTTAAAAAGCCATCATAATCCAACAACAGTTTTACCTTCATTCGGTGCTTTACCTTCATTCGGTGTTTTACCTTCATTCGGTGATTTACCTTCATTCGGTGTTTACCTTCATTCGGTGTTTTACCTTCATTCGGTGTTTTACCTTCATTCGGTGTTTTACCTTCATTCGGTGATTTACCTTCATTCGGTGTTTACCTTCATTCGGTGTTTTACCTTCATTCGGTGATTTACCTTCATTCGGTGTTTTACCTTCATTCGGTGTTTTGTTTGATTTTGTTGGCGAAGTCTTCCCCTTCTGGTTATCCCACCATACGATACGAGGATTTTGTCAAGTGTAAAAAAAACACGACAAAAAAAAAAAAACCAACCAAAAAAAACAACAACAACGACGACAACAGCATAAACAACAACGAACGAACGAACGAACGAACGAACGAACGAACGAACGAACGAACGAACGAACGAACGAACGAACGAAACGAACGAACGAACGAACGAACGAACGAACGAACGAACGAACGAACGAACGAACGAACGAACGAACGGAACGAACGAACGAACGAACGAACGAACGAACGAACGAACGAACGAACGAACGAACGAACGAACGAACGAACGAACGAACGAACGAACGAACGAACGAACGATTTCCAGGAAAAGATTCATCCTTAGCCCCTATTTCTTCAATGATACCGTACCCATGTGCAATGCTGTGGTGAAAAAAGAAATGGTTTACAAAGTACGATGATATAGAGGTGACATGGATGAGTTTTATGAGCACTCAATGTTGTGCATACATCTAGCTTTCAATGCGAATGCTACCCTTATCAGATTTACAAAATTGATAGGAGTTCGTCTTTTTGTGATACCGGAAGGTGTTAGGAATTTTTACATAGTTGGCCTTAGATAGAAATACAGGGTATTGGTTTAAGGTCATCCAGTCTCCGATGTAAACTGTACCGAACTAGAGTATCCCGCCTGAGTGTCGCCTGAGTAGTATTCAAGTTGATCTCACGTAAATAGACGCTTTATCTCCGTGTGTCAGAGGCTCGTATTTCCCCGCATGCCATCCGAGCTTCCAAGCGTCCAAGGCACTTGCTTCTCGAATACGCACGCACACACGGACACATCTTTTTTGACACTTCCAATCAGATTGTGATTGGCGGGGAAAACGATTTGTTTGTAAGAAGTCCGCGTTTAAGGAATCGTCCAAGGTCAGTTTGAGCGCATCATTCAGACTGATTCGAGACGATTGTTAAATTTAAGTAAATTGGCGGCTGTCCTGTTTAACCTGTTTGCATTTTTTAAGCAGAATACCCTATTTCTATACAAACACCTATCATTCTAAGGATTAAAACAATATCAAATGCAGGAGAATAAAATCGCGTTTTTGAAGGTGAGGTTAAAGTGGTTTCGCTTTCGGACAGGTGCGAGCCAACGAGATCTTGGGGAGTATCGGTATGTCGGATGTCACATGATATCGTCGGAACGCCTCATTTCATTCAGTAATCGTTACTTTTCGGACACGGTGCGAACTGTCACGACAACAAAGATGGCCTGAGGGTTGCGCTCATGAAACTGATAAGCAAGCCGGACGCATTAACACATGAACAAACAATAACGACAGTTAACCATTGTGTTGCAAACGACTCTGGAAAATATTGTGGGAAAAGGAGAAATTGCTCGTGACGAGCAATTTCTCCTTTTCCCACAATCTGTTCTATTAGAGGATTATTGTCCAATTTAATCACTTTTTGAAATGTCGTCTGCAAACTCTTTCAATTTTGGACAGTTGACAATTTGGCGTTTGGTAAAGGGTTAAACCCTCCCGAGTTTTTTTCCTAATTATCTTTTTTCACATTTTTTCTTACTTTATTTTTGTATTTTTGATACAATTATTGTGAATATGTATATTGCTTATATTGACCACCATATCAATCGCATGTAATTAATTATATTTGCATTGACTATGAGCTTGTGTGCTTAATGTCTTAATAAAATTATGTTATGTTATGTTATGTTTTGCGGAGGTGTCCGACAACACCTCAGACAACTTTGCAGACTTTGTGAGCAATTATATTTTCGTATACTGAGCTGTATCGTTACATAAATTTTACCTTTTTGCCATCAATTTTCTATTGTCTTTTTTCATCAACCAAAAATTAGAGGAAACTGAATCACTAAGCAAAGATTAAGGAAGCTATCAAGTTCTCACGATTGATTTCGCCGAATGCCATATGTTCATAAGGTTAGTGTTGTTACCAACTCTTTAATTACGGAAGAATAAATACATACCATACTAGATTTTGGAGGGGGGTCTCGTATTTTCGTGTTATTTTTATTTTTTTACTTTTTTTTCTTTTTTATTAATTTTAATATGCTTTATATTAATATACAAAAAACAACAATTATTACATTATGAGCCAACTATGGAAAGCTTTCGTTCTGATGAGATGCAAACTTTACCCACGCAATGAGAAGCAAATTTTATCCACGCAATGAGATGCAAACTTTACCCACGCAATGAGAAGCAAACTTTACCAACGCAATGAGATGCAAACTTTACCCACGCAATGAGATGCAAACTTTACCCACGCAATGAGATGCAAACTTTACCCACGCAATGAGATGCAAACTTTACCCACGCAATGAGAAGCAAATAAAATCCCAGGAAAGATACTGCGCTATATTTTTCCATATAAATTTTCTTGTTTGTCTTTATGAAGAAGTGTCACGGTCCAAGCATCAAACTTACGACTTCATATACATACGGCGGACGCATTACCATTTTACACATGGGGTCCAACACCGAGTCAACAATTGTTCATGTTATGCGACGGCTTTCATTGTTTAACAAGTACGTGGCTATGACTCTAAAGTGACTTGCCAAAGGGCACTCCTACGGAACAAGGGGTACCGATTGGCTCGAACCCGTGATCTCCGACTTCTAAGACCGCCTACTTATCAACTTATTTCTTACGTAGGACCATATTCACGATTAAATAAGAAATTGCTCTATAACTCAAACACGGGAAAATTGATAATCATACTAGGCGCAATCAACTACGTTATACCAATACGAATATTGATGACTTTGTTTTTAATTTTAACTTATTTTATCTTATTCTACAAAATCAGCACACACATGCTTGAGAGTTTGACCAGCTATTCAGTTTTGTTTGTTTCTTATCAAGATTATCTCTATTTATTCATAATATTATGCAAACATTTAATGTAATTTCAATGCGATATAGAATGTGCGGTTAAAATAATGGTATTTTGTCTAAAAATGAAAAAAAAAGAAAACACCTTTGTTGTCATTTATGAATGACCAAATAGAAAGCGACAACAAACTAAACAAAACGATGACATAAAGAAAGTACATGTACATGTACCCGTTTTATAATATTGGGTAAAATTAATTAAGAGAGAATTATTCTTTTGTCTCATTAGTTTCTAAACCCTCTGTATTGTATACAGCATGGTGCTGTATTGTATAGCTAGGGGATAAAGTTCTTTTTCACGACGAGTCTCAAAATGCGGGAAACTTGACAGATTGTGTGAAGCGATGGTCGGGCCGTTCATCTGCATAACTGCAAATTAATCAATTCCCCTTTGAAAAATCAAACTATGAGAAAAAAAGTAAAAATCAAATATCATTTCATACCGATTTATTTTTTGATTTGCCTTGTTCCCATGGTTACTCATCCCAGACGCTCGCTCTGCCGTCTATGTGCCAAAAGGGTACAGTCGCCCACAGGGTTGTTGGAAAATACAGCGCTGATGAAAACCATGCGCATTTTCATTAAAAAACGAAACTAGTTCCATACAAAACTTGTCTTCAAGCTTTTGACATACAAAAAAAGAAAATAAATACGAAAAAAGCGTATATACCTGCTCGAACGTCACATCTCATGGTAATGCAAAATATAAAGAGATAACAATTAAAAAGAAGAAATTGATCCAGTATTTCAACAATGGTTTCTATTGACCCTTACAGTGCTGGAGCCAACTTCATGCTTATGCAAACAGGTTAGATCCACGCAGCCGCCAAGCAAATTGGCGGCTAGCCTGTGATCTAACCTGTTTGCTTTTCTCAGTATCCTTCCTCAACAAAATTAAGCAAACTTTTAAGGTTTTGGAAAGCACACGACACAAATATCTATTTTTAGAAGATTAACCAGCGTTCTAAGGGTTAAGAGCTGGGTACATTTCGCGATGCCGAAAGCGGTAGACTTTGTCACTTCCGGCGATTCACTACTGTCGAAATCACACCGCGTTGAAAAGTTAGAAAATAACGCTGGCAGCTGTATGCAAATGAGGCGACGCGTCTAAACGAATGCTCGTTTGTTTACTCGCCGTTATAATGAATATGCATGAGTCATTCATTCAATCTCCATATGGTACATGAAATATAATAACCGTTTGTAACCCCTTTCGTTCTGCAATGTATTCGCGATAGACGAATTTGGAAACTTCTCAAGAAGAATACATGTACACCCTAACATACCCGGCTATCTTCCCAATCATGACAAAGTTGACACTTAGTTTCAATTATAAGGTATCTTTTTATCCTTTAAGAACGATCGCTTCTTGAAAAAAATGTTTCCGTTTCAGAACGATGAATTGATGCAAAAGTGAAGACAAAAACTATTCGAAGCTCTTAAGGTATTGAAGAAATACAGAATACCAATTACTATATCTGCGGGCAACACTTTCTTCACAAGTCATTCGGTGTGTTTATGTGAGCTCTCGTTTGCCTCGGGTGAAAACACCTATCGAAACTACTCGTATTTCCAGTAGCTGAAAATTTTACCTCAGAAATTAGTGTAAGGTTCCAATATTTCGGGTAAATCATCCCCGGCTTATAACATATTTTCTATAAGCTTCCATGTTCAGAAGCTCAATGAATACGCAAGTGTTGAGCTTCATTTTTGATAATATTCTATCGGTAAATCATACATAACAGTAATATTGTAAGTTGCGATATATACAACTGTGTAGTTCATTAAAATAAATGATAATTTTGGTTCCTTTAAGAACTATATTTAGAAACGAAAGTACAATGACGTAAGTCTCTGGAGGAAACAATATGGCGGCATCCTTATTATCTCCGATGCGTTTTCATTGGATAAACCCGAAGTGTTCAGATTGGTGAAAACACGCGAAAGGTCTGCCTTACCATGGTTCGAATGATTCAGACGTAGATATTTCATCATACAGTAACTCAGGTACAGCTTGAATCAATCGAAATAGTGATTTTTGGGAGTTTTGTGATTGTTCTGAATTTCTATCGTTAACTTATGCCTATACCATAACGATTCTTACGAAGAATTTAAACATAGTCCGCTTTGGATTTCTAGTTCCCTGTGGAGATTCGATTCAGTCTTGCCGGGACGAGAGACCAATATCATATCCACGTGGCTAAAGAGTCCGCTCCGTAACATAGACGTTAGGTCTTGTCTTTATCAATGGTCGCTATTCTAGCGAGAGTGAGGCGGTCACATGATACGATATACAAACGTTATAGTATCGCAGCATTTTGGACGCAAAACTGCTCCCGATGTTTGCAGAGGAATTCGACTGTATTACGAAAATCTCTGCGAAGTTCGTGGAAGATTTTACCTCTAAAAAACTTAAGGATTTATTCCTGCCTTCTATCTGAACTGAAAGTATTGTTTTAACTTATTCATTCATTTGTCTTTGTTAATTCGTTGATTATTTTTTTCACAAAATGCTCATGGAGTTTTAATGATCATATCATATAGTGCCATTAATGATATAAATAATAATAATGATGATATAACGTAATAATATTGCTAATGATGATAACGATAATGATGGTATGACATAATGATATTGATGATAACAATAACGACTTTAGAAGATATTGATATCATTGATAAAGATAACACATTTAATACGTGGTAATGCCGGACTTTAACTCAAGCACAAAAACAAGGGTCTTGCACAATTTTTTATAAAGAGCCAAAGGAAATGCCGTCGCACTGTTAGAAGTAATATAGTTGTGTCATTAAGCATTGATTCAGGCTATTAAATGCAATCGGACGTCGAGCCAATATTTTCACGCAATTATTTATTCAGGTAGGCTCGGCTTTGAAAGCACGACATAACACAAGCATAGCACAAACGAAACTCGTTCGATCCATTTATGGAATTCCGTATCTTGACCGATTACCAAACAATAATGACATTTGATAAGTTTTCTTTTGCAAAATACTGTGAAAAACATTGTAGGAAAAGGAGAAATTGCTCATAACAAACAATTTCTCCTTTTCCCACAATGTTTCCTGCTCTATCAGAAGATTATTGTTCAATTTCATCACATTTTGAAATGTCGCTTCCAAAGACTTTTAATTTGGGACAGAAAAAAAAATCATAGGAAAAGGAAGAATTGCTCTTGAAGAGGAATTTTGCTTTTCCCACAATGTTCTTCGAAGTCGTCGCAATAAACTGGTCAAATGTCGTTACTGTTTGGTAATTGATTAAAACACTCACATTGACATTGACTCCACATTTGCATTATGTTTTTCTTCATCATTTTAGCAAATAACAGAAACCACAAAAAATCGAATGAGATTCTTTTTAAGGTAACATTTGTTTTGTAAAAATCTTTTCTCGTAATACTTTGAACTCTTTTATAATTTTTACTAGAAATGATGAAAAAATTTAAAGCGTTGGGATAGAAACCCATTGTTTTTATTTGTATCAGACATGTAATCTGACAAGGTCTTAACATTTCTCAAACAATAACGACATTTGACTACTTTGCTGCAGACGACTTAAGAAAACATTGATGGAAAAGGAGAAATTGCTCGTAACGAGCAATTACTCCTTTTCCCACAAGGTTTTCTGCTCTATCTGAAAAATATTTTTCCTTTTCATCACTATTTGAAATGCAGTCTGCAAACTCTTTCAATTTGGGACAGTCGAAAATTTGTTGTTTGGGAAATGGTTAGCAAAGTCCCCCGTCAAAATAGAGCTGCTCCGAATAGTATCGTGAAAATGTCGAAAATGCGCAAAATGAAATAAACAACATACATCGCCAGCTATCAGCCTATTTATTCAAAGGCCAGTGCAACTCTTTTATTTAGTTCGACAATTAGACATATTGTTTTAGCATCAGACAATTGTGACAAACCTGGCTTTCTAACGGGATTGAAGCCTTTATTGAAATTTCAAGACATGACAAAATGTTTTTTTTCTGTTCTGTAATCTGTTTTAAAGGGGTAATTCCTACCCTATCAACAAATACAAGTTTGACTAATACTGTCGTATGTATTCACAATTATGCCTCTTTTCTTATTTTTCTTTATTTTTTGTCTTTTTTCAATTCCCGACAACATCTTCAATTATCTTCACCAAACTATATTTCGTATTAATTTTTAAAACAATAATTGAATTACAAAAAGTTAGTTAGAAAAAAGAAAAAGATATTATATGTTTATATGGGGTCTAACACCGTGTCAATATTTCCCCGTCTTGTAAACGCTTTCGTGGATTCATTAGGACAAGGCTATGTCCCTGAAGTGTCTTGCCGAAGGACACGTCCACGAAACCAGATGTACTGGAGACCATCATCTAAACAACTGTGACAAGCAGGACGAGAAACACAAACCACTTTTAATTTAGAATACCTATGTTCCGCTATTTTGAGACATTTGTTCGTCAAATTACTTCGGTCATTCTCTGTATACATCGGCCTGAGCCGAAACTATTCTTATTGAACTGAATCATTCGGAACACCTCGGCCATTTCTTAAAATATATCTACCGACTTGTTACGGGGATTGCCGAGTAGATACGATTGGAACTGAATGGTACCACTCTCGACCGATGTATACCGAGAACGACCGAAGTAATCCGACAAAAGAAACCGATTCAATATGGCGGTTTATCGATATTCTACCTTAATTGTGTCAGTAACCATTGTGAAACAATGAGAATTTCCTCATCACAAGTTCTCCCTCTCTCACATTAAGGTTTGAGTGTACCAAGTCTGTCTTTTGTGAGCGACAACGGTGCATACTCGGCCTCTGGTACCGAAGGTCCTGGGTTCGATCCTCGCCAGCGACGAGGTAAAAGATGCCGGGACTATCTTTGTCCGAATGATCTAGACGTAGACTTTTCATTCTTCGTCTACTACAGCTTGTATCACGTGGGTTAGGACTGACCCACATATCAGTGCGAGTACTGGTTTTGTTTTCAGGAAGCAGAATCGCGAGTGACTGATCTTAGTTGTAATAACTTCCAATCGATCTAGAATAAATAATCTAATCTAATGTATGGACTTTAAATCGAGTAACGTAATTTAAACAGTATATCCGAAACCGCTCTGTCTACGGTGAAAAAAGGGTTAAATAAAAATGTTTTGTTTCGTGCGATTACAAACACGGGCGCGATAGATGCGTTGTTTGCCATCGGATTCTCCAATATTTGTGTTCAATATTTTCCCGATATAGGAATGGATGCACAAAGCCAGATGACTCCACAGCCGCTGCTCTCCCGTTACCATAGTCAAATCGAAATGTAAACACCGAATAGCTTCAAAGGATGATTTAATTTACAATAATACCGACAAACCACCGCTTCGCGCTAACGGGTCGCACGCGACAGGGGCGCGGCTTATGTAGGTGGGCGGAGCTAGGACAGCTGCTGTTTCTGAGTGGAGTATAAAAGGTGAAAGTTTTAAAATTTTGCTGGATTTGGTCATTTTTTTCGAAGCTATATGTATGTTGCTTGATTACACTTTCGTTCTGGAGAATTGGGAAACAAAGAAACAAAGACTTATCGATAAGAATAGACGGAGCGTGTGAAAGTAAACCATGTGACCAAATCCCGACATCAGATTGAGCTAATACTTTTCGTACAACTTTCGGAAGCACCAGGAAGGCCTGGACGTTTGTGTGTTAGATGACTTAAGGAGAAACGTTGAGATTCACGCAAGTGCCTTACAGTTTGAGGACTTTCAGTAAAGTTTGCAAATCCATCCACGACTCGCAAACATGCCAAAAGGATTTCTCGTGAAAAGGACAAAGCATTCCGGATCATATTCCCATCGCATCCGTCACTTTTCGGACGATGACAGAAGCGAAAGCGGATCGGACCAGGAATACGTTCAGACGAATTTCGGATCGCCTGATTCCGGATACTCAGCTTCGCCAGTTTCCGCCAGTTTCCGTGAGCGTTACGGACAGTGTCCGGACTTCATTCGGGTGAGTTCGCCCGCCTCATCGCCACTGACGATCCCCGGATTGACATACCCGTCCCCGCTATATTACACAGCCTTCGATCGTTTAACAGTGTGCAGTGCTTCGCCCCTGGACCTGAAAACTCCAGCCAAGTTGTCCCCGCCACATATACCAGACAGACCACCGCAGCAGATTTCAAAGAGTCTCGAACTAACGTCGGCCATCGTAAAGCCAACACCTTCCACACCCGCCACGCCGGTGAGTCCGAATAAAAGACGGGGACATTCGGAAAACTCAGAGAACAAAGGAAAAACGCCGAAGAAACCGAAAGCAGCGCGCAAGATCAACTTCGACGAAGACAACTCATCCCCGGTCTCCGGAACCATCATTCGGAACCTCTCGGAAGCCAACGAAGGTTGCCGAGTGGTGTGCGGCGACATCGACAGCAAGTTCAACTGCGTCGAGGTGACGCCCGAGGCGAAGGCGGAGATCGCCAAGATCGAGAATCGGATCGGTGACTATGTGTGTCAGCTGTGCAAGGACACGTACCAGGACGCCTTCAAGTTGGCCCAACACCGCTGCTCCATGATCATCAATATCGAGTACCGGTGCCCCGAGTGTGACAAGGTCTTCAACTGTCCGGCGAACCTCGCTTCTCATCGCCGATGGCACAAGCCGCGTCCAAACGCCGCAGACAAACCTTCAACTCCCGCCAAAATCCTCCCCGCTCCAGGCAACCAAGATTCGGGCGCGGGCTCGAAACCAGCCTCCGGATTTGAAAGTTTGTCGTCAACAGCAACGGCGCCGATAACAACAACGACGACGGCGACGGTGCAAGACGGACAGTTTTCCTGCGATAAATGCAGCAAGAAGTTCCGGCGACAGGCCTATCTGAGGAAACACCAGCAATGCCACGTGAGTGACGCCATCTTTGTTTGTCAGTTTTGTAGTAAGATTTACCCGAACGATACGACCCGTGCTAAACATGAGGTGACGCATCATGGCGGTAAGGAGCTGGTGTGTACCCTGTGTAACACACCCTGTCCAAACAAAATAGTGCTGGAGAAACACGTCCGTCAACACGGCACGGACACGTTTAACTGTAAGTACTGCGACAGTACCTTCTGTAGCTCACCGGGACTCACACGCCACATCAACAAATGTCATCCGTCGGAAAACCGGCAAGTTATTCTGCTACAACTTCCGGTGAACAGAACTTGCTGAAGAAACAATGAGAACATAAACATATGTCGACCATGAAGGGATTCAAACTGGCTGAAAGCTTCAGGCTCATTGCGCACGTGCCTTGTAGGTTTCCGAGTATTCAGACGGAGCGACTCGGCAGTTTCCGTAACACAAACGGTGCCTTATTAGTTTTACTTGTATGTATTATTGTGCCTAACCACTGTACAAATCAGTTGCCTTAACATATTCATTGTAGATCAAAACGTAGCTTAACCTTATTCTAAATAGAATTGCCTCCCTAGCCCTCTGAAATTAACATCATGGTATCAAATAAAAAAATATCAATAATTTGGAACTTAAACTTTGTAGAAAAAGAATTTGTTTTCCGGTACAGACAACAAATATTTTTTCTATGCTTAGTTAAAGATCTCTTTCCGTATTTTGGGACGCTTGTTTTTAGGAGTGAAAGAAAAAATACAAATTACTAATAACGATATGTAACAAGTATTGTACAACACCATGATGTTTGAAAGCCAGTTTAAGGGTTAATTCTTTAAAAAAAAGAATCCGCAGCGAAATTAAACGCTCTCGAAGAAAAAAAAAAAAAAAGAGAATTCACTTAAAACCTGTACTTAATTTTGTATGAAAGTCATTTACCGTTAAATTCGTGACACTTTATTTGGACATGCAGTCCATTATCCAATCGAATTTTCCCGTTATCTTGAGATCCTATTCAATATGAAGTGTTTACTTTAAACTGGCTTTTGATTATTTGATATGCATGACTGATAAACGCTGTTAAAACTCCCCCACTTCTATTATCAAAGCAGAAAAATCTATTAACCCTTGTAGTGCTGGAACCGACTTCATGCTTATGCAAACAGAAGAGATCCAGGCCAGCCGCCAATTTACTTGGCGGCTGGCCTGGTATCTAACCTGTTTGCTTTTCTGAGTATCTTTCCTCACTATAATGAAGCAAATAGTTAAGGTTTTGGAAGGCAGACGACACAAAAATCTAGTTTTAGAAAATTACCCAGCATTCTTAGGGTAAAAATCAACCTGACAATGTGGGTAGCGAATGTGAATCTTTAAACCCCTGCGTAAAGCGCCGACAAAGATCAGACTGTAGAAAAACGCATGCTGGTCATTGGCGGCAGTATCCGATTCTTGCTGAAACTTACATAAAGTTGGCATTACCTTTTCTAGATGTACTAATAGTGGCGGGGGGAAATGTGTTAGAAAACTAATAGTGGCGGGGGGAAATGTGTTAGAAAACTAATAGCAAAAGAGGTACTCCTTCAATACCCGAAGAGAATTAACATTAACCCTTTCCCAAACAATAACGACATTTGACTACTTTGTTGCAGATGACTTTAGAAAACCTTGTGGGAAAAGGATAAATTGCTCGTAACGAGCAATTTTTCCTTTTCCCACAAGGTTTTTTACACTTTTTGAAGAATATTGTTCAATTTCATCACATTTTGAAATGTCGTCTGCAAACTCTTTCAATTTGGGACAGTCGAAAATTTGTTGCTTGGGAAAGGATTAACCGGAAGCTCATTGACACCATAACCGGATGTAGATGTGACTTCCGGGTATCGGGTCTATGCCATCCTATGTTTTAGTTAAGAATGTGATTCCTCATACTGTCAAGCAATTCGTCTTGTTTGATGGATGACATCTGAGTCTGGTTATCCGTGAAAATGTATCTTTATTTATAGTCAATTGCAAACGATGAGATTTATAAATCACTTTTGTAGGTCACAGTATTCTTTATCTGTCTTTGTCGAACAATCGTGATCGAAGTCAATCATTTGAAATCCCCGAAATCTCTTGTCATTAGAAATTCCGAATGGCATAGAAACGATGAGTTTTAAATGTAAATATTTGCCTGAAGAAGATTGATAGTGTAAACATTGTGAAAAAAGTTGTCTGATGAATTCTGCTTTTTTTTTAAATAATGATTCAGCTACTCATCTGTTTATATTTTTTCGAAATGTTCATCTTACTATACATAATAAACAAAGGATGTCTCATCATAAACTAACATTATATCAAACCCTAAGCTTAATGATGTTATGAATCGTTTAAGATTAGACTGTAGAAATGAGATACATTTTCCCGTGGTCCAGGACTAAATTACTTTTTTCTACAGGCGATGGCTCGTCTGTGTACACTCGTGCAATAATACTGTTTACCTCTGCGACAGGGGTGTGAGTTCTGGAGTTTTGAGTAATTGTTTCCATGTGGAAAAGTTCGGATTGATTTGGCGAGAGAGATTATTTATCGTTTTTCCTCCAGTGCTGTAACATGGCATCGTTCATAGTATAAATTATTTTGTATTTGATAACCAAAAGGGGTCGTCTGCTACAAAAACGCATGTTCTAATGAGTGTTGGATTGTTTAATGATTAAGGTAGAATACCCACAATCCGCCATTTTGTATTTCTTTCCATCGTCGGATTACTTCGGTCGTTCTCGGTATACATCGTTCTGGGCCTGAACTATTCGCTTTTTAGCGAATAGTTCAGGCCCTGACCGATGTTATCCGAGCACGAACGAAATAATCCGACGAATGAAAGAGTTTTAAAATGGCGAATTCTTGGCATTGTACCTTGATGGTCTTTTTCTCATACGGTTCTGAAATTGACCTATTCGGGAAACATTGGGTTAATTAAGATGTAATACTGCTTCAAACGAGCATATTGCACCTTTTCTTCCAGTGTACATTAAGAAACTTGTTGTATACCAAATGCATATTTTACAGTACATGGACGAAAAAGGATGATTTTTAAAGTTATATTATAGATATCGTGTTGGAACATTAAGTACATTTAGATGCAAATATAGGTTATAATCTAGTCCCGTCAAGCCACTCGCCAAGCATGTTTAATTTAGTCAAACGTAAAAGTTATAGCTTTTTTATGAACAGATATTTTATCTTTGCATCTAATGCGAGAGTTATATTTATTTTCTATTCAAAGAAATAATATATTTTTTAATTCAATTTATGTGCAACATTTTGATAGACATGCGTGCAATATATTATTTTTTGTATTACTTGAACACATTGACCTGATTCTGATCTTTGCACTGAGGCCAATGCCTCGATTTGGTTATGGATTACAACAAGCGTCTGGTTTGAGGTATAATGAGTTAATGAGAGCGTCTATTGACTCAGACAATCCTGTTTGGTAATAATAGGCTTATTCGGGACGCCATGCTTCTATGCTAGAGTATTTCCGGGTTTGGATAAGACTTCTCGGAAAATGTTATATTCGATAAAAAATAATTAGCGAAATGTGCAGCCGTTGATAAACCTTTGCGACCTGCAAAGGCGGATCAAAGGTAGCACATTGCGCAGCTTAATATTGCGACAACTTACGTTATTCGGAATCCATCGGTGTTGTTCGCAGGTCGAATCAGGACTGCCGGAATTTCCCGAATGGTTCCGATTTGCGAACGCCCCAGTCGGTGTATGTTAGATTTGCGATTTCATAAGAAACACCTCGTCGCAACTTTAAAAAGATTGCGCATTTTTCCGGATCAGGTCAATTTGTTCAAGTAATTGTTTAAGTGCAATAGTTCCCCAAGTCTGTTCAAGGGAGTGGTGCAATAAGCTACTAGTCTATATAAGATATTTGTTAAGTATTACAGTTATTTTTTCTTTATTATTTATTCATCCTTAGTTCGTGCAATAGTGGTAGATGCAATAAGGAGGACGATTGGATAGAAAGATGAAACAGGTTTGCTTTGTCTGCATAGAGAATCGACCGGAATCAGTCTGAGTTATTTTGTTATGCTGATCCGTGTCGAAATTTTCCGGGCTCTGGAGGTATGATATGTTGACGGAGAAGACTCTCTTGCTACGTATGAATCTCCAGCTGTGGTAAAGTTGGACCGAGATCGCACTACAATCAATTGTCAGTTTCATCCTTGATTCGGGAATGTAAAGTCCTAAGCAATATCAATTGAGATGTGAAGTTTTGTTTCTAGTGTCTGACTGGCCAATATTCTACACAGTCGGAAATTGACCAATCAAATCCAAGAATTTGAAAAACCTTCTAGAGTTGAGAATGCATAGGAAATGCTTTGCAAATCTCGATGTTTCGATATCCTGTGCAAACAAGACAAGTCTGTTTTGCTTTCTTTCCTTGAGCCTCGTTTTGATGTGCAATTAACGGAGTGTGCAATACCATCCGTGCAATATAGGTCGGAAAGTGCAATAATTATTTCCTTTATTTATTTATGATTTATTTATTTTCCTTGAATATTTAGCTTAGCGATTAGTTATTCTATTTAATAATTCTCCACTGGAACCCAGGATCTGTGAATATTTTCCCGTGATAACTGCAATATGTATGTATAGATATGTTTTATTTTTTACTCAATTCCAAATCCGATATATGATATACTGTAAAAAAGTTCTAAGAGCTTTCGTGGTATGGCATCTTTATAAAAGTGAATCTACATTAGAGAAAGGGTAAACAAAAATTATAAAAAAAAATGTGAAAAAAAAAAAAAAAAAAAAACACAGATTTCAGGAAAAAACAGCATAATCTTTAGCCCATTACCAAACAATACCGACATTTGATCAGTTTGTTGAAGAAGACGTTGGAAAACGTTGTAGGAAAAGAAGAAATTGCTCGTGACGCGCAATGGCTCCTTTCCAACAATGATTTCCGTCCTATTAGAGGATTTTTCTTTCAATTTCATTGCATTTTGAAATGTCGTCTGCAAACCCTTTCAATTTCGGACAGTCGAAAAAAGAATTGGCGTTTTGTTAAGGATTAATGTGCAAAATTGACGGATCCAGATCAGTATGTACGTTATGTACCAGCTGAAAATGGTCCTTAAAATTAGCAGATGCCATACCGATCCTATTTTATGTGATAAAGAATTAACGCCAAAAGTATCAAAGCTATAAATAGAATACGAACGAGATAATTAATCATGACAACTGTGCAATAAGAACTACATGTATATATGTGTGTATAAAATATAGAGAGACAGAAAGAAGGGAGTAAGTTTAAAGTAATATAACGTGACAACCGGTACTTTATGCTCATACTTGTGATCAGCGAAATGTTAAGTAACACTGCAGTATATATTTCAAACGTAACAAAAAATTCATGTTCTTGCTCCAAAGCAAGGTATACCCATTGCTCCATTAACATTAAATTCAGCGGACTAACATCAGTTTACATCTTACAACACAACCATTGAGACAAATAACGAATTTGCTCGTGACGAGTAATTCCGACATTTGTTCAAATGGTTAACCAATCGATCTCGAAAATAACACAAAAAAAACTTTTGCCACGCCTGTAGCATCGCCGTATACTGATGCTTTCGATTCGGTTTCCCTACAACGTAGTGGGTTATGGTAGACTCTGTTTTGGGGTTTGTCTAGTCAGATGCCAATAAGAAAAAAAGTAAATTTATTATTATTGTGACATGTGCATAAATTAATGATAATGCACCCGGCCCCGCGGGCCTTTATCCCTTTACCAAACGCCAACTTTTCTACTGTCCCAAATTGAAAGAGTTTGCAGACGACATTTCCAAATGTGATGCAATTAAAAAACAATCTTCTGAAAGGGCAGAAAACATTGTGGTTAAAGGAAAAATTGTTTGTTAAGAGCAATTTCTCCTTTTCCCACAACGTTTTCCAGAGTCGTCTGCACCAAACTGTCAAATGTCGTTATTGTTTGGTAAAGGGTTATGTCACCAAGATAGAACATCTTTGATAATTCTGTATTTATGATTTTGCCAATATAAAGGTACACGTCTAGTCAGATGGGACAGATGCAAGATTGCTGTATAACTCTAGTCAGATAGTAGTGCTAAACAGGGGGAACATGTCGAAGTAGAGGGCCTGAGTTCTCGAAACTTTTCGACTTCGAGTACCTCAACTTCAATTCTTACTTATATGTAATATCTATTAACGTTTGTCGTACACAGCTGATTAAGATGGTCAGCCTCCATCTTGACGTTGCTTCTTTGAGCGTTTATCACGTCACTTAAAAAAATCGTTAATGTTTATTCAAAACCAGTGCTTTAATTTTAATTCGAGCAAAAAATGAAATAAAAGATAAAAAAAGGAGCACAAGTTTAATTTTAGATCATCACTTAACTACAATAACTCCAATGCTAAACTTAAACTCAAATTTCTAATTACATTGTATATAAGTAAGATACTTAGGTACGTTTCTAGAACCTGGAGCTAAATGTCTATTCATGCGTGATCTTAGCCTTATCGATTAACATTAACGATAACCGTTGCCTCGATTTAACTACTTACTCATTAATAAATGATTTTAGAAATCCAAGACAGAATCGGATCTCTGTGAAATCATTGTGGGAATTGAGGGATTTGCTCATGACGAGCATTTCCCTTAATTCTCACAATGATTTATAGCATATCACTTGTATAACATATCGATTTAGTCTTAGCTTTATTTGTGGCTGCTACCTCTTTCAATTTCGGATGGTCCAAAATATGTGGATTGATGAGCCAATGAATCTGTCTTGGTAATGTTATATTTAACATCTGTTGATGTTTTAAAATACCTTTGAAAATGTAGGTAGAGTAATACCCAATGCTAATTTGTCTTTGCCTTTATGCCTATAAACTTTTAGGGCTATATCTGAAAACACTATTTGTATAATGTACATATGTCACACATGTCAAAAGTATGTAATTAAGATCAACTCCTATTCTATCTTTTTTTAACACCAGAGTTATGAATATCTTTTGAATATGAATATTTTGTTTGCATTCTACTTTATAAAATTAAAAAAACCGAAATAATATCGAAATTATGTCCAAAATAAGCATCTACTAGATAAATTGTTTAATGTATTGACAGTATACATGTATATATCCACATCAGAATACTAGTTTATCCCTGTTCTAAGTATTGACAGTATACATGTATTAATCCACATCAGAATACTAGTTTATCCCTGTTCTAAGTATTGACAGTATACATGTATTAATCCACATCAGAATACTAGTTTATCCCTGTTCTAAGTATTGACAGTATACATGTATATATCCACATCAGAATACTAGTTTATCCCTGTTCTAAGTATTGACAGTATACATGTATATATCCACATCAGAATACTAGTTTATCCCTGTTCTAAGTATTGACAGTATACATGTATTAATCCACATCAGAATACTAGTTTATCCCTGTTATCTATGTCTCTGCCTGTTCTAAGTAAATATCCGATTAGAATCATTAGGATTCCAGTGGTAGAAATGATGTCACATACTTTTCGTTTCAATAATGAAATCCTGTATTAGTAAGAATTCCAATTTTTCCATGCAAACTCTTTCAATTTGAGACGTTTATAGAAATATGCCGTTTGTTAAATAGTGAAGGAGTTACCACGCAAGAGACGTGACATACAACTTGAGAGAACGCCAAATCGCTTCAGAGATAAACAGTATTATTCCTCTACTATATTATACCCACTCTTTTAGTATATACCGTATACGACTAAAGAAAACATTGTGACAGAGGAATGATACACCTTTAGATACCAGCCAAAATTTGACAGTATACGACCACACAAAAAAATAATATCTTAATTCTTTTACTTTTCAATCATTTTATTTTTATTTTTCTATCTGATCAACCCCGTTATCAGGTTATTATATTTTGTCGCCGAAAATCATTTTAGTTTTTATTGTTTTGAATACTTGCTCGGAGACAATGCTAATTTCTATCACAATGTCCATTCTTTTTGCAGGGTTGTTGATTTCTCATATTCTTTTTTCCACCGACAAAATAGAGCTTAATGGTGTTATTTTCATTGATTTTTCATAGAGCATTAAGGGATCAGTTCTAATTACTTTTATGAAAAACCGTTGATACTCGGTAAAGTTCGGAAATGTTCGGTAAGAGTCATGGAAAAAATGAATGTGTTGTTAGACATATTTTTACAAATAACTGGTGGGTTGTGCAACAGTATTCACTGAACTCATTTTGCCTTTAACAACTGTATGCCTTAACCTTTGTAATTTGTTGATTTTTATTGGAAAATTGTACAATGTGAAATTTGTGAATAAAGGATGAATTAAACATTGAATTTTAATCTATTTGCCTACAGTGCGATCATAAGAATAACCATTCTGAACTGATCGGGTTTATCCAATGTATTTATCAGATCACGGAAATACCCGAATAGTTACGATTGAAAACTAACAGCACTTTGCCAGGGGTAAACTTGCTTGGTGAGGACGAAGAAAACCCCCTTGTCACAGTCCATATCCGCAAAGTCAAAAGTTTGCCCGTCTATGACCCGAAACAATACGTTGGCATAAATGTGTCTTGCGTAGGTTTTTATTTCTCTCATGGCCACAAGCTATTTAATAGTCGTGCGCACCATATAATATGCGTGACCACGAGGTAAACAAAAACCTAACAAGACACGAACGAACGTTTTATTTTTTCATTTCTGTTTTTAAATAAAAACTCAGTCCCTTAACCCTTTACCAAACACCTAATTTTCGGCTGTGCCAAATTGAAAGAGTTTTCAGACGACATTTCAATGTGTGATGAAATTGAAAAATAATCTTCTAATAGGGCAAAAAACATTGTGGGAAAAGGAGAAATTGCTCGTTTAGAGCAATTTCTCCTTTTCCCATAATGTTTTTAATAGTAGTCTACAGCAAACAGGTCAACGGTCGCTTTTGGTTGGTAATGGGTTAAAGATAAAGAAAATAGTGATAAGTTTACTTACGACATTCACGTATATTACCTTTTAGGCCCTAGTCCGATTGGTCCAGACGCAGATATTTCGTTCTAGACAGTTACAGCTTGGATCTTCTCCATTTGCATTTCCCCCAAGACAAAAAGTACTCACAAAACACGATCTATGAGATAGTCCATTTAACACAGGTGATTTCTAAACATATTTCTGAAGCAGAGACAATTTGAAAACATCGTAACTTACCACCTTTGTCATAATGAGGTAACCATTAAGATGGAGAATACACCCATTAAGATCATATTCGAATATGAACGCCATGGTTAATTAAATGTATGATATGAAGTTTATGTTTGTAACCATGATGATATTGATATAAAGACCTATTAATTAAGAGCATATTTTTCTTGCGTTAGAATAGATTCAGTTTCTATCGTGAAGTTTCTTACATGGTTGATAGTTTTTGTCAATTTGGTATTTGTTTTACCCCAAGCTCTAAATCGATCACTTTCCCCTTTAGTTTCTTGTTTTCCACAGAAGGGACCCGTTTTACTAAACAGTTTACGCTTAAGATTTGCGTTAGTATAAAACAACAAGTCGTTTTATTTCAATTTTTGGCAAAGCAATATTGCAAAGTAACACATCATTGGAATCGTCTCTCCGAGACGCTTCCAATGACGTGTCACATTGCAATATTGTACTTTCATTGAAGATATTATCCATGTTAATCTATTATGACTTACGCAAAAAGTGAACTTGATATGCTACAAGCTTTCGTCACAATCGATGTAAAAAAGACAACTTTAAACTAACCATAACATTCGACCCAGAGAAAATCTTAAATCAACAATTGCCTGAATGGAAGTCATTGCGGACAAAGGGTAATACTTTGTGAAACCTTATATAAGGAAAATGATCTGAGACCTGGATTAAAAAACATTTTCCATCATACAACTCATTGAATACGTGCTTTACTCTTTTAACCAGTTTTACCCGCTCGGACATTTTGAAATAGAAACGAAATCCGTAAATAGACATGTGTGAATGAGTACCTTTAACCCTTTACCAAACAATAAAGACATTTGACCAGTTTGTTGCAGACGACTCATGAAAACATTGTGGGAAAGGGAGAAATTGCTCGCCTATCGGAAGATTGCTTTTTAATCTCGTCACATTTTGAAATATCGTCTGCAAACTCTTTCGATTTATGACAGTTGAAAATTGAAAAGGGTTAATGTTTCTAATTAGAATAACAAAAAAAGTCATGAGGGAAATGGTCATCAATATTTCGGGAGTCCATCTGCTCTCTCTATTTAAATAAGTTTTATTATAACAGTAAACGCTCGTATTGTTCACCAAGTTTTATTATAACAGTAAACGCTCGTATTGTTCACCAAGTTTTATTTTAGCCACAGACGCGTGTATTGTCCGGACATCAAAGGACCGCCAGGTAACCGGAACCGCCCGTCGCCTTTCGTCGGCCATTCAACTACATTGTGATACATTGAGGCACGCGACAAGGCCTAATAGCATAGCGTCATCTTCAGCGAAAGGATCAAAGAGCAAGGTGAGATATGATTAAAGATGCGGGGGTTTCTTTTTACCGTTAGATTTTGATGTACCCTTCGCCCTGAGAGTACATTTAGTTCGATATTTGGAATATATAAATAAATAGGTGTAAGATAACATGTGGTAAATGTTGGATTATCTTTATCGTTAGATATTGTAGTGTTTTCTTTTCGTAGTGGTTTTACATTGCTTCAATAGTATTTCAGTTTGTCCGGCTCATTAGAGATTGAGGACCCCCTCCAAAGCATTACTGCTCACAAATACTTATCAAGCCGGACATAATATTCGGCATTCCGTTTGCTCAGCGGGGAGACGACCTCTCACGGAAATCCAAAAACTGTTCCTACCGAAATTTGAACCAACCCCGAGCGTAACCATGCGATTGTGGTTCTGTACTCCAACGACTTGGCCACAAAGGACACGGGGAAACGACCTCTCATAGTATTTCAAAACTTTTTATTATCGTGATTTGAACATACACTGAGATTGACCATTAGCGCTCATTCACCATGCGATTCCATATTCTGTACTCCAACGACTTGGCCACGAAGGACCCTTACACGGGAAAACGACATCTCATAGAATTTCAAACTTATCGTATAGTAATATGAAAAAACGCAGAGCAGGACCACGTGATTCCATGATCTGTACTCCAACAACTTGTCCAGAACGACACTAGGCTGATCCCAATCTGAACACATCGGGTTTATCAAATGAAAACACCTCTGAAATAATAGGGATGACGCCATATTGGTTCCCAGCGGAATGACGTCACTTCACTTTCGTGTTTAAAAATAGATCTTAAATGTGAAATCATAAAAGTCTTTAAATTTGATTGAGGAAACAACTTAACATGTCACAACAACAATTTTGCCATTTGGTATGAGTTACTGATAAAAAAGAATTACTTAAAAGGATGTCCAACCCTTCCATTCACATTGAACTACTTAACTTGCAGGCTTAGAAAAGGTGTTAATTGGCGGATGCCGATTTACTCGAAAAAGTGTAACCCTACACTTATATCCGAGGTGTATTTCACAGCTCACGGAAATACCCGAGTAGTTCCGATTGGGCTGATCCAAGTTGAAATACCTACGTCGGGATCATTCGGGTTTGTTCGGGATCATTCGGACTACGGACGACCCGAAATGTAATGGAAACAAACGCCTTCTACAAAAAGGGAGAGTGATTAGCTTTTTGTTTTATGAGTAAAGCTTGACCAAGAGACACATTTTAAGTTTCGCACCTTTTTTGCTTCATGTCTTTTTACAGCCACTAACGCTAACTAGAATGATTCAGATTAAGTGAAAGACATACTCCTTGAGTTCATCAGTTCTGTACCAATGTCCTAGTGATAAAACACTGTTATAACAGAAGAAATTGCCCGTAAGGACACAGCATCCTGGGAGAATCAATCGAAGACCTCACGATGTTTCATTGGCTGATCCAAGTCGTTATTGCAATAAAATATCAACGTCTGGATCATCCGGACTGGTATGATGTCAGATTTCGAGAATAAAATAGATAAAAGAAGTTAAGGCATATTTGCGCGTTTGCCCACAATTAGCGATATAAAACAAGGTCAGCGAGAAATGTTGGGAACCAATAAAACCCAAGAAATTCTCCATTTGGAATGTTCCCGTTGTTAATAATGGATAAATGACATTGTTTTTATGTATTTCACGTGATTTCTCTAACCAAGTGATCGCCACTTATTAATCAGAACGCTCCTTGTTATTTTAGATGTTACTCGAATGTAAACAACGAAGTTAAATTGGTGGGCACCAAGTTTATGAAAATAACACTTTGAAAATAGATAATAAATAGTGCAGGCGTTTTATTGTCATGATCCTGTGGTTTTTCGCTCTGTTTTAACGTATTTTTCTATCATGGTTTATAACTCATATTACCAAGTTTTGTTGCTCTTCTGAGCGCTAGAATGCTTTAAAAATGGTTTTATTTTCATGCCAAATGTAGTACCAGTGTACTACAACTCGGCACCTTTCGGACTTATAGACGAACAGGAACTTTCCAAAGGTCTACTTAATACATACGAACACTTCTGCGTTGTTAAAGTGATTATATGACCGAAATGATACGTACCGGTATTCCACTATCATACACAATCATACATGTATAACTATCATTTTGCAGGAATTGGATGACTGAAGACGGAGGAAAAGTCCGACCACTATCTCTGCAAGTTTAAATAAAGCATCCAAGATGGCGCATTGACCATTAGTTAGTCAAGATGGGAGAGTTTCCGCTCGTTAACTGACTTGAAGTAGTTAGTAGTAGTAATCTTTATTTAGATCTCATCAATATACAATCATATAGCATATTTACAACATAATGTTTAATTTCATATAAGATACAATGCCACTCCATTTTTGAGTTATAAGAGATGAGTCTAAAAGCGATAAGATTTAAAATAAAAAAACATCTTAATTAAAGATTTAAAGAAATCGACATACATTTGTATTTAGAACAGGGGATCATTAAAAAAGTTATATAAACTTTATACAACTGATAGGACAGTTCATATAAACGTTTAATCTGGGTATAAGTTCTTTTGAAAAATACAACACATATACTTGTTTTGAGGTTGGGCCTGAGTCTTCTGAAAAGTTTACTGAGAACATTTTTTGATTATACGTCTTTATAATTTTGAATTAGTTGATAATAATAAAAAAAAAACTAAATCCAAGGACAGTAAAAAATGTATACCTATGTTTTGGGTTAACCCAATTGTAGCTATAACACCTTTATAGGTTGAGACAAGTGACCAGTACATACTTGAATTTGTTGGTACAATACAATGTCTTTTACAATACATGGATATGACAATTCCTTGAACAATAATGTTAATAGGGAACCTCACAATATGTGCCTCAGTATAGGACTGCAACAAAATAAGTCCTTCTAGTTCATGTATGTACTCTTCATTAGTCCTAGCAATTAAGTTTTAATAACACTTTTTATTTGGGGGAATTGTTCCAGCTTTACTCATAGATGTTGATAGACAATGGCTCAGTACATGTATATATATATATATATATATATATATATATATATATATATATATATATATATATATATATATATATATATATATATATGTATATATATATATATATATATTTTTTTTTTTTTTAGTTGTTGTTGCTGAAGTGACATTGTGTAAAAATATTCTATGTTATTTACTGTTTTTGGAAATAAATGGGCTGCCATGCAGCTGAAATTAAAAAAAAAGTAATATAGACAAAAGTTATAAAAACATAAAAAAAATCATTACATTATAAAGTTATATATATATCTACAAGTGATAATGGGATAAAAAAGGAACTGCTTTGAACCCACACGGAGAGGGGCCTAGTGATCAAGAATAGAATCTCACACATTCTCCATTTTGGAATTGAGTCAGTTCCAGCAGGAAGTAAAAGCCGACGACAAAAGCAAGCATACTTTTTCGTGCTATTGGGCTAAGCCTTTACCAAACAATAACGACATTTCACCACTTTGTTGCAGAGGTCTCTAGAAAACATTGTTGAAGATGGAAAAATTGCTCGTCAAGAGCAATTTTCATTTTTCCACAATGTTTTCTGCCCTATCAGAAGATGTTTTTTTTTCGTTCTCATCACATTTTGAAATGTCGACTGCAAACTTTTTTTCAATTTGGGACGGTCGAAAATTTGGTGTTTGGTAAAGGGCTAAAGCAATTGAAACAAAAGGGCTAATTGCTCATCATGAGAAATTATCGGTTTATGAAAGTGATTCTTCTTAAATCATTATCTACCATTGATACAGTAGATGTGTCAATGTGACGTATCGTTCAAAACCAAATACCAAACACTTAAAAAAAAAAAAAAAAAAAAAAAAAAAAAAAAAAAGAGAATATAAAAAAAGAAGAAAAAAAAATAATGAAAGAAAAAATTATTTTCCCTAAATAGAATTACTCTTTATCTTATAATATGCTATGCTATCAATCAAACATGATGGAAAGTTGTATATTGTTGACAAAGTTTTCGATTTGTCAGTCTAAATGAAAATGTCGCATGCCGCTACGTTTATTCAGGTAAAAGGGTTGGATATTTCGAGTACGGGTAAAACACCCTAACGTGCTGTCGCGTACCCGGATAATAACCTAACCGTAAATTTGGGACCCTTTCAAACACCCTCTCCTTTTTAATCCTTTACCGAACGCCAAATATTCGATGGTCCCAAATTGAAAGAGTTTGCAGACGACGTTTCAAAATGTGATAAAATTGGAGAATAGTAGGGTAGAAAACATTGTGGGAATTCTTTCCAGAGTCGTCTGCAACAAACTGATGAACTGTCGTTATTGTTTGGTAAGAGGTTAATGCATTAACGGAAGGCGGCTTAATCACCATTTGTGAAAAAAGAAATGGCGAGTCATTTCTTCTTTTGTGGCAATCGTTTCTGCGCAAGTTTTGAATGGAAATGTTATCATCATTGTTCAAAATTCCAAAATCGCCGTCTGCTCTTGTTTTCAATTCCGAAAGAGTACTCACACGCTATTAGAATGGGACCGTTTATAAGGGAGGATGGGTTGGATTGTCGCGCTCGGTCACCATCTGTCGATCGCATTATCGAATTTTAACACCGTTAACCCATCACCAAACAATAACGATACTTTACCACTTTGTTGCAGATAACTCGTGAAAACATTGTTGGAAAATGAGAAATTGCTCGTATCGAGCAATTTCCCCTTTTTCCACAATGTTTTCTACGCTATTAAAGAATTATTTTCCAATTTCAGCACATTTTGAGATGTCGTCTGCAAACTCTTTCAATTTCGGACGGTCGAAAATTCTGCGTTTGGTAAAGGGTTAACCCCGTTAGAAAAAGGGAAAAAGACCGGGACCCGGTATTTATTACCCCGGCATGTACCGATATTTGGCGGCCCCTGATTCGTACCCGACAATGTTTGTACGACAGCTGCTGCCGCACCTTGTTCCATTCGCTTTACCGTTATCGATTGTTCGACGCCTATTCAAATATTGATTTATTATTCAGAAAATCCCCTAAGCCCCTTTTATGACCCTTCACGCTCATAACCGATTCATTATAATTTAAAACCCGAAACATAGACATAGACATAGACATAGACATAGACATAGACATAGACATAGACATAGACATAGACATAGACATAGACATAGACATAGACATAGACATAGACATAGACATAGACATAGACAAAATTTATTGACATACGCTAGTACAGCTTTTAGTCATATACAAAAATACATATTTACAATTACTTTACATAACATGCTACCGTCATTTCAAAAAAGAAAATAATAAATAATAACATCATAATAAATATGAGGACAGAATATATGCATTTGCGGACGAAATTGCATACACTATTCAAATCATCAAAATATGTATTTAAAAACGCTATGCTATTATTGAGAAAAAAACCTATGATAACCAAGAATGACTATGCATATCGCTCACTCTTTCGACAGTATATATTTCTTATCAAATGCACTATTTTTAACCCTTTCCCAAGCAATAACGACATTTGACGATTTGTTGCAGACGACCTCAGAACACATTGTGGGAAAAGGAGAAACTGCTCGTAACGAGCATTTTTTTTCCCACACGGTTTTCTGCTCTCTTTAAAGAATATTGTTCAATTTCATCACATTTTGAAATGTCGTCTTCAAACTCTTTCAATTTGGGACAGTAAAAAAATTGTTGTTTGGGAAAGGGTTAAGTTGACACAACTGTAACAGTACTTAACCATAAGTTGACGAAATACATTTGATGAAATGTTTCATGAGGAAACAGGTCATTACTATACCTAAAAACTCTTGTTAAAACATCTGCTTCAAAATAACTTAATAACCACTGTGACAAAAAGATGGATTACTCACCATGAGCAACTTATCCCTTCATCTGGTTTTGTTTTAGGCAGAATTAAGAATATATCGATTGCTTTTTGTAGACAATATTTTTTCGTCGCTATATAATAGACCTTAAAATAGTTTATTTAGGTATATGGCTGTATGCTTTCAATATGGATCAGTCACAAAATCCCATGTAAGGGATGGGTAAAACTTCTTGTCTGAGGGCTTTGTCGTCTGCTGTTACCCTTTTCCAAACGTCATATCTTGGACTGTCCCAAATTGAAAAAGTTTGCAAACGACATTTTAAAATGTGATAAAATTGGAAAAGTAATCTTTTAATAGGATAGAAAACCTTGTGGGAAAAGGAGAAATTGCTCGTTATGAGCAATTTCATCCTTTTCCTACACTTTTTTTCAGAGTCGTGTCTAACAAAATGGTGAACTATCGTTATTGTATTGTAATTGATTAGAACAGCTTTAAGAATACATCGTTTGATTTCCATGGCAATATTTTTTTTTCGTCTGCTGTATCCTTTGAATTCGGACCAGTCACAAAACCCAATATGGGGGGATGCGTTAAAACTACTTGTCCGAAACCTTTGTCGTCTGCTTAAATCCTTTACTAAACAATAACGACATTTGACTACTTTGTTGCAGACGACTTTAGAAAACATTGTTGGAAAAGGAGAAATTGCTCGCCACGGGCAAGTTCTCCTTTCTCCCACAAGGATTTCTGCTCTATCTGAAGCATATTTCTCAATTTCACCATATTCTGAATTGTCGTCTGCAAACTCTTTTAATTTGCGACAGTCCAAAATTTGTTGCTTGGGAAAGGGTTAATAAGGGGAAACAGGCGGCGACTGGCAACAACGATAAAGTGTCAAACAGAAATATAATCGCATTTTGATACATCTGTAACAGATGACGGCATTGTGTAATCGGTAATTTGAGCCGAGATCGCTTCTATTTCTGTTTTAACCTTTTATAGCGATCGGCAATATTGGGTCTGTGACAAAAGAAATTAAAGTACGACGACGGGGGTAAACGGGTCCATGATCTTAGACATCTTGTGCGTTAACCCTTTCCAAAACAATAACGACATTTGACCACGTGTTGCAGACAATATTTTCTGCCCTATCGGAAGGTTATTCTACAGTTTCATCACAATTTCAAATGTCGTCTGCAGACTCTTTCAATTTGGGAGATTAGAAAATTTGGTGTTTGGGAAAGGTTCAATCACCGTGATAAAAGCAGCGAAATTTTGATATCTGATTTTTATGCTTAGCTGGATTTATAGGGGCGATAGGAGTCATGTTTATACTAAAACTCTTTCGGTTTGGGTCTGCGCTAGTCCGAATGATTCAGACGTAGATATTTCATTCTACGTGTTACACAGTCACAGCTTTAATCACCCGAGTTAGATCTGCGTGGATTAAAGATATATTGGTTGTGAGTTAAAGAATAGAATAGAATTTTAATGACTTACACGTACAAACATATCTCGTCATGCAAACAAATACATTTAAACAAAACATACATCCATTTCAACACGGATACAAGGAACATATTTTACAAATTATGTTGCTTACTACAATATATCACCAAAACATATCAACTTAGAATCACAAAAAGGTAGCTCTTTTAAATCTTTCACAATTAGTTAACAGTTATGACAGTATATCATTATGTAATGGTCAAATTAAAAAAAAAAACGAGTTTTCTACGTTCCAGTGCCAAAAAGATATAAATAGTTAAAGACAACATACTCGTAGATTCGTTGGATAGTCTCCAAACACACACAGACAAACAGAAAGAATAAAAAACCCACCAAAAACAGAAAGGAATGACTTAGGTAGAGTGTTCTATTCCAGTTTCTGTAAGACAAAGGATGCGTCAGTTCCTTGATTTAAATCGAGCTTAAATACTTATGCTAGCGTCGGTTATGTTTTTTTTTTACACGAATTCACAATTCGTCAACCTCTAGACTTTTCAATAATATTCACCTACCAATAACCTGTGTGCTAAATTCTCTGTCCCGGGTCAGATTGTATGAGTTATGCTAGCTGATCAGACATAGAAGTTTGCGATTCTTGTACATTTAGAAATTCAAAAAAGTTAACCCATTAACAAACAATAACGACATTTCACCACTTTGTCGCAGACGACTCTAGAAAACATTGTGGGGAATGGATAACTTGCTGATAACGATTCCTTTTCCCACAAGGTATTCTATCCTATCAGAAGATCATTTTTAAATTTCATCACTGTTTGAAATTTAGTTTGAAACTTTTCAATTTGGGTAAGTCGAAAATTCGGCGTTTAGTAAAGGGTTAAACAAAAGTGTTGGCCAAAAAGAATCTAAACAACGGGTGCGAATGTCGTAAAAAAGAAACACCCGGTGTCGTTCTTTGTCAAGGTGTTGTCCCGCAGACCGAATAACGGCAAAAGGAAA